>JASMMZ010000005.1:22625961-22691953 GCA_038502455.1 Anisogramma anomala | reverse complement strand
ATGATAATAATGATAATAATGATAATAATGATAATAATGATAATAATGATAATAATGATAATAATGATAATAATGATAATAATGATAATAATGATGATGATGATGATGATGATTACAATGATTACAATGATTACAATGATTACAATGATTACAATGATTACGATGATTACGATGATTAGAATTATATTTATAATTATTGTTGTTAGAACTCAAGATGTTGCAATATTGTCAATTCGAATCGTGGTTGAATTAATAATAATATTGCGTATTCAAGTAGTAGACGTATTATTTTAAGTTTGGTAGACTACTATTTGGTCTGCATACTAATTTGTATGGTCAATTATTTAGCCTATGCCTTACATTGAATTAGGTACTGTATTGCAATCGACTGGATTCCACTGTACTTAAAAACAATTTTAATAGTGACGGATTTTTATTTTATAGTGCTATTGCCGGTGTCAGTACGTTTTGTTAGAAAAACTTTTTGGCTTCGCATGCTCTTCCCTGCATAAATTCTATTACCTTTTTTATGATCACTTTTTACCATTTATATTTCTGCTATTCTGTGTTGTGCCTATTTTCGCACTTTAATCCTTTACCATACACTCAATTACATGCCCCTATTAATCTTTTCAATCAATTAAATCGTTTTTAATAATGGTTTTGACCCCCTAACAACCTTCCAGTTTTCCAGAGTACCCCTGTCTTCTTTTCTATCCGTTTTTTTGTAATACCCCAACAAATGGCTTTTTGACGTAGCTCTCAATCCGTATAATTAGTCCGTTACTATTTAAAAACCTTTTTAGGACTTTATTTGGTATAAACTTCTTTATAGCGTTAGCCGGGATGTTTTTTTTCCATCGATCTATCGGAATTCCTCAATTTCTCTGCTTTTATAAACTTTACAGAATGATATTACGTCGAATATCTATCGTTTTTTATTAGTTTTCTAATTTAGAAAGGCATTCGAATGGGCTTTTTGAATTGGTATAGATAATAACTGGTATAGGCGGAATCTGTAATTGGTGGATGACGATGTTAATCATTTTTAATATAGTTATGTCTATATTAAAGTCGTCTATTATACTCTCGATTTCGTAGGTAAGTATGACTCGCATAACCTATTTATATTTAATAAAGGTCTAATGAATCAAGTTCTCTATGATAGTGAACTGGTTATATTATAATTCATCTCCATTAACAATCGTCATAAATAATCTGATTTATAACTATATGTTATTGTTGTTGGTAAAGAAACCATCTATGAAAATTGTTGACTTGGTTTCTAGCAGGTTAGTAGAGATTATATTGATTCCTCGGTTCATGTTTTTTTATCTCTCAGTTTAATCGTTTTACTCGTTGATCGTAATATTTATAACTCACGTTTTTAGTTTGTACTTGTTATAACCCAGACAACGGTTGGATCAAGAAACAGGCCAGCATGCAGTTGAGCCACGGAGAGCCTGTAGTCCAACACATCAGGCGGGGAACATCTCTTATGTAAGCAAGGTGACTAATTAAGTCACGTGATGGATTAGTATGGATCAGTTACTGATCCAAGGTGAGGCAGCACTAGATCAGTGGAATCAGTGCGGTGATCCAAACGATTCAGTACTGAAGATAGTATGAAAGCAATAGGATATAAGGACACGGTTAACACCATAGATAGCATTTACTTCATAGCTCTTCAGTTTTCAATCTAAGTATTCAGTCTACACACCTGAATAGCCTAACAGCTAGTGATCATTCTATAGCACGAACAAACATCTTTTTGATATTGCACCTTTGTTACCTCTGCTACCTTACTGTGAACATAAACCTCCTGACACCTTCTATTTACTCACGGGTATTTATTGTGATCATTACAGTACTATAACTGATAAATTATATAAAGCCACCGACTGATATTGGGTTGTGATGTAGTTGTTATAGGTACGTTGCTTTAAGTATTTTTCATTTTTCACTACATCAGTCTTGTGAATCTTCGTTAAGCCAGCGCCTTATTATTTCCGATGGAAACCGAGGTAGACGTGAGCATCTTTAATATCATACTTGCAGATTGAAAATATATTGAAGTCTTTATATGTATCTTTAGTTAAAGTTGCAATCGGTTAGAAATTCCAGAAACATGAGTCTTTAATCGCACGTTATTCCAATACTACAAAGCTAGTATTTTCAATGAAGAGGATATTGTTAATTTGAATAATTACTATATAGAAATCTTTATCATCTTATGTAATTAACAATTATAAATCATAGATTAAAGATTTCATATCCAGTTTTGATTTGAAGTACGATTGATAAGTTAGGAACCGGTGAACATTTGTTTCAATCATTTATATAATACTTACCCGTATTCTATAACCTGTTTTATTGGTAAATTCTATATAATTTTTTGGGTAACTTATGTAGGACGGTTTTTTGTATGTTACTTTTTGATTATGTGTAAGTTTAAGTAATATAAAAGCTATTGAGTATAAACTTCCAAATAGTTTTGAAATTTGAAATATTGAACTATTCAAGATATTATACTAGTTTCATCCATCTTTCGTAATATTGACGCGGCTTAGTTACTGATTTATAATGATTTCCTACGTTGATAACGATGTAACGTATTAAATTACCTTATTTTTTATATAAGAGACTCTCCTCACGATATTCTTCACTTTAAGCTCTAAGTACCTTAGCTAACCTACTAGCTTATTTCTTGATACAACCGTTTCTTGGGTTACCATAAAGTCGTTTCGGTTTTTATGCCAATAGGTACGATTCATATACTAGTCGCTCAAGTTTATATACTAATAGATTCAATTTGTTTACCGGTTGCTTCGATTGTTATTCCAGTTACTCAAATCGTTCCAACCTACATTCCGATCCATATTTTGATTTATAGCTAGATTTATATTCAGGTCGCTCAAGTCAATTCCAAATATATCGATAGATACAAAAAAAAACCAAGCTTTTTCCCAAAACCTTTTACCAAATTGACTAATTCGTTAAGATTATATTACTAATCATAATTCTACCGTTCATTACAATCTTTATAATCTTTATTTTAAATGGTGAAAACTCGCCAATTTTCGGTCTATAAATCTAATACAGTCAAATATGCTACGCTTTTTATTTGTATACCTAATAACTTGAATTTATTTGTATTTAGACCTGTTCTAGTGAAACTATCCGATTCATTACTTATTATAAAATAATTTCCAACCGAATTTTCAAATAAAACATTAATTAACTTGCCTTAAAACAATAGGATAATGACCAAAATACCATACATATTACGAACTCAAATATTTTGCATTTTCAAAGCTTAATGTCAACCTCAATCTACTTCACGATATTACTATTGAAGTTAGTGTTTCAAAATCTTAAGGATAATCACCAAAAACTATGACATAGTATACCATGATAAAACAAATATAGTCGCTATATTGGGCATTCTCCTGATGTTCGTTCAAAATAATATTTAATTGAATAATGTAGGTATAATAATTGTATGGTTTTTGGTTTAGTAAGCAACAAAGCAGACATGGTTACGCATGATATATAACGACCGTAAAGGATTCAAAGTATCTTCTGAACCACATTTATTTTTAGGGGTGAACTAAAACCTAATATCTGATATGCGTAACGTTAAAATTCTCCGTTTAATTTAATTGTCATTTAATTCCTCTATATTCTGTGAAGGACTCAAACCATTCATAATAGGGTTGTATCTTTATAAACTTACTTAAAACAATTCGGTTACCTCAATCGAGCCTCAAAACTATTACATTGGTCACTTCATTTTCCCCAATATCTAATAACTTAATTCAAGCGTAATCTAGTCAAAAAAAATCAGGAAATATTATATTGAGCTCAAGTATCTACTAAGGAATTGAGTTTTAATATGACTCCAAATTTGCAAATTTCAAGTTGAAAGACTTATTACGCATGTAATTGTAATCAATAACTTTGTTTTATATACCTATAAAACCAAACCTAAATTAGCATTATATTTAGCTATTAATTCAACTAATTCCAGTAGTTTAGAAGATTCTAGTCCAATAGCTAGTCTTTAAAAATGTTCAAACCGATTAAAAAGAGGTTCAAGTAATACTAATCAAGGGAAACGTCTTCCTAATCCACTACTTAGCCCAATAGCTATTATTAGATAAGTTTTCTTTGTTATCAGCTAGTTAAAACCTATCTAAATCGATTTCCTACTAACGATAAGGGTTTCAATATCTCTCTTCATCTATTTCTCTCCAGGCTGCTTTCTTCAACAAATTTATTCATCTATTTGATATTATGTATATAATTTTAGCCTGATCCTAAGTCTTCAGCTAAAAAAATAGTTATTATATATAGATGGAAAGGAAAATAAAGACGCAAGGTTCATATAAACATAATCAACCTTTGCGGAAAATCTGGACAACAACGTATAATACTGAGAAATATATGTATAACCAAAATAAGCTTGACTCCAAATACGTATATATTTGGGGTTTGGAGGTAATTTTCAATGATAAATTCAAATTAGTAATATTGAATTAATGGATATTTTGCATTGGCATAACGTCTTGATTCAGAAGAAATACCTAAGAGATTGCAGTTGAGGTCTCTTGACAATATATTATGAGGAATACAGTAGTTGTGCTTACTGTAGTTGCGACTAGAGTTGGCACGTGCATTCCAGACAGAATTGTCCGTACTGGCTTGGACCCACAACTCTTGTTACAAAACAGCTGTTGATGCACACGATGGACCAGGTGCTTTGGTATAGCTTGTTTAGATCTCGTAAGCTAGCATTAAAAAAGCATGTACGACGAGAAAAAATAAGTGGGGGGTGGGGCAGGCCGCCCTGTGTTGCTTGAGAATTTGGGTATGCATGCGCTCAAGAACCACACAAGGACCACAGTTCAGCAAGCAACACCCTGTGACAAGACCGAGTAGATCATAAATCAGAGGAGGGGGTTCTGGGGACAACACAGGGAACGACATCTGAACGCAAAGGGCATGTGATGTAGGCTCGTGGTGCTGCAGTGTACACGTGCAAGTCCAACTTTTTTCATCAAGCGTCAACGGAAAAAAAAAAAAAAAAAAAAAAAATCATATGTGATTGGCTGAAGGAGGGGAATCGAAGAGGAAGCTGAGGTTGCGAAGCATTAGACAGCAACCCGTTTGAACATGAGCTCCCTGGTAGGATCGGGCATATACTGAGAAACGTGACAGGTCAGCGGACAGACGGCGGTCATGTGTGACAACGACGGGGCAAGGAGAAGAGGCTGGGGCAAAGAGGAAATAAAATAAAATGAAACGCACGGCCTCGTTGATTCTCAGATTCGGGTACCGCTCCTTCACCCCGTCCACCAGCCGCATGTCGTAGTCCAGCAGCGCCCGGCCCACGACCATCTTGATCTCGTTCGCCGCAAAGAACCGACCGGGGCACGCGTGCCGGCCCCAGCCAAACGTCAGGTTGCTCGGGCTGATCGACACCATCTGGTTCCTGGCCGCGCCGGGTACCTGCTGCTGCTGCTGCTGCTGCTGCAGCTGCTCCTGCTGCGCGCGCGCGCGGTACTGGCGCAGCATGTCGAAGCGCTCTGGGTCGGACACGAGCGCCGGGTCGTGCGCGCGTGCGTTGCCGGCGACTTCGATGACGACGCCGGCGGGCACGACGAGCCCGCCCGACAGCGCGAGCGGCCGCAGCACCTTGCGCTGGAACGTGGCGGGCCCGAGCGGGAAGACGCGCAGGACCTCGCACAGGAAGCTGTCGAGCTTGCGCATCCGCGCTAGCGCGACGGGCGTGAAGCCGCCGCCGCCGCCGCCGCCGCCGCCGTGCGCGGCCAGCGCGCCGCGCAGCTCCGCGCGCAGCGCCGGCACCATCGCCGGCATGGCGGCGAGCGTGTAGAAGGCGTTGGTGGCCACGAGTGTGGTCGTGTGGATGGCGGCGAAGGTCAGCCCCAGCTGGGTCTCGGTCAGCTCCCGCAGGGTCTGCTTGCGGAACCGGTGCTCGCTGTTGATGATCCAGGTGATCAGGTCGTCGGGCTTCTGGTAGTGCGGATCCTCGGCGATGGCCTTCTTGCGGGCCATGATTATCTGCTCGAAGAAGGCCAGGGTCCGGGCCCGGCGGCTCTTCAGCTGCTTGACGGGATCGAGGAGGCTGGCCTTGGAGGGCCTTTCATGCAGTGGGAGCGCTTGGATGGCACGAACGGCTTCCATCAGCTGAACGGTGAAGTGGATGGCCATGTCTATATAATCCTCGGATCGACAAATCTCGGCACCAACAAAGATACGGCCTGAGACTTGGGCGACAATCCGGAGAAGCTTCTGATTGATGGCTACCTTTGTGAACTCCTCGCAAAATGGCAGTTCCGCTTGGAAAGTACGGTCGACTTCTTCGGCGATGATCGGGGTGAGCCGGTCTGCGAGTTGTTAACGGCATCGAGAGAGGCCGAGTGGAATGAGATAGACACACTTACTCAAGGCGGGAGTGAGCCCCCGCTTGACCACGAAAGGGAGGATGGAATTTGCTGGACTTGCGTCGAGGTATTTGGTATGAAACGCCTGTCATTCCGTTAGCCTGCCTACTTTGTCTACACACTCGACTGTTCTTTACTTCTGCGATGGCCCCGTCAAAGCTGATGTAGTCATCAGGGACATCCTTCAGTTCCCCGAGGAAGTGTGGAGCGAGAACCACCACTGGGCATTCTGTTGAATCTCCATGTCAGCCATTGGAAAGGGACCATGGATGCTGCTTTCCTACCTCTCGGTGAAGGGACCCGGAACATGGAATTCTTGAATTTATGGTATCCCGCCGTGTACATTTTCATTGCCCCCTCCTTGAAGGCCTGGCGCCGCTTGGCCTCGTCTTTGATATCAGCCCCCATAAGCGGGATCTTGGAGACAGGATCTCCCTTCAGCAGAGGCTGGAAGGTCCATGCTGCCGCAGACGCCACGACGGCGGTCAGGATGAAAGGCCACTAGTTTCCCGCTGCTCAGCGTTTCGTGCGTGACATAGTTTCCGAACGTGTGGACGCCATCTTCTGTCCAGAGGGTCTTGGAGACCTGCAAAGGCTGGGGGGAGGACAAACCTGGGTTGCAAGGAACTCGGTGGCTGCTGATGCAGCGCCAGAAAAAGCCATCTTGCTGTGTGAAGGGTCCAAGTAGGAGCGGTCAACGTTTCCAAGTGGCGGTGACTACACAGTAGATATGTGTAGTACGAAGATGGTACTTCAATAGGTCTCTGGCGCGGGGGTTTGGCAGGCTATATTTATCAGCGACCTGCATGCACGACATCGCATCAAGACTTTTGTGCGAGCGAGCCATACTGAGATGGGGAGGAGTGTTGAGGTTCGGGCTACACAACAGTGAACGGCCAGTGCATGTCGTATTCGTGAGGCTGCCACTTTCATTGGGCAGGAGGCAATACCGTAGAACGGATCTGGCGTGTCTGGGCAAGCCACGATGTGCCTCGCGTCGTTATCAAATCATGCCTTGACTTCATTGCACGTGCTGGGCCAACGTTTTGGAGCACTTGTCGAGCGGAGAGGTGGTACCAGAACATGTCGAGCTTCGGAAAGTCGGCATTTGGTAGCATTGGTATGATTGGGTACAGATGTACACCAAAACTCATAGTTAGCACGTCGACTATTGTGAAGCTTTGGCGATGCAGCTGGATTGTTGGTGTTGTAGGATCAAGACTAACTAACTGGCGTTGAGGCTGGAGGCTATTTGAAGTGGCAACGACGTAGGTGTACTTAGTGGCTCGCACGTATAATCGTAGCCGTACACACCACCTCAAGTTACAGCTAACTGTGGTTATGTTAATACACCCTTTGTTGTGAGTATTGACTGTATTGTCAATGCATCAAGTCACAAGTGAAGTGTCCAGTCACACAATAGGCACAAACCAGTGTTATCATGTACATAAATAGGTGGGAACTGGGCAGGAATTCCCACAACTGAGAATTTACAATCTATCGCTTTCCACTTATTTAATACTGTGCCTTTATTATTTCGATACAAGACTCAAATCGATATTGTCACTAGAACTGAAGTTCTATCAACACTAACTAGTAATTGACTCGGTAACTGGTTAAGTACAGATAAACAAGGTAAAAGAAAGAAACACGGCTGTTTTGCGATTAATTGGATTCCATCTAATTTAACATTAAGTGGTTAATTGAATCCTATTAGTGAAACAAATGCAAGGTTTCTTTTTATTAAGTTTGGTAAAACGTTAGCAACGGTATCGATAAATAGGATGTTTCTATTAAACACTTTCCGATGAATAGTTCGAAATCATATAATATTTACCTGAAAAGTTTTTAAACACGTTAAAAGCTACGACAGACGAAAAAGAGTACGATTAATGTAAATATAATTTTCTATAAGAAAAAGAAAAGTAAAAACTAATACACGTAATGGAAAAGATAATATTAATATGGTAATATAATAATTGAAAAATTAGACCTATGATATTACCCTGTAATAAAAACGCTTTTCGTCCTAAACTAACCCGAAAAATCGCAATCCTTAAAAAAACTCTTTTGTAACCGTAAATATGAATAATTAAAATCTTTAATTCTAAAAACAAATGTCCAAACGTTTGAAAAAGGTGTTGAATCGGAGATCATATACGTAACAGCGTAAAAAGTATTAGCAAATACATAGGGAAAAAGTTAAAGTTATTACATTATATAATTTGTTAAAAGTGATATAATAACATTATAAGTTTCAAACCTATAACTGCTCAGGTATGTATATAAGATAAAAATAGTAATATAACTTATATAATAAACAGGTCAAATAATTATAATCAATAGTATTATATAATCACTATAAAATGTACATTCACATTAATATTAGTTTTTATAATTTGTACCATTCAAGTGTTTTTTCTTTGTTACATCTTACAGGTGGGTAAAACATTAACAGCCGGTTGAGAACCATATCGATATAGTTGTAAAAGATTTGTCTCACATGTAATAAAAAGCAGCATGAAAAAGTCAATACTATTTTTTTAATAAGTGAAGAAGAGAGAGCGCAGAAAAAACATAATTTACTAGTTTCGTCATTTCTACTATATATAAGTTTCAAACCATTTCCAAAGCCACTCTATAGCGTATCTCATGATATTACCTCCTATCTTACTTCTTTTAAAAGAAATTGTTAAAACAACAGTCAATTGCAATACAGTCAAGTTGAATGTATTAATGGTAAATCAATTACAATATAGTGCTAACTTTAATGTAGGGAATGGGCCAAGCAGTTGTCTATACAAATTAGTGTGTAAACTCGCTAACGATCTACCAAACTTAGAAAAATACATCTACCACCTAACTATTACAATATCTTGTTATTTAAACCACGATCTAAATCGCTAACATTACAACATATTAAGACCTATTAACATTAATTAATTATTAATAGTAAGTTAAGTATATATAAGCCAATTTAAAGAAAAGGTTACTTTTTAGTTACACTTTTTGTAATTATAGGATAGATTAATAATTTTTGTGAAAGACCCCTATAAACTGCCTTAGATATAACTTAAAAAAAAACTTTTAGCATGAAATAAATCTTCACAGTGGTCTAAAAAGTAGCGGTGGTATAGCCAAAATATAATGATATATTCGTTAAACCCATCGTCAAAAAATCATATAAAAAACAACTTAAAGTGTTGAAACTACCATATAAATAATACTAAGATTGTAAAGTCCCTCGACAAACAGGTCAAGATCACATTTCGACCTTACGCGACAGATCGCTAAATCGAAATAAAAACAAGAAAACACGTTTATCTTAAGAAATCAATAGCCAAGTTGTAATGAGGAACAAAGTATCAATTCTCTACAATAAATCGTTAAATTGCGGCAAACATATCAAATTGCTAAATTTACACACTTTACTTGGAATAAACGTCGATTTATTAGCAGAAACGTCAAGATAATAAACTATTAGAATAAAATGAAATAAATGAAGGCGCTCGAACTTTATTTTCGCTAAGCATTATAATGAAGAAATATAGTATAATAAAGTCGACAAAATTTCCACCGTAAAATAGTTAACTAACTTTGTTAGTTACTATAACTTCGATTGAGATATTAGTAAGGATTTCGGTTACGGTATTCAAGTTTTCCACAGCTTTTTTAAGTTTTTTAATAAATAAATCGTCAATCTATAGGAAATAATTTAAAAAGAAGTTTAAATAAAGTTTAATGTAAAATTCTTAAAGTAGAAAATCTTTATCCCTTAAATAGTTATTAGTAAACTAGTATACATTTTTTTCGAATTAGTATAAATAGATAATTTTACTTTAAACCCTTAAGTTCAACATCTTTAACTTTAACACTTTCTGAGTAAAGGTAAAGATATGGCCTTCGACAATTAATGACCTTAAAGGAATTTAAAAGGTTTACCTCCTATTTCCTAGAAAAATTAAACCCCTAATAATTTGAATAACAATTTTTTACACTTTAGTAATGGTAAGAAACCTATGAATCTTTTGGGTGGTGCAATTATATACTTTACGTCCGGTCCCTGCTTACCCTTAAAAATCCTATAACTTAATATTATTCAAAGGAATCAGATACAACCCGTATAAAATCAAGCTTAATGGGTAGAATAATGCTTGCAGAGACAGAGGTAACGTTGACAAAAACAGGAGTAAAAGCTGACAAACTAAGGGCGAAGGAGTCAAAAATGGAGAAATAAGGCCCGATGATGCTTTTGGGACTTTGGGGCTTCAGGGGATCCACTATATGCGTGTAGTGGTAGTGGTGCACGGGTTGTATAGCGGTAGCCTACTCGCAGATCGCTTTTCTTCTGCTAAATAATGCTATTACTTATATTAATATAGGAATCCTTATAAGCGGTAAATTATAGAATACATATGTTGCCTATTAATATAGGGTCGGTGTTTAACATAGTGTACAAGGAAAAGTTACTAATAAGGTTTCGTTTTAATATAGGTTTTACTTTGTTTTGTTTTGTTTTGTTTTGTTTTGTTTTGTTTTAAGCATGCGGTAACATAGGTTACTGTGCGAAAAAGAGTTCTCTTACATTTTTTCAAAGCGCTTAATGGTATATACAATCACACTGTGTTTTACCTCCGCTATTTTTACAAACTTTCTATCTGTATTTCTTCTTTATAGAGTTCTTTTTAGAAGGATTATACAATTATGTTCCTGGAGCAAGCAGGCGTTAGGTGGAGACTAACAAGGCCGCGCCTCTCAACCCAAGTAAAGTTATGGTTTATACGTTTATAAGTCTTTAAACTATAATTTACCCTAAGGTTTTGCTTAAAAAATAGTTTTGAAGCCTTGGAACCTATATACGACCCATAAAGACTTGGGTTACGATCCTTACCGCTAGTATCTACAGGATTACTTCTTAGCAGCAAGTGTTATACTTTATCAAAAGCGTTATCCGGTTATAGTCAAATACAAAAAAAAGACTTCAATCGTTAAGAAACCGATTATCAAGTTGCTAAGATCTTTATAATTGGTAAATAGCTAAGTTGTTACTATTATTACCACTGCAAACCGCTAAGTATAAGACCTCTTATATTAAATAAAAACTTTAGCGATATATAACATTTAATAATAATACGAAATCTCACCTTTTAAATCATTTGTTTCTTATACATTGCAAGATCGTCAATCAAACACGTTACCAAAAACCTTAAAATCGCTTTGTGGAGTAAAATGACAAAATTAACAAGTTAAGACAATTAATCTGCGTCACATTGCTCCTAGGTTACTAAATCTCAAGTCTCTACCATATATAACTGGAATTGAAGTTAATTTATCAGCTAAAATGTTAAGAAGGTAAGTACCTCAAAACGTATGAAAGTAATTACTGCTTTGTGACCCATTTTCCTCAAGTGTAACAACTGAGACCTATAGGGTAAAAATGTTGATAAAACCTTACCTTAGAGGTAATTTCAAACGGATGAATAAAAATATTTTTTAAATTGTGATAACTAAAGGGTTTCCCTTAATATTCTAAACCTCGAAACATATGAGGGACAGAAAATATTATTGCGAACAATTATACACAACCCTATATAGGTTTTTAAGAATTACCCCCTAATTATCAATTAAGTTAAAATTTTAACTACCCGAGTAATAATGGTTTACACCATGACAATAAAAACCTTATTGATTTGTTGGGTAATTCAGTACCCACCTATGGTAACATGTAATACGCGTTTTATGGGGGAAAATCAAATAAAACAAAGGTTGCTAACGAGGTATGATATATTAATGTTAGTGTTGTTTACCGCTTAAATAAAGAAAATCGTTGTTGGAATAGCAGTCAAATGCAGTAAAGTTAAGTTAACTAAAATATTAGTTTTGTTAACTGTACTAACTACAAATTTGCTGTAGTTTGTGAGACTGTACTGCAAGTGTAGTATAGTAGGTGCAACTTTAAAGTGGGGTATGGACCAAAACATTTAGCCATATAAATTAGCGTGCAGACCGGCTAGCGGTCTGCAGAACTTAGAACTTACAACTCATAAACCAATTTCAATGCAGTACCAGTTAATTCGATCACAGTAATTCGAATCGACTACGTTGCAACGAAAAGCCTACATCTATAGGCAGGTCTATCAACACTAATCAGTGTTTATTATGTTAAGCACAGATAAGCTATGTAAAAGAAGAAGCTACTTTCCGGTTATATTCTATGTGAAATGATGGCTAAAAGTCAAGAAAAGGTTCTTTCAAAGCACACTGATAGTACTGTGTCAGCTGTCGCGGTAGTACGTAGGGAAGTCCCCTGGATTGTGTTAGCTATCGCGGCAATTTCATAATCAAACGTCGGTATCGCTACTAAAAACAAAAAAAAAATGTTTATTGATTCTTCTTAAATAAAATCGTTGAGATCAACCGCTTAAAAGTCTCAAAAATCACCAAGTCAGTAAGTTGGCAAACGGCTAAGTGAGTACTTTTACAACTACCATTATTACGGGTATTACTACTGCAAATTTCAAATCCAAAAAAACAACTAAGTCCTACGATCTTTAACTACACCAACTTTGATGGAAAACCTATGACCCACCACTTTACACCATTATTTTTCTCCTTACACCTCCAAATCTTCGTTACGGTGGCTTTAAAATACGTTGAAATTAATACCATTAATAACCCCAACCGAAAGAAATCAATTAAAGGCTTCGGTATTATATTCGTTGAACAATACAAAAAAAACCTTTAGCTTATAATCCCTATTTAAAACTCTTCAATAAAATACCTCACCAACGCGATTAGCCTTTACATTTTTAATTTAAAACTTACTGAAACAGTTCAAGGCCTAAAAGCGTTTAAGTACTTTTAAAAATACTTTACACAATAAATACTCGATATGTGGACAATAGCAAACAAGCATATCAAATTCAGGTTGAGGAGTACGCTCGCTCACCAAGGTGTTAAACTCTCAGTAAAAAAAGGAAAGGAGAGCAATTTAACTAAATTATTTTAAGAATATGACACCGATAAAGACTCTTAATGGGTTTTGAAAGTTAAGGATCAAGGTATTCCTAATGATAATATCCTTTAAATCCCTCACACGCGTTCGTAAAGGCCTATCCAAATCCAAATTATTTTCTAAACCCTTTTACTCATGATTAAGTGTCTGGTATCATTAGCCATAAGGTATGAATTAATCTATATGCCATAAACTCTTAATTTTGCCAATTAATTGAATTAAAACCTCTATGTACCCTTTAACAATAAAAGGATCATTATCAAATCCCTTGCGGAGAAAACGTTTAAATACCTTTCACTCAAGCTCATCAATATGTTCAGTTTTAACAGCTAAATTAAGGGGGAAATAGCTTTACAGGCGAGCCTACTATAGACACGACCACTAGCCTTTTCCCTTCCAACTCGGCTAAAGGTAACTATCTTATTCACCAATATTAACCCTAGGACTAATTAAGGGATCCGAAAGGCCCTTACAATCAATACATCTCCCTTCCTCCTCAACACGTCCTCATAATAGATACAAATTTCACGGCAATTATTACGTTCGTTAAAATTTGATGGAAAAATGAAAAATATAACAATAAGCCGTATAACCTCCTCGAAGTTAAGTTAATCCCGTTTTGCAATATTTACCGCTAAATAAAGATTAAATTACCAAGACTTTACTCGCTTTTTCCTAGTATCCTTACCGGCCAAACCAAGAATTACTACCTCCAATACCTAATGAATTACTCCTCCTTCCATAACATTTACAATAATCTAACGAGCTACATCGAATATGATATCAATGTTACCCAATACCACACCGACTAAAATGTTATCAAATAATTCGATATATTGAATAATGAAAAAACGAAGAGTAAAATAAACCTTTTTAATTAAATAATTTACCAATAAGTAATAGAGAACGTAAAAGCTAACGAAAATAACTTACTATAACAAGTCTGCCAAGTTGTTACGGGCTATAAAAAGTTCGAATACGCCCTCTAATACCCTAACTACACCTACGAAGAGTTTTTTTGACTAGTTGTATTTCTCGCTAACGACCGTAACAACTTGAATCTCCGGATGATTTGATATGTATCCTTAACTTTCGAAATTTAAGAACAATAAAAAAGACTCTTTTCACACGTATTACATTAATCGTAAGTACAAAAGGCTCGGATTGTACAACTAACGAAAAGCTTCAACCTGATGAAGGGTTCAGACTACGTACGGAAAAGGGTATTCTTCTTCTTTGAGGGTTTTAAACTAGTGAAGCAAATTTGATTCAAATGCTAAAAGATATTAGACTGACGATAAGTAATGTTGTTAGTTAACATATCGCTCCATTAATAAACGCGAGTTAAAACAAGTAATACATAATATATATATTTTTATTTACATTTAATTGGGATCATATATTACGCTATAAAACATTTGAAGGAAATGAATTAGAAAACATAACATACTTAAAACTATTGGTTGATATAAAAATACTAATACGAGCCTGAAAATACCGTAATAACTCGCCTATTATCATCTTTTATACCAATTAAAAATAAAAACCCTTATCGCCGATATAACTATAGTGATCTTAACCCTATACACGATTTTATCATTTAAGATAGGTACGAGAAATAGGGTTTTTAAGGTATTATTCCAGATACTGGGGCGGCAAGGTACTAAATAAAAGGCTACTTGTAATATATCGCGTTATAAATTAATACTAATACTATTACGGAACGTCATTACATATATACTGGAAAAGTTAAGATTAATTTTGGCCTTATAAAAAGACTATCTTTACTGAGATCTAGAATGGTCAAAAATTTTATTAGCCCTATCATTTTACATTTCTTTAAATATTTCATCCCTTTCCTCCTTTACTTTATAGATATGAAATACCTCAGCCATAACTTTGACTTTTAAACTTATAAACTGGTCCAAGTAAGAGGCGATAAAATGTTTCCACTTAGCCTGAAATATGGGCATTTTAATTTTTACTTTCAAGGGCTAAAGGTAATGGTATTTAATTTAATGAAGACCGAACTTTCTTAACTATATTTTGAGTTCAAGAACCCGGTCATTAATAAGTTTTGTAAGGTTTGAAAGGCGGCTGGTTTAAAAATATATATATTTGCCGGCGTTAAAATTAATCTAACAGCTTTATTACCACTATTGAATATACTTCCAAACCCCTTGAGAGTTTAAATTTGCGTGAAAGGAAAATTATAAATTCAATATCAATGTTTTTTCAAACTTATCTTAACTAGATAATAAGCTAATACTTTACTTTATCAGTATCGCTACGGATTTTCATAGCGTCAAGTTTCTAAAGACTATTATAAAAGAGGAAACGTAGAAGGTATTACTTCTATTGTAAATTAATACGTACTTTAGGCTACCAGACATACTAGTCTATAACACCTATACTAACTTTATTACGATAAAGTTTTAAGTTAATGTTAAATTGATAGGGATTCAATACAAATACATTTTTGTTAAGGTCTATTAGGTTATTAGTAATATTAAAAAGGCTTACGATATCTTTACCCTGGAAATCGAAAGTTTTACAAGTTAAAAAAAACACGGTTTTAAAAATAGCTGTAAAGTGTTTTAACGATACTATTAGCCTTAGCGGAATTATATTAGCTTTACTAATATTTGGGGCCTACTACTGATAACAATGAAGTCTCCACTATCTTTAAATATATAGAAACGTATTATAATATATAGCAAAGCTTTGAAGAAATTGAGGAAAGAATTAGTATACCACCAGTTTAACGACGCCCTTAATACTAAAAACGAACCGATAACAATAAACGTGTTATCCCTACCCCTTGAAATTAAAGTCTTTATATAACGAAAGCTAGGAAAATAGGATAGTCCGTATAACATTTTAATTATTATCAACCCAAACGTAATAGTTAAAACTACTAATGGTCATATCACCTTTCGAATTATATAGGTCCAGCCTTATAAAGAACCCCCTAATTTTAATAAAGATTTTAATTTTAATGACCTCCAAGCCCAATAAATTAGCTAATATAAACTCCTACCCCCCAGCCAATTATAAACAAACCAATAAAATGTAGATAGCGTAAAAAGCTACCTAAAAGAAAAATATATACTAAAAATAAGGACGGCGATAAAAAGTATAAGTTTGTCAAGGTATAAATAATGGCGTGAATATCTTTAAGAAAATTCAACGGAGAACTTGCCCTTAAGCTCCGTTTTGAAGGAATTATTAACACATTGATTAAACCCTTTAATGAAAGCGACCAAGTAGAGATTAATAGTTCTTTTACTTGAAGGGTTATACAATTTGTACTGTTAACGAAATTTAAAGGCTAAAACGTTAATATTTTTAAGTTGATGATAATTTACAAAGTTAAGGTGATAATTACGGACCGATCTTACGAAACATTATGGTTAATCGCTTAAAGATACAGTAATAAAGGCAAAGACCAAATCCTTACTTCATTACCTATAATCCAAAAGATTTCCTAGCATTTAATCGTCGCAATTACTACCAATTTAACTGTTAACGTAAAATTTCAGTTCATATTTAATAACCGGCACATAACATAAACTTATGCGTAATCTATCACTGATTTTGAATAGATTATATTATTAAAACTACCGAAAAAACTAAAGGATATGTTTCCGGGTAATATAATAATACATTACTTTCAACATTTATACGAACTAACTGACGTAGGCATCTATTGGTTTCTAACGTATCAGATGTACTTAATAAATAAGTTAGGCATTAAGACTTCAACATTTAATCTGTACCTATTAATTACGAAAGGCAAAAACTTCAACATCGTAGGTTTATAATGGCGAAACACCGTTCTATCGAAAATTTAAGCCTCTAAAAATGTAAGATGATTAAAACGTTAGTTAAAGATACACGACTTAATTTCAATAAATCGTCAATCCGTATTTATGGTATTTATATTAACCTACGTTTAAAAGGGTAAGCTACAAGCCTAACAACTATCGATAAGGCCGACGAGTTTAAACCATATCAATACCTGGAGAAAAGGGCTAGTACAGCCTATATTGTCACATTATACCAACCGAAAGTATAGTACGATCTATCTATTACAACATAGGTATAAGATCCATAAAATGAGGACTTTGACAGTTTAAATAAAACGATTTAATAGTAATTAGACCATTTGAAAGGAGGGGTTAATATAGTCTCAGTAAATTTAATGGAAACGAAGATAATAATCTTTACAGATGGGTTATTTACTAATAATACTATCCTTATATCGTAAATCGGCTTTTTAATAATATTCGTTAACGAAGAAAAGTTTAAATGAAAGTTTAATATTACCGGAAATATTATATATTAAATATCCATTAAGTATAAGCTTATATTACAAATTGTGTTCACTTTAGAAGTTCACGATATAATAATAGGCTTTCACATCGATATGATAATTAACGATATACTAAGGATTGTTACCAAATAGCTAAAATTGCTTCTGATACCTATCATGGTATATATTTACTCCCGAAGATTTTATAAATACTTATTAAAACTAGGCACGACTAATGAAAAACTTTTAATAATAAACACAATAACTGTAAAGAAGGTATAGGAAGCCCGGAAAATAGATAAGTTCCGGTGAATTAACGGTAAAGATAACCCTGTTAACTTTATAACTAAAGCCATGCCTAATAACTCTCTAGAGAGGTTTATAGAAAGCAATACGCTAACCGTGTGAATCGAGAGTTATATGGACCACCAAGCACGTAATGTGGAGGAATAGAGTTACCTTAGCAAACTTAAAGACTATTAAGCCAGTGGTTTTAATGGCAACGATAACAAAATTGGCGTTGCTAATAGGTTAAACTACTGGAAAAAGGTACGAAAATAGTAAAATACGTAATACGTTTAGGTTTATATTGAAAAACCTATACACGGGGGTTAAGGAACGAAGGTATCGGGAATAGAGAACAAAAGGGCCATAATGGGCCTTAATTAATGTCAATTTTAGTATAGATTGATTGGAATTAATATGGGTTAGGCTTGTTAATAGAAAACGGATTTCAAAGGTTATCATCAATTGATAGCAAGCCACGTTGACGTACAGGCACAAAACAAAAAGCCACTAGTGTTTGAATAGCAGTTAAATACACTAAATTTAAGTTAATTAAACTGTCAGTTGGTTAACTGTTTTAATTGAAAATTGGCTGCAGTTTGTGGAACTGCACTGCAAGTGTAGTATAGTAGGTGCCTACTTCAAATTGAGGCATAAACAAAAGTATTTGGGCATACAAATTAGCGTATAGACCAGCTAGTAGTCTGCCGAACTTAGAACTTACAACTCACGAACCAATTTCAATACAGCACCAGTTACTTCGACCACAGTGATTCGAATCGACGACGTTACAATGAAAGGCCTACATCTGTATTCAGGCTTACCAACAATCGTCAAAATTTTTAAAGTTTTTTTTTTTTTTCAGGTTTTTCTTAAGGTGAAGCTACGTGTGGTGCAACTACACGAAACAAAAAAAGATATGCTTATATTTGTAAGGCTACTATAAATCCTACTATGAGACTTTATCTCACGAGTTAAACAACTACTAACTACTCCTACTACCATAAATTTTAGAAAATAGATTTGTGCTGATTATCAAAAGTAACATCGACGTCTGAAAAAATTGTTGTGACTTACTTTATGGGCCGGTTAAACTGGTTAAAATAAATTAGAGGGTTATTGTGGAATTTGCTAAAATAATGGAATAATATAGCAGAATATGACCGGAAACTTTACAACTAAGTTAACACAAATATATTTTTATTTCTCAACATTCATAGAAAAATAAGTGGTCAATATTTGAATTTTGACTTACTATTTTCAAAAATAATTATAAGTCATGTCAAGGATTAAAAACTAATTTTTAAACCAAATACATATTTTTCCTAACATTTATAATGTAATACTAAGTACCTTTAAGCACAACATACATTTTGCGCAATATAATACGAATTGGTCTACAATATTGAAAACGAAGATGATAGATAAGAAAAAAAAGTAGGAAATATTTATGGATATTTTTCACCATATATTTTATAAGTTGATAATATGTTAGTAAGAAATGAGGAAAGCCTACATTGGAAAGGCTATATTTCTCGATAGGTTCAGGCGGTTGTTAACGGCGTTAGAAAATTTGAATACGCTTTATAACACATAAATGCTGCTTTTGAAGCCTTTTTAACTAGTTATGGTCTTTATTTGTGACTGTAATAGCACGTAAGTCAAATGTAATTGGTATGTATCACTAAACCAACAGTTTCAGTAACTATGACAAAGAAGACCTTCTCATTATATATTATATCTACCGTAAATACAGTAGCTTAATATATTCAAAATTTGGTTAAAATGTTTTCAATTGGAATTTATATTAGTGATAGTAACGCTGCTAATATTTCAACGGATATAGTAATCGCGATCACATGTATTATTGGCGTGATTATATTAAAAATTATTGGGTTTGTAACAAGTCCAGTACTCAGTTGAGTTGTTATCATATTATCCAACGCTTTAAATTGTAGGTAATATATTATACTAAATATGGTATTTCCTCAAAAAGAGTGACTTGGATTAAATTGAAGATTATTTAGGTGACGACGTATTAAATAATAAATATTACAGGCTCAAAATGTTAGTTTAAATAAAAATAATACTTTCAAAGTAAACCAATAACTATCTAAACACGACTTTTCGTACTTGATAACAAAAGAAAACCCTTACCATCACTATGAAAATCAATTTTATAATCCTATATATACTTTTTATTTTCTTCATTTTTATGCGAGGCATGTGTTTAAAGGAATTATGCTAGATACGAAGACAATAAGATATTGAATAGAAGGGTATTTGTAGTATATTGTATTACAATGGGAAATCATTATCGCTGCAGCGATTCATCGCTAAAAAGCTGGTAAAATCAAAGTTGGGTTTGGTTTAGGTAAAGGATTACCTTTATTTAGACCGATAATTGTATAATTAGTTGTTAGACCAATTATCTTTTACATTTCAAGGTTCAATATGTTATTATTTTTTCGTTTGGAAAATGTAAAGATTTTCAGCGTGAACGTTAATATAATTATTTATAAGTTAATTGAAGAGTGATATAGTTCTGTTTTTTCCTTTTAATATATATAATTATGATTCTATTTACATAAGCTAGAGATAACAATAATAAACTTAATGGAGTCAGAGCTATGTTAAGTACATCGCCGGTTTATTTATATAGCCATCGACAAGTTATTTGAAGTCTTGAAGTCAGTAGAGTAATAAAATATATAATATTCCACGTCAAAAACTACTAAAAAAAACTTCCATCATTGACCAATTTACGCCTAATCATTCAAAAGGTTTATGTCCATTTTAAAAACTATACAAACTTCAGTTATAGGATTTGAGCCGACTTTTTTTACATGTATAATGAACTTATTTTCTATGTTGTAGACTCAATTTTTTTAACAAAAATTTCAGGTCCTCAAGTCGCTGTCGACGAAGGATTCCCAAGAGTTGTTGAGAATATTATTGATTAATACGTACCAAAGTCTATTGAACGTTATTATTTCCGACACCGAAATACATTTCATTGTGGTGGAGCTCCAAATTCGTGCCAAATTATTGGGGATTGAATATTAACAGGTATTTATGAAAACACAATAAAGTATTGGAAAATTCGAGAGTGCTTATGCGTTTCTTAGTAAAGCATATAATACCTTTAGGTTAGAGATTAGAAGTTTTACTAATTAGGATAAATGTTTCTCAATAGTGGTAAGGAGTTTGAATGATATCATATATATGAACATTTTGGTACCTAAGTTGTTGGTTTTGGAGAATATTCTTGTTTAACAAGTAAATTTACTTAATTTGGAAATACTTACGAAATAGTAACGGCAAACAGAAAGGCTTTGAATGAAATATGGAAGGAATTTATCAGGCGTTAAGTTAATAACGCCTTTAATACTAAAAGCGATCCTACAAAGATTAACATATTGATTTTGTTATTACCAAATAGAGTGTTTTTGTAATTAAATCCAGGTAAATACGATAAATTATTCAAAATCTTGAGTTTTGTAAACCCAAAAGTAATTATTTAAATTGAAGACAGTCTTGCGATATTTCGTATAACTTAGATTCAACCTTATATTAAGGCTATTACTGATAATAATCGTTCAAAAGATCTGATAAACTAATATAATTCTCTATCTTTCATAACTAATAAGTTATTGAAGTGACTGCGGCGTGGCCAACTATTAAAAAAAGAATACTAAGAGTAAAGATAAGGAATGCATACTAGGGCGCACCTATATAATTGTTTGGATTATTAGTAAGGAGAAAGATAACATGAATTCTACTATTCAACTCCGTATATAAGAAATCATTGAAACCTATAGTACAAATTTTTAAAAAAGCGATAGGATCGAAATTAATAGATTTCTTACCCGAAGAGTTGTATAATTTTTATAAAAACGCTACGTAAACCCTCAGAACATTAACACTACGGTATTTAAAGAGAGGTTTATTTATAAAGATAGAGGGAAAATTACAGATGAACCTAACCGAAAATCATGTTTAATCATTGAAGTATAAGATAGGAAAAGTAAAAACTAGACTGTTATATAATGACAAACAATTTATGAAATCAATCAACGTCTGGTAACTGTATGAATAAATGTTTTAGTAATAAATACTAATTGAACATATATATAATCAGCGATCAATCTATAAAAAATCATTCTACTGAAGTCATTTCAAAACCTTCATAACAAGTACTCATTGAAAACTGTTATATAATACATTAAACCATTATTATGATTGGCCAAAACAAGTATTGATTAGTCTTCAATCGGGTAATCGTACTTTTAGTCCAAAATAGGTACAAAATCCTTTGATTACAACCTATACCAATCAATTATATAAGCGGATAAATACTTTGCTATAGTAGGCATCTAAATTAACGGTACCCTCTTTGTCGGAACTATTAGTTTTGTAGCAACAGAGTAGCGTTCTATTCAGGATTCCATATTATATAATTACAAACCGATCGCAAATATGACTAAAAATAGACATTCAAACTACAACGGATCGTTAATCTGTATAAATAGTATTGATGATACTAACGTCTACCATAATTTCAGTTCAAAAAAAGTCAAGATACTAACTTGGTCAAAACCGACAAAAATGACGTTGTAGATGCTCAAAAAAATACTTGGAGAAACGTGCACGTTCTAATCATATTGTAACTCTATGCGAACTGAAGGTATTGTACGATTCATTCTTTACGGCACAAACTCAAAATCCGATTGATAATAATTACTATTATTTAAACAAGCAATTAAAATAGCAGATGAATTACTTATACCGAAGGATTAATGTGATTCTAATTAACTTGTCAGGACTAAATTAATGAATTTTACAAACGTTTCCTTCCCTACTAAGATAAACCTGTTGTTATAAATTAGACTGAATATGGTTATCTTTCAGGAGAAAAATTATAAGACGGGTAATTTGCTGTTATAGAAACCCTGATACATTACAAATTTATTAAATTAAATTTTCTTATACAAAATATATTTGTTATCGAAGTTTTTAGCAAAATGGACGGCTTTTATATAAATATAACCGCATGAAAAACACTTAATATTGTGACTAGGCAATTAAGAATTTCACCAACTTTATCATCATCTATACTTACTTAAAAACCCCATTTGAATATCTTTTTAAGTGGAAAATGACTAATGAAAAACGTGGCATAATTAATGGAATAGCCCTTCGCAAGGCCTACAAAAACAAATAAATCAAGGAATTCCGATGAATGAATTGAAAGGATAATACGGTTGATGCTATAACGAAATCCATCACAAACAAAGCCTTAGAACGGTTTGTAGAGAGAAATAAGCTAACAACACAGATTGAGCTCTGTGTTAGGAAACTATATGGCAAGATATTATATAACAAGGTACGAAAGTGAAGATAGGAGTGCTCTAAAAAACTAAAAGAATACCAAATAGGTAAGGTTGTTGTTAATGTAGATTTAATTAACTAGTGTAGTTTATTTGGGTGGTAGAGTTGAACATATTGATGAATTAGAGTATGAAAGTGGTACAAAATTTGTGAATTGAATTTTAAGTGATAAAGAATAAAACTATTATACAAATGTTAATTGGAGGAATACAGGAAAGAAATTATGTAACTGAAAAAAATTTTGTACAAAACGTATTGACACTACAAACGAAAAAGCCATAAATATTAAAATAATATTGAAGTCTAATAGAATTGAAGCAAACTATATTGACTGAAAGTTAATTTCAATAGAACTCCCAATTTAATATAAGGAACAGGCTAAGCAATTGGCTATACAAAGAAGTATGAAGACCGGCTAACGGTCTACCAAACTTAGAACAATACATCCACCACTTGATTACGTAATACTACTATTATTTCGACTAATATTTTAAACGAAAACTTTGAAACATCTGAAAGTCGTTCAATATTGATAGTATTAAATTTGGCGGAATCGTAATTTTGTTAATTATATTGACATTTTTATTACCTTATTATTGATAGGTTATATTGAGTACTTCAATTAGCTAGTTAAAAAGATATAAATTTAATCGTTTTTAAAAGCAATTCAATTGTTTGTTATCACTTTAAAATGTATTTTAATCTAATTTAGGTTTAATTTCACGTTGAAAAAAAAATGAGAATTTTAATTTTGAAGTTTTAGTTCGTGTGTTTTATATAAACAGCTAATTTAGACTTTGACTTATTAATTTCATACTCGATATTCATAGCGTCAAATTCTTTGAATTCATTAAAACTAAGAAAATATTAAAGATATCTCGAATTTTGTTAATTAACACGTTTTAGGACCCCTAGATATACTTATTTACAATACCGGTATTGACTTTGTTACTGTTGATAAGCTTTTAGATATAACAACGTTGTCGATTAGAATCGATCGAAGTAATATTAGTATTGCATGGTCAAGTAGTGGATGTTTTATTTTAAGTTTAGCAAACAGCTAGCCAGTATATGTACTAATTTGTAGATTCAATTGTTTGGCTTGTGCTTTATATTGCATTGAGTATTCTATTGTAATTAATTTGATTGTATTATCCCTAAATTCTATTCTAATACTAATGGATTTTTGTTTTGTTATGCTAGTATTGGTACTAGTGAGTTTAGTTAGAAAACATTTAGGTTACATAAATTCTTTCCTATGTTGAATCTACTGCTATTCATATGGCAAGCTTACTTCCTACCGCTTATAGTCCCGTAAACAAGTGTTATACTTAATTTTACACTTCAATCCCTTAACATTCATATAATTACACGCGTAAATTAACCGTGTTGGTTAATCGAAAAAAATAGTAGTAGTTTCAGCCTCGACCCTTTGGTAGTATTCCAGTTTATCATGGTACCCTTATCTTCCTCCCTATCTACAATTATATGATACCTTAATAGGTGGTCTTTCGATACAACCTTATATCCGCATAATTAATTTTTTTATCTATAAATCTTTTCAACCCCCTATATGGTGTAAATTTCATCATATAGTTATATGGGTTATCCGAATTATCGATTTATTAGAATTTCTTAATTTTTCTGTTTTTTTAAGCTTCGCAAAAAGTCATTACATCGATTATTAAACATTGTTATTGGTCGTTCCCAGTTTGAAGACTCTCTCAAATAGGCTTTTTAAATTGGTGTAAATAACGATCATAACAGGTTAAATCATTGATTACCTTATGATAGTACTAAGTGTTTTTCATATAGTTATATCTATATCAGAACTGGTTATTATTTGGTAAACGTCGGAAACAAGTACGTTTCGCGTAAACCTTTTGCATTTCATGGTGGTATAATAGATTGAGTTCCCTATAATAGAAAATTAGTCGTCTTATGATTTATTCTTGTTGATTATTATTGTTAGGAATTTGATTTATAACGATATTTTATTTTTATTGGTAAAGGAATAGTTTATAAAGATGATTAACTAAGGAGTCGACAAGTTAATAGAGATTATAACAATCTTTTGGTCTATATTTTTCATTTATTAATCCAATATCTTTTTCAGTTTATTGTAGTCTTCATTAATTAGATTTTGAGATTATACCGCAACTGATAGGTCGTACGATGTTTCCAGATAGTATAGAGTCGCGATGTAGCTGTCATGGATACATTATTTTCATTGTTTTCAAGTTTTTATCTCATTAATCTTATTAATTGTCGTTAAGGTAACACCTTGATCCTTTTTAAATAAATTAAGGTCTACGTTGTCAATACTATTTATACGAATCTACGATTCGTTATAGTTGAGATGTTTATCCTTGGTCAAATTCATAATCGCTTTGTTATTCAAGAACTTCGAATCTTTAATCATACGCTATTCCGCTACCATAAAGCCAGAATTTCCGATAAAAAGAATATTGTCAGTTTTTATACCTACAATATAGAAATCTTTATTAACTTACGCAATTGATAGGTATAGGTTATAAGTTATTAATTTTATATCTAGACTCAATTTTGAATGCGATTGATCAATTTAGAATCAATAGACGCTTATCCAAACCAGTCTATAAAATAATTTTATGTGTATTACAATAGTTTCTGTGTGGAACTTGTTACGGAGTTCTCAAGGTGATTCTAACAAAACAATTCTTGATAGATTGGTCACTTACTACGTAGACGTTTGAATAATACTACGGCTATTAAAGGTGAACTTCTTATTAGTATTCATCATTTAACTTTCTATTAATGCCACTACTAGACGTTATATGATCTTCTATATCGTTAGCGATTATGTGAAGATCCAATTTTCATCTTTATTACCGTAATTTCGAGCGATTGGACGTAACTTTTCATACGGTTCGTCCGTGGTTTTACCTTTAACCATGTAAAAAAATCCTTGACTTTAAAAATATTATATTATTATTCGAGAGGTTGAAGTCGCGTTTAGGTGTAAATTTTGGACTTTTCGCATACAAATTACATCAATTTCAAATCTATCGCTCGTTTTAAATGGTCTTCCCCTAATTTTGATAATTCTTTTTACCTTGAGCGTAACGGAAAAGATTTAGTCGTCCGTTTTCTTGTGAACCCAAGCAGTTATATAGGTGCGCTCCAGTATTTATTCTTTATCCTTATACTTAATGTTGCTTCTCTTTGGTAGTCGACCGTGCCACCATCGCTTTATCTATTGATTTATTATATGAGGGAAAGTTTTTTGTGAACTAATCAGTTTATTTCATGAATTTGCATCTGTATTTTCTCTAAGGTCGGGTTTCATCCATCGTCATGTTATATGGTTGGTTTCTATCATTCCTGTTTATTTCGACAGCTTCCAGGCCATATAACTTTTTAACAATAAGCATTGTTTTTAGTTAAGTAAAGTATATTAAAAGTAATTATAGGTATCGCAGTTAGCTAACGGGTATAGAATCCAGTTAAAGGAAATTAAGCAGCTGGGAAAGGTTTCTAAATGTGTTAATAGTAATCTGTGACGAATGAAGAGTAAGTTTAACAAAAAAATTAATATGTGCATTAAGTTACTAGTTATTAATAGTTCCGGTAATAATTCGAGGGATGCAAAGTATAACAATATAATGGAATAATTTTGATTTTAATATAGATACAAGCTTTATATATATTCGATATATGTGAAATGACAGCTTTTCCCCGTTAAATAATATAAAATATACTATTTTAAACCCGTTTATCAGATTGATAAAAAAGCCTGTTATTATACTCGGCCAACCCATAACGTAATTCGAAGGAGTTGAGAGTTATGATATTTGAAAAACTCGAAAATAACTTCCAAATTGATTGTATATAACCTATCTACTTAATTAAGATTAGTCGTTTTAGGTGGTTGCCAAAACGGGGGCGGCTTATTTAGGATTTATTTAGGGTTTATAAAATGATTTTAACTTGATATTTTGGTTTCGTTTCGCCATAGTTATTTATAATGTTAATAGCTAATAGTTTAAAATCACGGGCCCGTTAATTCGAAAGCGGGTTCGAAATGGCTCAGACAAATTAATTCATATAAAACCAGAGATATTTCCCTTACCTAATATCAAACTCGACAATATTGAAATCAAGAATATTTATATCACGATATTTATTATAAAGCTAATTTATTTTTCTTGAAAACTTTAGTTTGTATTTTTTTTTTATAAAAAAAACAGTGATACTAACCCGAAACCGTTTTAAGGGAAAGTGTTGGTAGATCTTTATTGTTGCAACATAGTTGATTCTAATCACTGTGGTCAAAGTAACTGATGCTATATTGATATAGGTTGCTGTTAAGTTATAAGTTCTAAGTTTAGCAGACTTCTAGCCGGTTTGCACACTAATTTGTATAGTTGACTTGATTTTACTGCATTTGACTGCTATTCTAACAGTACCGTTAATTATTATTCCGATTGAAAGCCTGCTATTATGCTGTAAACTTCCAAAGTTAATATATTTCGTATCATTGGTTTGTATTTGATAGATATTCACTAGGCAAGGTTTCTGGTAATCGTAAATTGCTTTTGAAATCTTTCCTTATTAACAATTATAATAAGAAAACCGATTTTTTATATAATGTCAATATTATTGGCAAAGAACACGTCTGTAAAAATTATCAACTTCACTTTTATTGAATTTACCGAAACTATATCAACCCCTTTTTCTAGAAAATTGAATTGTTAATAAATCTTGTTATTTAACCTGTCAAAGTCCTCTTTTTGTAAATCTTGTACTTGCGCCGTAATAGACACGTCATACAATGCTTCCGGTTGATATAAAGTAGTAATAAAGGCTACACGGACTCTCTGCTCCAGGTATCTTTGTAATTTTACCTCGTCAGCCTTATGAATAGTTCTCAGACTCGTAGCTAGTATTTTTGAACGTAAGTTAATATAAGTGTCGTTTCTAGCATTAAGACTATGAATGAGAATTAACAATTCATTAAAGTTAAGTTATTTACCTTTAACTAAAGTTTGGATTAGGTTATACTTTTAAAGGCTTCACTTTTTAATGGCATGTTATTCCGCCTCTATAAACCTAGTGTTTCCGAAAAAAAATTTATTGTTAATTTACATACCTACTATATGAAAGTCTTTACCTTTCGTAATAAATAGGAACGGTTTTAATGTTAAAGTTTTTATACCTAAACTGTTTCTAACGTACGATTAATACGTTAAGAATCAATAAAAGCCTCTTTTAGTCAATCTGTATAAAAGTTAAATATAACGTATTATCGTACCGGCCGGAAATTTTGTTTTCATTTTTTTCAACAGTTCTAGTAATATAATTCCCTGAAAATCGGTAACAAATTACGCATATACTTACATTATATCTCGGTTATTCAGTGTAAACTAACTGCTTATACCAACAATCAAATTAGTAGTAATTACGAGAATTGAACACTAGCTAATTTTTTGGATTATATATGATTAAATAAGGATTCAATCCTTATCTTTATCACCGTATCATTAGGCGATTATTCGTAACTTTTCGAATGATCGATAAGTAATTCTATCTTTGACCTTTTAAATTATCTTCAATTTAAAGATAGTAACGTTTTTGTTTGTAGGCCTTAGACGTTGCAACGTTGTCAATTCGATTAGTTTAAGTAATATTAGTATTTCAGTAGTCAGATGGTAGATGTATTGTTCTAGGTTTGGTAGACCGTTAGCCGGTTTGCACTATAATTTGTATAGCCAAGTGCTTGGCCCTTGCCCTAAAGTAAAGTATAGTATACTGCACTCAACTTACACCTAATGCGGTAAGTATGTATAATGCAATATACTCAACTTGCAGTTTAGTATAGTTAACTTTACTTACAGTAAAGTTGACCTATTTCACTATATGTAATACTATTCCAACACTGGCGGCTTTTTAGTTTGTACGCGCACGCCAGTTTGACTGACTAATCTTTCTCCAGTTAGCGCTAAATAACGGCCTTATACCCCCTGTCAATTCCAATTAACTTATATACTGTATTACACCCAATTGCATGCAAATTGACCCTATTTGGCCTCAATTTCTCCACCGCTCCGAGGTTTGAGTTTATCAACTACTACAAAAAGTTTTTCCGCCACGACCCTTTGTATGCTTTTACTTCAACTATGCTACTTAAATATATTACTATCGTAACTTTTACTTCCCTGGCAATTTTTCAGTTTTCCATTACGTGATTTGGATTTTCTGGGTGGCTGGTTAACGTAACCCTAGATGCATATGGTTAGCTTATTTCTATCCACAAATCTTTTCAGGGCTTTGTTTAGTATGACCTTTGTCATGGCATTTTCAGGATTATTTTTGCTATCGATCCATCGGAACTCCTTAATTTTCCTCCTTTCATAAACTTCGTAGAGTGTTATTACATTGATTATCAGGCGCTTTTTACTACTGGTTCCGAACTTTAAACGGCACTCGAAAAAACTCCTCGAGTCGATACAAATTACTACCGGGATAGAGGGTATCTTCAGCTGCCTGGTAATAAGGTTAAGGGTTTCTCACAATGTTATACTTATATTAAAACCCATTATTATACTGTAGATCTTCGAAGTTAATACGCTTCATGGAATCTTCTTATACTTGACGAAAGTTTAGTAAATCAGATTACCGATAATGCTAAACTATTTTTCTTACTTATCTTCGTTAACGAGGGTTATTAGAAGGCCGATCTGTAAAAATTCGTTGGTATTATTTACAAAAAACTTGTCTATAAAAATTATTAACTTGGCTTTCGAAAGTTCGATTAGTACCATATTAATTTTATGGTCTAGGTTTCGTATCTGTTATTTTAACCTTTTGTTTAGTTGATTAAAGTTTTTATTCGTTGGCGTTTGTACTTTTACCGTAATAGATAAATCGTATAAAGCTTCCGGTTATCATATAATGATAATATAGCTGCCCCATATACGTTATTTCAAGTACTGTTAAGCCCTAGCCTTATTAGTTTTGTCGATTATAGTAAAAATATCGCCTTAGCCATTTTGGAGGAAGTTTAAGCTGTCATTAACACCAAGTATACAGATTGACGATCCATTAAAGGTGAGTTGGTTATTTTCCGTTAACTTCATTACCGGCTTACAATTCCATAATTTGGAGTCCTCGATCGTGTATTATTTTGGTGTTACAAAGTTAATTGTTTCGACGACAAGGGTATTATTAATTTATATGCCTATTATACCGAAATCCTTTCTTTACGTTACTAATAACTATGGATCGTATGTTAAAAACTTTATTGCCAACCAGAACTTAAAGTACGATTGGTAAGTTAAAAACTAATAAACACCTATTTTGGCTAATATATATAATGGTTTGATATACCGTATTACCGTTTCTAGTAGATAAATCACATAAAGTTCTTATAACAGCTTTAATAATATAATTCGTTATAAATTCGTTGTTAATTGTATGTAGGCTTACGTAATATTATGGCTATTAAGTGTAAAATTACCTTTAGTTCTATCTTGTAAACTTGTTACTAAGGTAACTATTAAATGTTCGCTAATTTTCTAAATCGTTAGCGACTACATAAAAATCTATTCTTTATTTTTATCGCCGTATCTTTAAACGATTAGCTGTAACTTTTTATACAGCTGCTCCGGGGTCTTACCCCTAACCTCGTGGATAATGTTCGACTTCAAAATCGTAATATTTGGGGTTTAAAGGTTAAAATTAACCTTCGCCACAAATTATACCATACTTCAAGTTAATAGACCATCGATTTCGACTTTATCGCTTTTCTTAAAAGGTTTGCAGGAAGTCTTAATAATCCCTTATGCTCTTAGTTTTACTGATAAGTTTTTGTTATCCTTCTCTTTCTTATTTACCCAAGTAGTATTGTAAATGCGGCCCGGTATATATTCCTCCTCTTTAACATTCCTTTTCTTCGGGGGTTGTCCGCGCCGACGGCATTTCATTGGCTTGTCGATAACGGGTAAGGTAGTTTCGTGTTAACTCGGTCGTTTGACTTAAGGGTCTTCACCGTTAGTAGCCCTAATATATAGCTTAACCTAAGAAGTTCGAAAAAATATATAACCGTTAGCAGTTTTAACAACTACTTTAGAGTTTGCGATACTTAATATTTTGTATAGCCCCTTTTATTTTCCCGGCTTTCTATATACGAGGACTTTAGTTTGTAATGGCAAAATAAGCACGTCGATTATTGTAGGCCCGTTTTTAGTGTTAAGGGAGTTATTAATTTTGCGGCGTGCTGATTCCCTTTGCAATTCCTTTAAAGCTTTATTTTAAGCCGTAATACATTTTTAAGTACTTACCTAGGGCGAAGATTCACTCGTTAGGCGTGGGTGCGCTTTAAAGACCAGTAACGTTAACACTAGGTCGTCAAGGTCTATAATATCGTTTAAATCCTTCACTGCTATCTATAGGCGTATCTCCGGATTCGTAAAACTTCCAATTTCCAACGTAAGAATATTGTACGTTCGGAGAAGTAGAGCGTGTGCCCTTTTAATATTTTTAATGTTCCAGTAGGTTTTTACAGGTACCTGTTTTTATTGGATATCCATTATTTTGGTATTTTCCTAAAATTTCACCGCCGTAAAGTTGGTACCGGTATCGTGGACAACGATGTTGGGTAAACCCAGGTACATATTAATTCATAGCATCCTTAATGTTTCCTATGTATCTTTTTCCGAAAGTGATTTTAGGAACTTAGCTCTATGGAAAAAGGTTGCAAGGTCAAAGGCGTAAAAAATAGGTTTGTTGTTTAAGTTAAATATATTAACAAAGATTTCATAGTTAAAGTCTTTGTTATTTTTTAGTGTAAACTTAAATCTCCAGGAGGGTTAAGTATACGTTTAATAGTAGTGGTAAAGCTTTTTAATAGCTTTTAGGGTAAATTATTTTATATCATTTTGCTCTTAAGACTTTAAGACTTTGTATAGCCTATTAATAGCTAGGTGGTGAAAGCGCCGGTATCATTAACGCATTTCCGGTTCCGTCAAGTTTAACACTATTATTTCCGGACCTTAAATATAAAACTATAAGTGCCCCTACTTAAAGGCAAGTGAAAACCTTGAGTCGTTTTTAACTAGCTTATTTATGTTAACGTCTATATTGACGCCGAAAGTTTTTATATCCTTTAAGTAAAGTAAAAAAGAGGTAGGTAACGTAAGGATGTGAAACGTAATCGCTCCCATAATAGTTTGAATTACCGTTATTCCTAGTAATGATAGTTCTTCGCCTAGGCCAAAGTTAACTTTAGCCTTATCAGTATCGTAACGATTAATTTCAATAGATGTGGTGCTTTCCCTCCGTAGTGCCACATATTGCGAATAACCTCCTATTAAGTATCTTGCCGCCTTAGTGTCTGTCATAATACTTTAAAAACGTGTTATCTGCGTAACGATCGCGAAGGTTCAAGATATATAAGGGATTAGGAGTATGGTTAAGGTAAAGGTCTTTATTACCTAAATAATATAAAAAGGCATAGTCGGCTAATTAATAGGCTATTGTACTAAAATCAGTATCTTCGTGTTACTTGATCTGCTTAGAGGCGTTGGCGGCGTTAGTTAGCTTATCGCCTTTAGTATTTGTAACCTAGTCCAAGTAATTTTATTCTGAAGTAATAGGGTAATGGACGTAATACATTGCTTTCTTATTATTACGCTTGGCGTGGGGGTGGCGAGTTAACTAACAGCCGGCTTTACTATAGATCCAACATCTTTTACCACTATTACGACGATAATGCTTACGGTTAATAGGTCCGTCTAAATCTTGTTAGCATTAACTTAGGTGTTACTTTTAATTTAGAGCCGAGGTTAATAGACCTGACTTTATGCATTATGAGGCGCTTGTACTTACAATCGAAGTAATTAATCACTATAAGGTTTTCCTTATCCACGTTAAGGAAGTTACCGGTTTAAGAATATATACCGAGCGAGTTTGGTATACGTATTGTTACAGTGATAAACGAGAAATGTAACTAGTTAAAAAAGCCTTTACAGGTAGTATTTAGAAGTTATAGGGCGTATTGTAATTCACTAACACCCGTAATAGCTACCCGTACCTATTCGCGAAGTGTAACTTCGCCAGCGTAGGCATTTCCCATTATCTTTTGACATATTATCAGCTTATTAAGTATTTAATTAAAAATATTTATTAGTAATTCCTCCTCTTTTTTCTTTACCATTATTGTAGTCTACCGCTTAGTAGCCTAATCTGTATGGTATTGCGTAAGGTAGACGTCTTATTCAAAGTAGCCTTTTATGTTATTGTAGATCTCGTGTCGAAAAGGTTATAAGGCTTTCCGTTATACTTTTTTATATTATTCCAAATCTTGTCGAAATCCGTTATTATTTTGTAATTCATATTAACTATTTTAATAAGTTTTGAAAGAAGATTGCGATATTTATCCTAAACTTGGTTGGTATTTTCCAAAGGTTTAAATTTTAGAGGTTTCGACACCCGGTATTAAGGTTAATTACCAATTGCTTAGCCCTAAGAGTAAAGTCCTATAGAAAAACTTGTGGTCGACTTTCGTATGTAGGAAAATTTAAAGAGAAAGGGTTTTTAAGGTATTTGGCGATTATAGTATTAAGGGTCTATGAGTCCTTAAAGGTTTTGGGAAACCTGACGATTTTATTTAATCGATTGGTGTAAAGAGTTAATGTTAATACCTTTGGCCGCGTTGGCAGCCTTTGCTTCGCATACTCTTCCGCCGTTAAAGGCGTACTCCGCACTGTTACGTAGTAGTACTAAACCACCGAGTAAGTTAATAGGTTTCTTATCGTTATTAAGCGAAAAAACTTAACTTAGCTAAGGGTAGGTTAGGGGTTTTTTAAAACCTATGTAAAGGCTTTGAGGTTTCTTAACCCCCTTTCTTTTAGACCGTGGGTTTTGGGGGTATTTTTTAAACTTTTCCGAATTCAATCGGGATTTTCCAGCCTTATAAAGGTGTTTTCTGGCACGTTAATCCCTCGGTTTTTAAGTTCTTTTTTCAGCTTGGATTTGAAAGCTTTTTAAATTTTCTTATATATCAATAGTCCAGTCGTTGAAGAGTTTACGATACTTGCGAAAGGCACGACTACCGCGGTTACGTTTTTTGCCGCCGTTTTTATTAACGATTTAGTTGCCGACGAAGTTAGTGAGGTATCCTTCAGTTAAGTCCTTATTAATATCTTCTCCCCAGATTTCACTATTATAGTGTTTGGCAAAGACAGGTTCGAGTGTTTTAAGTGTTTTTTTTCCTTTCGGGGTCGATAATAGCTTTAAATTGGGCGCTAGCGGTATATATCTTATGGTTCCAGCTTGTATAGAACCTTAAAGCGGCGTGTAGGGCGAGGTACTTGGTAATCTCAGGCGTAAAGAATTGGTTTTTTGACTTGAAGTTGCGTATAAACTTGGCGATTTGGCTATAGGTTGCGTAACGTGGCTTTTTTAGCGCGACTTAGTATTTTCGCTTAAAGCAGCGAACTTAACGATTAAAATGGTGTAAGGAGTGAAAAGAGTAAAGTAGGGCAAAGGTTTGATGTAAAAGGTAAGGTCGGAGGTTGTTAGTGGTGGTAGAAGTTGAAAGTTGTTTATTGTAGTTGTTTAGCGAAGAGATTTAGTCGTTTTTCTTGTATTAGTAGCACCCATAGTAGTACTGATTCAGCCGTTTTCCAACTTGTCGTTTGAGACTTTTAACGGTCAATCTCAACGTTTTTTAAGAAGGATTAATAAAGATTTTTTGGTGTTTTCAAGTAATGATACCGTCGCTTACTTTTAGATTGCCGTTGTGGACTTACGCAACCCAAAATTCTTCTCTATTTTCCTTCCATTGGGGACTGGCGCAGTATTAATAGAGGCCCTTCGCAAGAATCATTCCTCTACCCTAACCGCCGTTGTTAACGTAGAGCGTAACTGGAGAGTAGATTCTTCTTCTACTTAACTTATCCATGCTTAACCTAATAGGTAAGTACTAATTAGTGTTGGTAGGCCTTATACATTGTAACGTTATCTATTCGATTGGTTGAAGTAACAGTAGTATTTCATTAGTCAGATGGTAAATGTATTATTTTAGGTTTGGCAGACCGCTAGCCGGTCTGCACAATAATTTGTATGGTTAAGTGCTTGGACCATGCCCTAAAGTGAAGTGCAGTGTACTACACTCAACTCACACCCAATGCAGTAAGTCTGCACAACATAATACACTCAACTTGCAGTTCAGTATAGTTAACTTTACTTACAGTAAAGTTGACCTACTGCACTGCATGTAATACTATTCCAACATTTTTAGCTTTTAAATTACGTTCACGATACGAATTGAACAACCCCTCATATAAAAAAAATCCTTAATTTTTTTAGTCGCTTTTATTCAAGGGCTTACTCGGTATATCAATAATACCTTGAACACGTAACTTAAAGGTGAGTTTTCCATTCGACTCCTCTTTTTAAAACACTCATACTGTTATATATCTCTTCTCAGGTTTATAATCCTCATTATCGTCTTTCTTTTTAGTAGATATCTTTTTCTTTGGTAGTCTTCCACACTGTTGACTTTCCATTAGCCTATCAACAATCGTCTCAGAAACATTATATTAGTTAATCTGCTCCACTAGGGAGTTGTCAACATCGAAATATTGAGTCAATTTCAATGGTCTTTTACATAGCTCAATTTATGTAATTAGAAAAGTAATAGGAATAATATCAATTTTAACCACTACGTTTAGGATAGTAGTATTCAAAATCTTATGCGTCTTGTCCTATTTACCTGGTTTTATCCATGTAAGGATTTGTACTTTAAAGGGGTAAAGATAGTACGTTTATTATGAATGGTCTATTCATTATATTAAGGGCTTTATTAATATAACAGCGTACTGGTTTCTTTCTTGATTCTTTTAGGGATTTTTTATATATAACGGTACGTTTCTAGATATTTTTCGATAGTAACAACTTATTCGTTATACGTAGATAAGCCCTAAATACCAGAAAGGTTGTTATAAGGCTATTAAAGCTAATAGTATCGTTGAAGACCATCACTGCTATTTAAAGCCTTATTTCTGAAATTATAAAGCTTTTAATCACTAAAGTTAAGATATCGTGAGCTTTTCGCAAAGGAGCGTAAACCCTTTCGATATTACCAATATCCTAGTTTGTTTTAACAGTGATATATTTATACTAAATTCCTATCGATTTAGCATTAACTTGAAACTCCATCGTAATAAAGTTGGTACTAACCTTGTAGACCAGTATGTTTAGTCGTTCCAAATACGTGTTAATCCACAAATTATGTAATGCCTTCTATATTGCCTAGGTCGTAATGGTTTTAAGGAACTTGGAGTCATAGACAACTGTAGTATAATTAATAACATAGAGTAATAGCTTGCTGTTTATATGGAATACATTTATGAAAACTTTAGAATTGAAGTTTTAATCTTTCTTTAATATAAATTTAAATTTTAGGGGGGGTTATGAGTATTTTTTGTAATGGTGGTAAACGAATTCAATGTTATTTAGCGTTAGCAAGTCCAAAGTTTTGTAATTAGCTGCCTTTAAAATTTTGTAGGGTTTGTTAGTCGCTGTGTGGTTAAACTTACGATATAATTAACGAAGTTCTAACTCTATCAGGTTTAATATGATTGCCTTTAGATTTTACAGTTGAAACCAGAAATACCCTTATTTAAAACTAAGTAGAAACCTCTTGTTACCTTTAGTCTAAACTAGTTTATCAGTTTAAATTTTAACGTTAATACCGAAGTTTTTTAATATCTTGAAGGTAAAGAAGGAAGAAGGTATGAGATTCCAATATATGGAAAGTAATGAGGCCAAAGATAATTTTAATAGTTGTCGATTATAGTAAAAAACGTTTTTTTAAGGTTAAAGTCGACTTTAGATTTACTAACATCTATATAATTAAGTTACGTTACCGTATTTGTTTCCCTTTATAACGCAACGTATTACGAACAACCTCTTATTAATTTCCGTGCTACCCCAGTGTCCAGAATAATACCTTAAAAGAATTGCTTCTTGTAACGATTTTAAATAGTAAAAAGATACGTAAAACCAGGGTTTTCATTATTATATCAGCGGTATAGTTCTTTACCTATTAGTTGATACAGTAATATGTGGTCGGCAAGTTATTATATTACTTTTATGTCGGTGAAAGTATTTTTATACTAGCCGATAACCTTAGGTTTATTTTTGTTCTCTTTTACCTCTTTTTCTTCAAAGTTTACAACGTGTAAAACGTTATCCTAATTAAAGGGAAATGGGAATTGCATATCATACATTACCTACTTTAATTCGAGTTCGTCAGAAATATAGTATATTAACTAATAACCTTGCTTACCGTAGATCCAATATGTTTTATCGTTCAAATTTAAAGTAAACTTGCCTAGTTGACTTTAAAACCTTAAAATGGAGGAATACCCTCCTCCATACATGATTAGGTCGCGTTCCTAGGTTCTAGAATTTCGTTAACTATACTAGCCGGACGTTTTATACTTACGGTCGATGTAATACGCATGGGAGAGTTTTTTTTCATCGTTACTAAAATATAAAGCTTAGGGGTATATATCAGTCAAGTGTAAGACTCGAATCATTACAGTCGCCAACGAGGAACTTAACTGGTTAAAAAACTTGTTACAGGTAATGTGAGGGTATTAAAAAGCGTATTTATACTTTTTGTAGCTTGTAATAGCTTGCCGAACCTGCTAACATAATATGTTTTCACTAGTTGTTATGTTTCCTATTTCTTGCAAGTAAAGCATCAGCCTTTTAAACATTTAATTAAAGAGATTAATCATACTTTTCATCTCTTTTTTGTAATCGAATATATAAAAATACTTAATAATATTTCAATCAATATAATATTGCGTGATATCAACATCGTATTCAAAGTGACCCTTAAAGCTATCATAGATTTCGCAGTAGAAATAGTTTTTTAGGTACTGAAGGTGGTAATTCTCGGCTTTACCGGTAAGGATACTATAAAACAACAAGTAAAACCCTAACAATTCAACCTTTATTCAACGACAAATGTTGAAAAACGGACGCAACTTAACATCGAAAAGGTTATACAACTTACCATTATACTTTTCCTTTCATTTCCAAATCTTAACGAATATGGTAATTGTCGCGTAATCTACATCCACTATAAGGATGTATACAAGGGCAAAGGTAATGTATTAGTCATAGGGACCCTTTAAAATCCTCAACTGGTATTGAGACTGATATTGGTAAGCAGGATAATTACCTTTAGCTAAGTTTAAGAGGGAAAAGCTAAAGGTTGTACCTATAATAAGCTCGCGCATAAAGCCGTTTTCCCCTTCATTTAGCTATCAAAATTAAACGTATTAAGGAGCCTAGAGAAAAGGGACTTAAGGGTTTACATACGCTAAGTAATATACCTATTAGTATTACGGGATACGTCGAGATTCCTGTTTAATTAACTGGTGAACTTAAAGGCTTTCAAAATATAGGTTAATTAATTCCTTATGGCTAGTAGTATTCAACCGTTAATTTTAGGGAAAAGGGGTTGAAAAATGTATCTGGGCTTGAGTAGGTCTTTGTAAGTATATATGAAGGCGTTAAAGAATGCTATCATTAGTAATACCTTTTCCTTGAACTTTAAAAATCCATTAAGGGGTTTTATCAGTAGCGTATTTGTAGAGTACGTTTGCCAGGTTACCCTCTTTCCCTTTCTTCGTAAGGAGTTCAATACCTCAGTTTACGAGTTCGGTTTTTAACCTAAGTTTAATATTCTTGTTTACCATTATCTACAAGTTAAGGTTCCATTCTTTAAAGAATTTTTAAAAGTACATAAGTTCTTTTAATCCTTAAATGGTTTCGTTAGGATTTAAATCGAGAATATAAAAGCCGACCTTGTTGGTAAGATACATAATGAAAAAGTCTTTATTAGGGTCCGTAAATCAGAGGTTTTCGTTGTAGTACCTAAATAATATAATATCGAGATCCTCAATTGCCTTCTTTCAGTAAAAGTCGTTGATAACATCAATTTCAACATATTCTAAAGCTATCGTAAAAAAATGAAAAATTGTAGGGAGGGGAATAAGTGTAAAGAGGTATGTCGTAAATTTACTATAAAGGTAAATTTGATTAAAGGTGGTGAGATTTAGTCGTTGTTGCGATTTGAAATTTATAGTAATAATAACCTTAATAGAAGTAGCCATAATAGTATTGACTTAGCCGTTTGCTAACTTAACGATCTTTAAGACTTTTGGAAGTTAATCTCAAATGTTTTTCTTTAAAAACGATCGATAAATATTTCTTGGTATTTTTAATAGTGATACCGACTTTTTTTCCTTAATTTCCGCGATAGCTGATACAATCGAAAGGTTTTTCCTATATATTGCTGCGATATCTGATACAGTACTATAGGAGCTCTTCGTAAAAACCTTTTCTTTACCCTTGGCCGCTGTTTAACGTAGAGTGTAACCGGAAAAAAACTTTTGCTTTTACCTAGCTTATCTATACTTAACCTAATAAGCACTAATCAGTGTTGGTAGACCTTTATCGTTGCAAAATATTCGATTAGAACCACTATGGTCGAAGTAACTAATGCTACATTGAAATTGGTTGTTACTAAGTTGTAAGTTCTAAGTTTGGCAGACTGCTAAATGGTCTGCACACTAATTTGTATAGACGAACGCTTCGGTCTTTGACACAGTTTAACTTGGGCACCTACTGCACTAGACTTTCAGTCAATTCCACAAACTGCAGTCAATTTGCAGTCAATACAATAAACTAAAAAAACAGTTTAATTGACTTGACTTTACTCTATTTGACTGCTATTCTAACAGAAAGCGCTATTTATCAACGGGTTTTTCTATATGTTATTGCGCCACTATTATTACAGCCTACACAAATTTCGTAACGTTGTAAATACGTTAAAATAAATCTTTAGCTCTTATATAAGGCTTTGTAACTAAAATAAAGAAACATTAAACGGGTTGTATAAGGTTAACGTAATAGCTTTAGGTTATAAAAACGGGTTAATACCGATATTAATTATATCTCTATTGTTTAATACCAAGTAGTAACAGGGTAATGAATGGATTTAATCGAATTTAGTATAAATTATAAAAATGCATGGGTATGTTAGCACTTTTCAATTAAAATATTCGATAACTCCGTTTATTTTGTGGTGGAATCCGCTATTTATGTAAATCTTTACCCCCATTAAGTTGTAAAGGCATTTCTAAAACCTACCGGTTCAATTCAATCCTTAATTATAAACAATTATACGGAAAAAATTGCAAACCAACTAATATCAATATATAAATCGCTTTACCTAAGTTTCTATATTTATAATATATATTATCTTTAAGATTGTAGCTTTATTCAAACGGTTTATGGAAATTATAAGGTAAAGCAGGCTGTTGGTGCGTTTTTAAGGGATATTAACCTATGAATTTGACAAAAATCTCACTTTAAAGCCGTTTTTAAACTGGTAAGAGATTAAATGGTTCTTTTCGACAATGTTTTTAGTAAGTAATACGCCTAAAAACATTAAAATCCTGGCAAAAAAACCGGACTATACGATGTAACCCAAGGTAAAATTATGGTTTAAAAAGTATAACAAAGGTAAAGTCGCATTCCTAATGATTGGTAAAGAGTAATTCGTAGGTAAATTTAATTTTTGCGGTAATAAAAAACTCGTAAACCGGTACTTAAATAGTATTACGATATCATAAGATGCCTTTATTTTTTATTAAACACTTCGAAAAAAAACCCAAATATTTGGTCGTTGTTAATATAAATATCGATGGGAAAACTCCAATTATTTATATGTATCACGCGAATTAAAAGGGGGTAAGTGATATTTCGGTTAATAATGGCGTTCCAGCTGTTTTAAAGGTCGATATTAATAAAAAGTTCGTAATTATCCGGAATCAATTTGTTAGAGACAATTATCCGAAAGATCTATATACGCGAAAATTATTCTGAAACAACCTATTCAAAGCGTAAAAACAATAGTTTCTGGCCTCAAAGGAAGGAGTAAGAAAGAATTTTAGAAATATCTTAGTTTGGTCGAGATAATATATCGAGTCGTAAGTAATTAGTGTTATGACTCAAGAACCAACTGCAGGTTATGGAACAAGCCAGCGGCCAGCTGCGCCATTAGAAGCTTGACGTCCAACACATCAGGCGGAGAACATCTCTTATGTCAGCAACCCAGGGTTAGAGCTAACGCACGGATGAATAAGATATGTTAGATATCTTGCTATCTAAGTTATCCAGTACTGAAGATGGTATAAAGGTACGGATATATAAAGACACGGTCATCACTACATAGATAGTATTTCCTTCATAGCTCTTCAGTTGTCAATCCAAGTATTCAGTCTATACATCTGAATAGCCTCACAGCTTTTGATCATTACTTGCACGGTTGCGATATTGTTTACTCAGCACCTCTGCTACCATCTTGATGACATAAACCCTCTGACACCTTCTATATACTCACGGGTATTTATTGTGATAATTACAATTAGCCCTCTTATTATAAATCAATTTAAAACGAAACTTAAAAAAACGTTCCAATCAACAAACTTATCATTCGAAAAGTTTTCAAGTGGTTATAAAGTACTTCAAGTTTTCATAATAGGTAAAAATAGTAAATAAGTAGGTAATGACTCAGAGTTTTACTTTCTATCTTTTCAAACAACTTCTAATCTCAAATAATCATTTGTCGTGGATTTCGTAATTATATTCGATAAATGATCGACGAAAGTTATACGTTACTGAGCATAGGTTTTTACGATCGTTATTTTAAATTAAATATCCATTTAAGGCCTAACAAAAGTAGTTAACTTTCAAAAAGTTTTCGTGGTTGGGATCATACTCAACGAAAACGGGTTCGAAAAGGAAGCAAAACTTAAGCTATTTAAAAACAGATTACTCCTTATATTACTAACTAAAAGGGGTATTCTTTCGAATTAATCGAATTAAAATTCTAACGATTATAAAATAATCGCGATTGAATTATTGGTACAAGTTAGAGAACCCGAAAAAACTCTTTACCCCTAATACAAACATAAAAACCTCTTATTTCCTAATAATGCATAGCTTTTCCGAGTTTATACGTACGCCGATATTTACTTCGATAATAAAACCCAATATTTAGTGTTTTAAACGTTGAATTCAACTTTTTTTTCGATAAGATCACTGGCTGCTCACGTGAATTTAAAGAGTAGAAGATTAATCGTAATGATTGGTAGTGTATATTGAAGATGGATATATTAAAGAGAGAAGAGGTATCTAGAGAGTACATGCTTCGGGTAGGAGCTCATCAGCTTTTACCCTGGAATTAGCACTTTACTATGTAGTTTTCAAATCTCTCTTCTGAGTAGTGGCACTTTATCATTTACTTTGCTAATGCTCCTTTGAGGCAATGATACGTTATTAAACACTTTATAGGAATATACCTTGTAAAGTTATACGTTACTATATATTTTATGAAGGTGTTACTTTTAACGTCTCCGCTTACTAACTATAAAGACATATAACAATATCCATATAGATAATTCTTTCTTTTTTTAATGCAACCCATATCTGTAATTTAGCAGTAACAATTTATATTCGTGATTTAGTAGTGATAATTTGTATTTGTATGTTAATAGTAATAATTTCATTTGTAAAAACAATTAGCTAAAGTTTTAATTAAGTGGTTACGATGTAAATTTATAAAGCTTCGGGTTAGTAGTTTTAAGCGTAATAGTAGTTGCGGTATAAAATTTTAATTGTTTGAATTAGTAGTTTTAACTGCAGTAGTAATTATAGTAAGATCCTAATTAATTTTGGTAATTGGTAACGGCATGGTTGTTAATAGCGGTATAGTTTTGAATTCTTATAAGGGTGTAATTTTAAATATATTAGGTAATTATAAGTCTTTTGTATTTTGGGGTTAGTATAAAAAGATATATCGTTATCGGTTTAAGCAAAAATAAATCCTTTAACGATGCGCACCCTTTCATACTATAAATCCCGTATTAACCAATCGTCATATATATATACCTAAACCACTATCTTAATTCATTAGTCGTATCGCTTCTATAGGTTAGTCATTTAATGAATATTACATTTTAACCGCTCATAAAAACAAATGACACGTGAAAAACGTTCCTTTAGGCGTTTTTTGACGCGGTAGCGTAAGAGAGAAAAATCTGCCGTCTTCGCTTCCCATTGCGCCGCCGTCAACTCCACCTTTAATTTTGCTTTCACTAGCAGTATGTCGTTGATATTAGCATTTATTTTTAGCTCTTCCCCTACCGTCGCCGCCGATAATATATTTATTCCTTTCTTTTTCTCTCTCTCTCTTTTTCTTACCTTTACCCTTAAGAGGGGAAGCGGGGAGGTTTTCAAGTTATTAACTTTACCCTTTTGTTATGGGTAAAAACTCCTTTACTCGTAGCGGTTTATTCCCCCCCCCCCGCTCCCCAGGTGTAAAGCGTAGCTTAACAAATTTATAACGTGGTTCATAATGTTAATTTCCTATAAAAGGACTGAGGCCTTAGCTATCGCTCAAGGTGATCAGATTCTGTCTATAAACCTCGATGAGAATGGAAAGGAGAAAATCTCTACTAGGGAACTGCTATAGAGCTGGGGGAAGATGGTGCAACTCGGTCACGTGACGTGTGGGAACGTGTTCCCATGAAACTTCTGAGCTGCTCCAGAGCATCGTAAGAACATGAACAACTACTAGGGTTGGATTCCTGGTAATACTAGCCAAACACTAGCCTATGACATTTCCCCCTTAATTTATGTTATTTTAATGTTTTTATACACGAGATCAAGGTGGCCGACCTGGCTTATCGCCTCGAGTTGCAGCTTGTTAGGGTACATCAAGAGGCCTTTTTAACGCGTCAAAAGTTGTAGTAGCATATTCGGATCCGCGTTCCCAAGCTGTTTATAGATACACCTTATGTATTATTCGTCGCTTCCGCAGTTACAAGTAAGCTTATTAGCGATTGCCATTAAAACGGGGGTCGGTCAGCTCGTTGTTATCGTTACGAACAGATTGATAGCAAATACGCCCCCATTTTATTAGTCATGAAGCCATAGGCCGAATCTTTATTACGCGCCCGCTGTTTTTACAGTAAGTTTACTTTAAATTTCTAACTTTAACCGCGACTAATAATTATATACGATGTAAATATATTATTTGAGGCGTTTTTTTCAAGATAAAAAATTAATAAATAAAACACGCCGATGTTAATTAGTAATAGGCGTTGACCGTCGGCCGAAAGAAACAGTAACTGTCATCTTCGTCTAAAAGGCGAGCTTACGTATGTATTACGAAGGCGAGTTTGATGACTTTATCGTATGTTATTATAAAGAGGGTAAAGACCCCTTCGTGCCCCTGGTTAAGAGTATATAACCTGAGGTACGGGGCCCCTTCTCTGGCGGCATTAGTAGCGGCATCGATAACGGTAATAGTGGCGGCGTTAGTAGTAACATTGGCGGCGAGAGGGGTGAGGAGGAAGATAAAGAGAACAAGGATAACGACACGGCGCTACCCATCCGCTCTCTCTTTGGTAGCAATTAACTGCCTATTTGTATTACGCCGATTTATCCAACTATAGTTCAATTAGTTATATAATAATAAAATTGCCTTTTTAAAATAAAATTATGACGTAAGTAATAAATATTAAGGATAAGGAGTAAAAAATGTGATTAGTAAGGTTATAAATGGTAAATATAAAAAGTGGTAATATATTAGAGGTAATATAAATAGTAGATAAAAACAGTAATGAAATATTCAAATCTATGTCAATAGTTAATACAAATAACGAAAAACTAATAAAAGCGGTATAAATAATATATTTGAATAGTGATAAAATGCCAAAATTGGTGTAAATTTCGTTACTAGGATAAGGTCGTAAAACCTTCCTAGTAACGCTAATTAAAAAAGTGAGTATTAATGCAAGCGTTTCCACTACCCTATTCGGAGCGTTCTTGGTTATTATATTTGTTAGGTTTGACTTCCCATCAATTTACCTTGTGTTTTATTTTAATTTTACGGAGTTTATACGATTCGAGTAAGGATATAATATCGATTATAAGGCGTTTTTTGTTTTTAGTGACGAGCTTAATAAGGTATTGATAAAGGGGAGAAAGTTTATATAAATTATTAGAAGGAGATGTTGTAAATTAAAGTTTGAAATAATTATTCGGATCGTTATTGTTATAGTAGTTCCGAAATCGAATTCGTTAACTATACTATAGATTTTCAAGGTAAAAACGTTTCGAATAACCGGTTTTTATTTTATTAAGTTTGAATATATCATGTGTTTATGAACGGTAAATCCGTTCCTAATAGGTGTTTTGTTATCAAAAATAAAAATAAATTTCATTTTCGAGTTATATTTGGTGTTATTCGTGAAAGAACTGTTAGTAAAAATAAAAAGTTGTGCTATATTTATATCAAGCGGTATTAATCGCAGGCCGCTTTTTGAATTGATTATATATTACATGAGTGGTTTGTTAAACGCTTTATATATTTTATTTGAAAGGTCCGTTTAGTATTGCGCGGCGCCCGAAAAATCATATACCGTTTCTGTCTAAGTTACTAATTTAATTTAAACGTTATTTATACGTTAACATTTATATTTATTAACTTGTTTGGTGTTCATTAAGTTGACTAGGATAACTTTGTTAAATTGTATCTTTCAAACAAGGTTTAAAATATCGTTTTGAAACGTATTTATTATGTTGTTGAAGTCGATTACGTGGTTTTTCGTTAGGTATATTTTAGGTTTAGCATTGAGTTTGGGTTCTACAAACATCCTCTTTTTCGTAGAGAAAAACGATATAATTTATAAAGTTAGTGTATTGTTCGTTTGTATACTAGTAATTATAAACCTTTCAAAACCTGATATTGAAATTGAAAGGTATAGGTCGAAAGTCGAACTGGTTTTTTTGAGACGCTTTTTATAATGCAATTTATAGGTATTATACCATTATACCCTAGCTTTAATAAACATATAAAGCGGTTTTAAAATACCTAAAATCATTTCTTGTAGTAATACTTTCGGATTTTTACAGATATATAGGCGTCAATACAACGTTTAAGCCGTTTTTCGATTATATATAAGCCCATATAGTATTACGAAATTCGATACAAGAGTTATAAGGTATATTTAGTAAGGTAGTAAGCGTTAAAATCAAACGATAGATTACTTTTTACAAAGTAAACGATTAGGTTATAATATTTTTGTGTTTTTTTTTCGGGAGGGGGGGGGGGGGGCAGGTTTACTATCATTGGGCAGTACCTACTATACAGCTAGTATAGTGTAACACTGTCCAATATAGAATACATACATATACCGGTGGGAAGGCTCGCAACTCAAGTTCTCCTACCCATAACAACTACCCTATTCGAAAATTCCTATTGCTTCCAAATTGTTTTGTATACTCTGTGAAATAAACCATTAAAATCTACGTCTTTAACTAAACAAATACATAAGTTTAAAAACCTAATCCTATATTCCTGTGGCTAATTTTCAGGCAATGTATTGTACGTATATATTAAATGCCGTTAGGGTCTTATAATTCACCGTATTAGTCCCTACTACGTGTTACAAACTCAGCGACACCACAAATATGAACCATGTTCATATAAGTTTATCCACATGTCACGTTAAAAAGGGTAGACGCCACTAGGTGTATGGAATAGGAATTTTAACGAAATATATATGTAAAGAAACATCTAATGTAATGACTTTTATTTAAAGAACGGAAAATTACAAGGACAAAAAAGAAAGCCAAAAATCGAACCTTGGGCCAACCTTCCAATGAAGGCCTCAAAGTACCCTATAATTTAAAGACTCGTAAGGACGTGAAAAATGTAGCCTTTACCGGGTCTTGTTATGCGGCCAACTTAGTCCTCTTTCAGCGCTTACTCGTATCGAAGGTTTGACAGCAGTCCTAAAAGAATAAAGGACCTGTAAAACACATATATCCTGGTTGAAAGCCCGTAATGGTAAGGAAGATATAGTTTATAACTCGGTGAAGGACGTATTTTAAAATTCGGTAGAAAAATCACAATTCGAGCCATTCTTTTGACACGGACCGTAAATATAAGAAGTGTAAAAAAATAGTACAATAGGGTATACTACTAATCAGCTGGTATACCGTAAAAAGTCTTTTGTGGATAACCAAAAAAAAAAAAAGGCATCAAAGGTAAAGTTGAAGGCTTCACTAAGAGGGTAAGGCGCTGGTATATATGGCAACAGCTTCAAAATAAATAAATAAATAAAGCTTTTAAGTCTTAACACTTATAATAAAGGTCTTTCTTAAAGACCTTAAAGCTTAAAATGGATCAAACTTGCAGTATAATTGCAGTTGTAGTACAAGTTCAAGTCTAAAAGCCCCATTGGGTGGGCAGAGCACCGATATAGGTGGCGACGGATGAAAGATGAATAAATAGATAAATAAGTAAATAAATAGAGACTTCAGGTGCGAGCGCTTATAATAAAGGTATTTTTTAGATATTGAAGCGCAAAAGAAATTAAACTTGTAGTGTATAAGTTCAAGTTTAAAGGGCTACATTAGCACAAGTAGTGAGGGACTGAATCGCTGGTTATAAGGGCTGTTCTCTGAATGCACCGCTGCACAAGCGGTGCGCTGGGCCGACGATAATCTTCATGGCTAAAGAGGGGTCGCCGGAAAAAAATCAAGTGGTGATAGAGCCGATTAATGATGTTGTTATGGAATAGAATGTATATGAAGTGATGGTGTTAAGAGCGGCTGAACCTGAAAATTCTTCTTGGAAGTGGGTACTGTTAGAGTTCAAAGTGTAGGCCCCCTACCCTCCTTAACAAGGTGGTCCGTGCATACATACCAATAAAGTTGATGTAAGGTCGAAGATGTTTTTTTGCCGTTGTTATCATACTTTTTAACTATGAGGCTGTTTTTTTATAGGGTTCACCGGTTTTGTTATTTACCTTGTAAACTAAGCGTAAAGGGAAAAAATTGTAGGCGTCTTAAACCGTTGGATTAAACCTTTTAAAGTTAAAAACACTTTATTTGATTAAAACTATGATTTTATTTTATGTTAATTGTTTAAAAAGGGTATCTGAGAAGATGATAATACCTTTTTGGCGGAGCTTTACATTTGATTTATAGTCCACCGTTTTTTTATAAGTAACGAAGAAACCCATAGTAAAGGCTTTAGAGTTTTTTTTTCTTTTTCTTTTTTCGAGTTAAAAGAACGTCTTCGGCAATACGTTTTTGATTTTTTTAATACGGGTAGGCTGGCTTTGTAAAATGATAAAAGTTTTAAACGGGTATCCAGAGGGTGTATAAGATTTAAAGGCGGTTTAAATCAGTCGTTTTAAAAGTAGTTTGATTAGTTTTACTTTTTAAATTGGGGTTTTTGGTCGTTATCGTAAACTATTTCCTTTTTATATTTTTGTATTATCGTTTCTCTAAATAAATTCGTATTTTCTGGTAGGTTTACAAGCAAGACATATCCTTTCAATACGTTAATTTATGAAAAGCTAATTTATGAATCCTTTGGTTTCTATATTAAAACTGTGAACTATAATGGTAAGTTTAAAACTCTGATTTTGTGCGGGCCATTACTTATAAATAATGCTTTCGAAACATTATTTATAACTCGCAGCGAAGGAACTTAATGTTACCATAACTTTTTCCATAGTATTTGCCCCTTATATTGTAACTGGAGATGGTATTGAATTTGTGTGGACTTTGGGGTAAGTACCGAAAATAAGGAGTGTTAGGATCAGCCTATTTAGGCTAAATGTATTGTTTACAACGTTAACCTCTATTTGTAGGATTAATTTATTAAAATCAACACTTTTTAGATTTTTTGATAGTACTGTATATGCTTTTTAAATGGTTTATAGTACCGTTTGCAATTTTAAATACTTTATAGTACCTTTACTAATATTTATTTATATTTATTACCAGTAATTTTGGCTTTAATTCATTATTTGAACGAGTCGAAAGCTGTGCTTATATTATGGGTAATCTAGGTTAAAGGCTCTGAATCAACGTTTAATTAGTAGTTTATTAAAGTATTTTAGATGTTTGTAATGAAAGCGCTTCGCGTTAATTTTGCGGCTTAAAATGATATCGTTACGATGACAATGTGTAGAAACGAATAGCCATTAAAGTATTTTATATTTATAATAATTTGTAGTTAAAATTTATATCGTTTTAATGAAGGAATATGAATTACCGTAGGGTTTTTAAGTGTAACTGTAATTCGTAATGAAACTTATTTATAACTTAATATTTTCTGTTCCATATTTATATGGCACATTATATAGAATAATCGTAAAAGATCTTTTACGGCCATGTATACAAATTAATTGTGTAATATCCTTAATTTAGATTATTTTAGGTAAACTACTTTCATTATATGTGGTTTATGTAAAAATTATAGGTAGCTAAACTTAAGATGAAATAGTATGGATATGCTATCTGAAGCGCGTATAAGTTAGTTAGTTGTATTCCGATTCTTAATTCCATGTTTATTTTTATCAGTTAATAATAAAAAAGAAAATGTTTCAAAGTTATTACGTAAAATTTAACAGATCCGAATCATGTACTTATAACGACAGTGTTAAATAATAACGCTTTACTTTTACTGAATAGAATTTACCAGTGTTTTCTTCGTACGATTAAGCTAAAATTTGAGAAATTTCATCGCGAACGTATTGAATTGTCGTTTTCCGGCGGTCGAGATTTTAATTTCTTTAGTATTCGGTATAATAAATTGGAAGCGGTTACCATACCTATTGAAAAGTGTGAGTTACGACGTTATATAAGCGTTAAGGGCTTCTTTTTCGCAGTTTTGGACTGCGATATGTAAAAACAAGGTATTCTGTGGGTCTATAAATACTTGTTAGTCGTTTTTTTATCCTAGGTTATTACATAATTCTTATTATCCTTTAAATCTTTATCCTTAAAGGTGTATTTGTAAAGGTACGCGTTAGGTTCCTCGTTTACGCCTTCGTAATGAGCTATATATATTTGAAAAGTAGCTTTTATTTGATTTTCAAGTAATCAAGCGGTGTAAAATTAGCGTTTACTCCGAATTAGCTTGTATATTAGATAATTGATTGACTAATAGCCGACTTTGTTATATATAATATATCGTTTTTGAAAACCTTTAGAGTTTAATATTCTTTTCCACGAGTATTATGGAACGCATAGTAAGTTTAGCGTTTAATTATAGGGTCTTCTTTGTTAATTACTGCTTTTTCCTAGGTTTCCGGTGCTTTTCCCTTAGTTTTCATCGTTTTTGTCGTTGTATTTAAGGCGTTTGTTATATTTTGGGTATACTTTATACTGTCGGTATAAAACGTGGTGGATTGTTTCGATGAGGTTTTCTTTCGTGATTTAGTTTTTGACTTTTATCTTTCCCGTTATAAATATTAATCTAATATTTGTTTATCGGTTTATTAAGGTTTTAAACTATATTTTAAGATTTGTATAAAAATCTTTCAATTTCTTTTTTAGGTTTAAGTAGTATAAGGTTAAAGTTTAGATTTTCGCGGTATAGTTTCATAATTTCTTGGTTCAATAGTTTATCTCCCTTATATTTTGGTTTCAGTGCCATCTAATACTTTGGTCACTTTGTTAGTAAAGCGGTAAATACTTTCTATGGAGTTTTCTTAACGTTTTTACTTTGGTTTTTACGGATTTCCAAGTAATACTCATCTAATTCCTATTATAAAACTCGTGATTCATTTTCGTATTAAAGTTTATTTTAAAACAATGATAACACTCCGTAAATATATATACCTATGTAAAATGATATATATATTATTTTTGACTTACCTAGTTAATATACCGGGTAAAATTACATGAAATTGTGATAGTTTAATATTGAACTCTTTGTAAGTGTTTAATATTATACGTATTTTATAATCTAGTACGTTGTATAGTTCGTCACTATAATTTTCGTCTTTAAGTTATACTTTGGCAAATTTGTTAAGTTGTGTTGAATTATTTTTATTAGTTGAAAAACAGTATAATACAAGGTTTTGGTATATGATATAGTTGTTATAAATTAGTCTATAAGGCTTATATTATCGTTTTACACCGTTTATCTTGTTTTTAGACAAGTTATTTTCCTCATTCGGTTTGTTTTTATTACGGCAGAAAGGGTTATTTACTGTATCCAGGGAGTAGTGTTATTTATATCCTTTTTTAAAAGTATGTTTTGGAAAAGGTTCATGTTCAGCCCGAAAATTAAATAATTTTTGTAACTCTTTTTCCTTTTTTATCAATTATTTAAGCTGCGTCCACTTTTCTCGATGTACTTTTTGTCTTCCTAAATGCTATTCGTTTTTTATCCGATATTTTAAAAAGCATATTTTAGCGTTTTTTCAACTAATAAACCTCCACGAATTTTACATCTATTACTTTATCGTCGGTTTATTTTTGCATTTAAATAATCCGGGCTGTTACCGGTAAGGATTTTACTATACGGCTATTATTACTAATGGTTATATTAATATATTTATTCAGTAATTGTCTTGGTAATATTTTCAAGATTATACCGTTTACTATATACTATATTTTGGGTGTGTGATTTGCATAATCCTCCCAGAAATCATCAAATAAGTTGTGCCGTTTCATATCTCAATTATAATAATGAAAATTTATGTTTATAATATATATATTTTCCGTAAAAAGGTCTAAATTATCTATTGAAGCTTCGATTTTACTGTTCTATATGTTAAATTCCAGGTGTTTTAAAATGTTTTTATGAAACAATATATTTTTAAATAAATAGTATATATATTCGTTAGTTTTTTCCAGGTTTATTATCAATGGAGTTATAGTATTAAGAGTACTAAGTGTAATGGGATGTTTTCAAACCTAGTTTCGGTTTTTATTTCAATTGCTGGAGTAGTATAAAATTTCGGTGCGCTTATGATATAATATTTAAAGCCGTTTTAGAATAAAATACTAAATAAAAATATACGAGAGATGGTTTAAATTAAAGCGTATAATGTATGAATGAAAAACAAATGAAATATGATAGAGCGTTCAAAATAAGGTGTTTGGCGTTTATTAGTATTAATGAGATTAAAATGAAAGGCAAATGAGGTGTAACTATAAGATATTTAAGTGTTTTAAATTATCCCTTTTAATGTTTTATAAGCCTTATATTAATTAAATCGCTAGTAAATTTAAACATGGTAAGTAATAAACTTAAATAAGTGGTATAATCGAGGTTTAATAAGGGAAAGAAAACCGGGAAATGCGAACGGAGTAGTAGAAACATGAAGAAAGATATTTGAAGGTATTTATATAGGGTTTTAATAAGTTGTAGTAACGTAGTAAGCGTTTCAAACATTGTGTCTGGTATGCGTTATGTGTTTAGTAGACGGTTCGAATATTGTTTTTAGCTATTTTTAATGTTTATAAGCGGTTTGGATACTTTATTTTAGCTGTTTCCGAAATTTGGAAGCGATTTAAATATAACTTTTTGTTGGTAGGGCTTTAGACGTTACAATGTTGTCTATTTGATTGGTCGAATTAACAGTAGTATTGTAATAGTCAAGTGGTGGATGTATTGTTCTAGGCTTAGCAGAATGCTAGCCGGTTTATACAGTAATTTTTATGGTAAATTGCTTGGCTTGTGCCCTAGTGTAAAGTGTGGCCATGATGCAGTTAACTTGCAATCAATTGAAGTAGGCCTTCACAAAACAATACACTCAACTTTCAATTAATATAGTCAACTTTACTGTCAGTAAAATTGACCTACTGCATTGTAAATACTACTATTCCAACACTAGCAGCTTTTTAGTTTATACGCGTACGCCAGTATGGTAAACCAATCTTTTCCGGTAAACGTTAAACTGCGATCTCATCAATTGGCTAGACCCCTGTTAATTTCAATTGACCTTTATATCGAATTGCACCCAATTACATGTAAGTTAATTCTGATTACTGTTAATTGCCCCATGGTTTCGAGGTCCAACTTTATCGACTTTTACAAAAATTCGTCCGCTACAAGCCTTTATAAACCTTCATTTTAGCTGTACTAATTAAACAATTCGCTTTCAAATCCTCTAGTAGTTTTCCAATTCGCTAGTATATCCTTAACCGCTAGTACGTAACTTAATTAGGACGCGCTAGAAGCAATTTTATTGTACCACATAACTCGTTTAGACGTATCGTTGTTGCCGTTAAGATCTTTTTTACCCTCAACTTTTTCGATATGGTTTAAATAATTTTACCTGGAAGCGATATGGTATTAATTGTAGTATATCACCTATTTATCATAACACTTATCTAAAGAATAACGAGTTAACGAATGATTAAACTTACCACAAATCTAACATCTCTTATTACTATTACAAAGATAGTTTTTACATTTAATAATTTCGTTTAAAGCTTACCTATGTTTCTAACGCTAATATATATTTTAATATAAAGTTATTAAACTAGGTTTTAAGCGCTAAAAGAGCCTATAGCCATATTTACGATTAATATAATTAATTATCGCGTGGTTTTCTTTGTTTATATAGCGAAAGTTATCGCTAAAGTTATTATCTTCAGGGTATATACCAATCGAGTTTGACGTACGTGTTATTACGGTCACGAACAAAGACTTTAACTGGCTAAAAAAGCCTTTATAGGTAGCATCTAAGCGTTATAAGGCGTAATCAAACTTGTATACACCCGTAACTATTGCCCGTACCTGCTTGTGGAGTGTAGTTTCGCTAGCATGGGCCTTTATTATTGCCCGCTACCATGACATAAACTTGTCGAGTATCTGATTTAATATATCCATCGGTATTTCCTTCTCTTTTTTCTTAATTATTATCATCTCCCACTTAGTATTATCCTAATTCGTATAGTATTACGTAAAGTAGATGTCGTGTTTAAAATGTTCTTTTATGTTATTATAAATCTCGCGGAAAGTTTGTGCTCGCATTAAAAAGGTTAGGTAATAGTCTCTGACGTACCTTGTAAGTATTCCGGGAAATAGTAAGTGAAAACCCGAAGAAAGAACCTCTATTTATTTACAAATATTTATAAAAAGTATTATCTTTGTATCAAAAAGGTTGTAAAGCTTTTTATTATATTGTTTACGGTTTTTTTTTTTGGCGAAATCTGTAAAAATTTTGTGATTAATATTAAGTATCGTAACTGGTTTTGGGAGAAGGTTACGATAATCGTCATAGTCTCTTATGGTATTTTCTTGTGATTTAAGTCTTAGTACTTTCTAGCCACAGTATTAAAGATAGTTATTAGTTATCTGGCTTGAGTGGTAAAGTCCTGTAATAGGACCTGTAGTAGATTTTCGTTTGTGAGTATAAACTTTGGCTTAAGGGATTTAACGATTTCGACGGACGTTTACAGGGCTTAGGGGATTTGATAATAATCATTTTAGTGTTAAAGGTCTTTTCGAGGTTCCTATTTAGTTTACCGGTAAAGGGCGCTAACTTTAATATCTTTTACCGCGTTAGCAGTTACTGCTTCACGCGCTTTATCTCCGTTAAGGACGTACTCCGCGTTGTTACGTAAAGTTGATGGGTTGCCGAGCATATTAATAGATTCCTTATCATTAAAGTGTGAAAAAACTTAAATTAATTGGGGGTAGGACTCTTTAAAACGCGAATAAGGGTGTTAAGGATCCTTAATGATCTTTCTTTATAGGTTTTAAAGTCGAGGATCTTAAGGGCAGTTCTTAAGTTAAGCTAACTCGAAGAAAATCTTCATTAGCCTTTTTAAAGTCTTTTCTAATATGTAAATTCCACGCTTATTAACCTCTGCCTTTAATTTGGTTTTTACTGTACGTTGGATCGTACTTTACATATTAATACTTTAGTAGTTAAAAAACTTACGAAAGTTTTAAAAGGCGCATTAGCTACGGCTAAAGTCTTCGTCGATGTCCGTATCGAAGATATACTGGCCAACGTAATTGGTTAGGTATTTTTTAATTGAGGTTTCGTTAACTTCCCTAAACCAAATATCTTTATTGTAATTCTTATAAAAGATAGGTCTAAGGGCTTTAATTACGTTCTTTTTGTCAGGGTTGGCAATAGCGTCGATTCTGGTACTTGCGACAGCCATCTTGACGTTTTAGCTTGCGTAAAGTTTGATGGGTGAGGGACTTGGTGATTTGAGGTTTGGTGTTTTGGTATGAAGTTACATGTGAACTTGGTAACTTGACGTAAGGTCATGCGATGTAGCTTTTTCGGTGCAACTTAACGATTCTTAGTGTTTTCGCTTAAAGCAGCGATCTTAAAGATTAAATTGACGTAGTGGAAGAGAGAAAGAAGTGAAGTAGGGGTAAAGGTATAGTGTAAAGGGTAAAATCGAAGGTTATTATTAGTAAAGCTTTAAGGTTAAAAGTTATAGGCTGTAGGATTTAGTCGTTTTTTGTAATAGTCATACCCATAATAGTACTTATCTAGCCGTTTGCCAATTTATCGATTTAAGACTTCTAGCGGTTAATTTCAACGCTTTTCAAGAAGGATTAATAAATATTTCTTGGTATTTTCAAGTAGCGATACCATCGCTACTCTTGGATTGCCATTTTGGACTATCGTAATCAAAAAGTCTTCTCTATTTACTGCTGTTTGGACTGGCGTAGTGCGTCGAAGCCTTTCGCAAGAGTCTTTCCTCTAACTTGGTCTTACCCAAAGTGTAACAACCGAAAAGGAGCCTCCTTTTCTACTTAGCTTATCTGTGCTTAACCTAATAAGCACTGATTAGTGTTGGTAGGGCTTTAGACGTTGCAATGTTGTCAATTCGATTGGTCGAAGTAATAGTAGTATTGCAGTAGTCAAGTGGTAGATGTATTGTTTTAGGTTTATGAGACTGCTAACCAGTTTGCACAGTAATTTGTATAGCCAATTACTTGGCTTGTGCCCTAGTATGAAGTGCAGCTATACTGCACTTGACTTGCAATCAATTTCAGTAGGCCCGCAAAAAATAATACACTCAATTTTCAGTCATTATAGTCAACTTTACTGTAAGTAAAGTCGACCTAATGTACTGCAAATGCTACTATTCCAATAATTTAAATCGGATGAAATTTTATAAAGGGTTCCAAAACTTGTTAGTTTCAATTTACGTGGTCCAATACATAATATGACGTTTTCTGAAAAGAAACTAAGTAGGTATAAAACGTTAAAACGAGTTGGCGAATGGTGTAACAGGGCTTTTAGTATATATGATACTAGACAAGTTAATAATATCGTGTTAAATTTATCTTTTTTCAAGTTATTTCGGGTTTTATAGTCTCTTTGCGGTTTAGGTTTTCAAGGAGTTCCCGCGTATTTCTATATTCCCATATGGTTTTTGTAAGTCGTAGTATTAAATTACGGATAATTAAAACCGTTATAGTATTCTGTTATAAATATTTAAATTACGTTTGTATCTTTTTTCATAAGTTGTTTATAGTTAACTAAGTCGGCTACTAATTAGTATTGGTAAGGTATCTGTCTATTTATGTAAACGTAAAAAGAAAAAGAGTAATTGTGAGGATTTACAGTATATATGAAAGATAAAGCAATTGAAAGGAGAGAATGTGTCTGAAGAGTACACGCCTCGAGTAGGAGTTTAAAAGCATTTATTCGAGTAGTGGCACTTTACTAGGTACTTTGCTAATCTCTATTTTGGGCAGTAGCACTTTATCGTACACTTTTCTAATGCTTTTTTTAGGCAGTGGAACGCTATTATACACTCTGTAGGAATGCACCTTACAGAGTAGTATGTTACCATGCATTCTAAAAAGGTGCAACCTTTAGTGTGGCCACTTGCTAATTATATATATATATGATAATATCTACACATTCAAATATATCGAGGTTTACATTAATAATATTGAGCATGTTTCATACTTATTGAACTCTAACATTATAATCGTGGAGGGAATTATTCAAATATACTAAAAAAAATGTGAAGGTAAACAAAATGGAAAAATATAGAAATAAAGGCGTCACAAATTATTAATATATTGTTAAAAGGTATCCTGTGTATAAAAAAACCCGAAGGGTGTAACCAGTTATTTAAAAAATCCAAACCATATATGAAACGTAATTTTCCACTCGTCTTTCTCCTTAATACAAAACTTGTAAAAAACGACTTTAATTTACCATTTAGTAAACCAATCAACTCTACAGATATTTGTAAATATTTCCTTAATTAGGGGGTAATAGTAACGGTCTATCTTCTTAATAACGTTAAATTTACTATAATCGATATAAAAGCGTAAATCTCCCCTAGGTTTTTAAACTAAAAACATAAAAGTATTTACGAAAGACCTATTTACGTCAATATAACCTTAATTTAACAAATCAGTAAACGTTTTATTTAATGCATGAAGTTTTTCCCGCGATATTTTGTGTGAAAAGCCCTACAGAATATCTAAAAGCTAGCACTAACTATCGTTTTAAAAAACGATTTCGTAATTTAGTTGAAATCGTTAAGAAGGAAATTCATCTTCCAGGACTTTATTCAATAAAAGCACAAATTTCTTTATGGTAACAATGAGTTCATTATTAATAATAAAGAGAAACTTTGGGGCGAATGTTTTATTAATATCCTCGATAGAAATAGAGGCGAGTTGTGTTGTAACGATTTGATTTTTTTGGGCTTTTCGAAGTATAATATGGAAAGTAAAGATTTTTATTTTTTTATTTTTTTATACTGGCGTAAACCCTCACTTCCGTGCACGATGGTTACCTGCTTATTTTGAAAATAATTTATATTTAGAATCAGCGTAAATTACCTACTTATATTTTATACAAGGTTTACCTAACATAACTCTATACTATGAATAAGAAATAATATCAGTTCAAATTCGATACCGGTAAATATCGAGGTTGATATTAAAAAATATTATAAAACAAATAAGTTGTAAACCGGTTTTAAATATGTGGAAAATAACATTACTAATTCGTTGAAGTGTGATAGAAATACGCAGTAACTTTAATCGGCTAATAGATTATCTATTCGAGACATTATAATATTTAAAACCTATATTTACCAAAATGTTAATGAATGAAATGAAGTTCCAAAGTATATTTATCATGAATCGGGAATTGTTTATATGTATGGGAAAAACTATCGAGTCGAATTCAAGTTCTTTTAACTCTTATACACGATTATATATAAAAAATATTTTTTTCAATTTTAAAGGTTAATAAAATCGTATTTAAAGATAAAGTACACGTTTACATGAACTTTAATACCGGAATCATTCAGGCGGTACGCGGGATCCAATTGGTAAGTATAAATACAATAGCTGTTTGCGCTGTACTTTAAATACAAACTAAAGTTTTTATAACAGGAAAATTCCAAATAGCTAAATTAAGTAACGCGTTATTTAAAAGAGGTTCGAAAAACGCTTACGTTAGTTATAATAACATCCCTTTAATTGTCGCGAATGAACGCATCGCCATTATCATTCCTGATACAAGTAATATTTCTGGTATTAATAATATTAACGTAGATAACGCTACTGTATCAAATACAAAGGTTATAAAGTCGCCTATTAATAAGTTGAAGGTGAACGACCTACTCGTTGTAATTCGCGGGTATATTAAAGTAAAATAACGTATTAGTTAATGCATCATTAATAAATACCTTTAAGATAAGAAATTTAGCCGTACATTCTTTAACTATACCGCCAACATTTATAAATAAGGTCCTCTAAACGTTAAAAAAAACGTAAAACCATTTACAAACCACTTGTTTTATATTTATAAATCGGACAATAACGACTTTAAACGCGTTCGAGTCGTAATAATACGCGCGAAACATCATTATAAAGTTGTTATAATTCTTAATACTGTTGTCCCTTTTATGGACATAATATTTTTTTCTCACAATTTTTGTAAAGCTTTCCCATTATTGAAAAATAAAATAATTTTTTTTGGTATCGATAAACTTCCGAATTTTACGTAATTTATATAATATCATAACTTTTTATATCAAAAAACGTAATTCAATACCAAAATTTCAACCGTTTAATTAAAGGGTTCATATTTATGTCGTTAACGCCTAACGGTATCGAGCGAAACGCTAGTATTATAATCGGAATCGAAGGAGTCCGAGGCGTCATTATTGTCTAGTAAGTTGATGCGGTCCTCGATGTAAAGCAGCGTAATAGCTATGTCATTCGTAGGTAATATAACGAAACCCATTTAAAATGAGGGCTATTTCAAAAACGTAAATGTATCAGTGGTTTGCAAATTACCGGATTATATTTGTTAACGTATTTAATATTTCATAATTACTATATTTTCAATATAAAATGTATTCGTAACCAATTTAATCACATTTAACGAATGTTACAAGTAAGGTTTCAGTAAAACATTCTTATTACACAATTAAATAGTCGGTTTAAGCCATTACGGCATTTGAAAGATAATCCTTTACACATACGTTAAAAACCCCATCTGAAAGCTTAGGGATCCAGGTTTGAAATATCGAAAAATATATAACCATAAATTATAATCGTTTACAAATAATTAAAACTCTGTTAGGAAAAAGATCGAGAATTATATATAAAAAGATTAGGTTAGAGTTATGGTTTCAAGTGATCGAATACTATTTATAATCCTCGATAAAGAAGAAAGAAAGGAATATATTAAAGAGTTATTATATAGTTATATAAAAGGGGGTAACCCAGTCATATAATAGATTAAGGTATACTTTCTAGCGGCTTTTGAGCGGCTTTAGAGCATTGTAGGAGAAATAGTAACCCTCAGAGCTAGATCCCTGATAACTATTAGCTCAGACACTAGTATGTGATATATGAAGGAATTATTTCCAATAAAATGAAATACAAGGGAAAAAATCAACACTATTGTTATACTTGATGAAAAACAAAAAAGATAATATAAAAATGATAAACTACATAGCAGCTTTATTTCTACTATATATAAGCTTTGAAATAGAACCGAAACTACGTTATAGTATAACCTTATAATATAACGTTAGTACTACTATTATTACTATTTGAAATGAAAGCTTTTATAAGTTTTTCAAACAATTAATGAACATTTTTAAAACTAAACATAAAATTGAAATAATTGTGTTTATGATGGCTATCGAAAGCATTTCATTAAATAATTACAGCTTCTAAAGAAAAGAATTGTTAAATGTTAAATAAATAGAAAATAGAGCTTATAATTACCATATGAACAGCTGTACAATTGTTTGTATAATGATATATATTTGAACCTATTGATATAATACCTCTATAAATCCAAACACTACTTATACAACTATTTATTGAGCTACTACTATATTGTTATAAGTATTTGTTATATCCACGTTATATCTCGGCCCAGAAATACGGTATGGTTGGTGTATAGGCCAGAATCCACAGTATATAACAAGGATATAACTTGTAGGCCTGATACCATAGTGAAGCCATTACATATTAAAGGCTTACCAATGCATTGCGCAAATACTGCTAAGTTCCTACGCAGATATCAAAAGGGGTTACACAATTGTTTCCTACACAAATTGAACATTTCGTCCTCGCCTAGGCTATTCCCCATCAGGTTTGAAACATCGCACGCAACGCATCAATTGCTTAGCCCGTTTGTATACGTCTCGAGTTAGTTGGGTGACGGAGCCGTCGCGCCAAGTAGGTACCTGACAGTGGGCAGCTGACAGTTAGTACACCCCCTCCTTGTTGCCAAGACGAGGGGTGGAAAACGATCCGTGGGGTTGTCTCGGAAATACCTCACAGCTCAGACCAGGGTTGGTGGGGCGCAGGCTAACTTCTAGGCATTTTGGGCAGGGCGGGTCTACGTAGGCGAGCTGCGCCACACCTAATTTGTAGTACTTTAGTACGTACGGCTATAAGCGAGCACACGTGCTAGGTCAACCCTGTCCCGCTCCAAATGCCTACATACTAGTTAGTAGTAGATACAACATCTGAGTAAATTCAACTGAGGTAACCGTGAGGACTGCTTCTGCTATCACGTTTTGAGTTGGCACATTACCGGCGGTACATTCCAACGGGTACAGGCCAGCCTCACAAATGTTGGCCGAACTGTTGTGACCAGGCAACCTACCTCCAGGGATTGGTCGGCTCAAGCGATGCTTCTATAAATGTGCCAATAGGCCTATAAGTAGCTACAGAGTACGACGCAATCATCCAGCGATTCCGGTGCACCGTAACGTACTTGCGTTCCGCAAAAGTGACAACCTGTGGACTGATGCTATCATCAAGATTGATCCATGCATTTGCTACGTCTTTCTTGAAGCAGCTTTACATCATTCTCATGAAGTCACCAGGATTTTGACCCCATTTTGACACCAGTCCCTTCCTTGCTCTCCAGTTCCCTATTTCGCCACCAGGTGCCTTGAAGCAGATCGGCTATATAGGCGTTCCCGGAATGCGGCCCAAGCTTGCCCGGTGCGCATCGGTGCCTGATGAGGCGGGCAGACCTCCCCTCACACCGCCTCCGCCGCCGCCGCCGCCTCCCGCGCCCTCGCGACCCTCCGCACCGCCCGCTCCATCCTCGCAACGCGGCCCTCGACGCCGGCCACGAGCTCGCCGTACCCCACCACGCGCTCCGCATACCAGCGGCCGACGAGCGCCTCGCTGCGGGCGCGCAGCCCGGCGATCTCGGCCTCCTGCGCCAGCTGGGTGGTCTCGACGCCCTTCATCTTGGGCAGCAGGGCGACGAGCTCGGCGCTGAGGGCCGGGTCGGGGATGGGCGTGTCGGAGGTGGCGGCGGCGAGCGCGGAGACGGTGCTGGGGAAGGCGGAGGCGAAGGAGAGCACGGTGGCGCGCAGGGCGTCATTGTCGAGCTGGGAGGGCGGCTGGGTCGGGGTGGGGGTGAAGAAACTGGGGTGGGTTCGGTCTGCAGTTGGGGGGAGGAAGGGTGTTAGTGGTGACTGGTGCTGGTCTAGGCTGCAGGGGGGAACGAGGAGCGCGTACAGAGCTTGAGGATGTCGGCGTAGACACGGAAGCGCGAGATGAGGAGGGAGAAGCGCCGCTCGAGATCGGCGAGAGAGCTCAGTGCCGAGTCTGTGGATGGCTGGGATGGTGGGGCGGAGGTTGTGCCATGGAGGAGGTGCTCGATGCGGAGGAGGCGGGCTTCGAAGAGGGAGATGGTGGTGAGCGTGGTCTTGTCAAGGGTTTGGTTGTCCATGGTGACGGGTGTACTCGGCATGCTGAGCCCAACAAGGGACTCGATTCGCCGTTGACACAGCAGTAAACGTAAACGGTAAGGCGTAACGGCAAGGCTGAGTAGTTAGACCCTGGAGTTAGACCCTGGAGCATCGGCGGTTGTTGGAGATTGTTTCAGGGCCTTGTAGGCTCTATACGTCAGATCATCCGCTAATAGCCGGGTTATTACAGGGTGTACGGACATTCCAGTGTCACCTGTCAACGGTCTCAACTCTCAACCCTTCTCTTCTACTTCTACACATACTTCTACACTTACAACAACACGACCTCGACCTGGCTTTGTCGCGTCAGCCCTACGCTGTGCCGGTCGTGTGCCTGCGTCTTTGATGGGCATGCGGACTGCATCACGCTGAGGTCACGCCGGGCAACACCGATCTCCGTGATAACTTGGACCTCTCCTCTCCCTTTATACCAGCAGCCGGTGATCCTACTGCGCAACCAACACAAACATCGCCGCAGATCCTGCATCAACACCTCCCAACTGTGTACGGACTACATAGTCCTCCGCTTCACCTGAGCCTGAGCCCCCTTTTAACTCCACGATCCACGGAAGGCCAGCCGAGGCCCCCAAGCGAAAGTAACGCCGATGCAATATCCCCGGCTTCAAATACAAATATACTTTGCCCATCGAAGTCCACCTCATCTCTGGACGCCGCTGCAGCACTTTTTTTTCTTCGTCTCGGCCTGCGTGACATGACGAGTCACTCGACCTTCACTAATGGAAGGGGTGCAGAACCTGAAGCCGCAACCATGGCACGGTATGTCTCCGCCGTCTTCCTTTCGCCTTTTTTGCGCCGCCCCGCGCCGGCTGCCCTCGTGACTACCGCCGGCGTGGAAGAGAGGCGACCAAGCAAACCCTTCTCTTGCAGCGTCTTGACTTTTCCGAACTGACTTTCTTCGTGTCGTGGCAGACCAAAACTGGGGCGCAGCTCCAGAGAAGGTGGCGGCCAAGCCTCCATGCTCAGCAGCACTATCAATCTTCTCAACACTATAGTTGGTGCCGGGACACTGGCCATGCCCCACGCCATGTCGCAGATGGGCATGCTTCTGGGAATAACAGTCGTCGTCTGGTCCGGCTTGACATCCGCCTTCGGCCTCTATCTCCAATCGCGATGCGCCCGCTACCTCGACCGCGGCAGCTCCTCCTTCTTCGCGCTGTCCCAGCTCACATACCCGAATGCCGCCGTGATATTCGACGCCGCCATCGCCGTCAAATGCTTTGGCGTGGGCGTGTCATACCTGATTATCATTGGCGACTTGATGCCTGGTGTCATGAAGGGCTTCAACCCTGACGTGGATGCTTCGCCCTTCTTGGTGGACAGGCACTTTTGGATCACAGCGTTTATGTTGATCATAATACCGCTGAGCTTTTTGAGAAGATTGGATTCACTCAAGTACACGTCTCTGATTGCGCTCGTCTCGATTGGATATCTCATCGTTCTCGTGGTCTACCACTTTGCTTCCGACTCGCTGGTGAACCGAGGAGAAGTCAATATCGTTGAGTGGAATGGACCCATTGCTTTCCTGAGCAGTTTACCGGTGGTGGTATTTGCGTATACTTGCCACCAGAATGTATGTTTCGAAGGCATATGTGAATCTACCCTTGTTTCCTGCTAACAATGTTCAGATGTTCTCTGTAATCAACGAAATCAAAGACTACACCCCAGGCAGCTTGGTAGGTGTTATCACTTCGTCTATTGGCTCCGCAGCAAGTATCTACCTGCTAGTCGCCATCACCGGATACTTCACCTTCGGCAACGAAGTCCTCGGCAACATCGTCAGTATGTACCCGGCCTCCGTCGCCTCTACCATCGGCAAAGCCGCCATCGTCATCCTTGTCATGTTCAGCGTCCCACTGCAAGTCCACCCCTGCCGCGCATCCCTCGACGCCGTCCTCAAATGGCGGCCCAACCGATCCAACGCACGTTCCGACTCGCCAAGCGGCCGTAGTCTGCTCCCCACCGCCGGCGCCGGCCCGATCGACAGCCACGGCGCGCCCCTCGTGGCCATGTCGGAGCTCCGCTTCGCCCTGCTCACGACCTTCATCATCGTTCTCTCATACGTCACCGCCCTGACCGTCAGCCAGCTCGACCGCGTGCTCGCCTACGTCGGCGCCACCGGCTCCACGTCCATCAGCTTCATCCTGCCGGGCCTGTTCTACTACAAGATCAGCGACCCCGAGAGCAGCCACCAGCAGCGCCTCGCCAAGGGAGACGACGACGTGGATGCGGCTACGGGGGCTCTTATGGGCGGCGGCGTTGTCAATAGCGAGGACACCACCGAGGTGGCAAGCGGACCCGAGGGCCTATTTGAGACCGGGAGTGTGCGGTCCGGGAGAAGCGGAGGTGGGCTGTTGTGGAAGGCCAAGCGGAGGTGGCGCTGGGATTTGGAGCATATCGAGCACGGCCTTTTGAGGAAGATGGCGCTGTGCTTGGCTATATATGGTATCTGTGTGATGGTCGTGTGTCTGATCTTGAATATGTTCTTTACGGTGGCCCATTAGCACACCGTGGGATGAGGGTGGTTGGGTAGATGTCAAGGTACGATAGCATGGCCTGGCGTTCTGTGTCGTTGCATTTCCCAAACGAGTGCTTTTTCTTGTCACAAGCCTTGGTAATATCGTGCATATACATTGGAGCCTACAGAAAAGCACAATGCATTTCCTGAGCCGATACCAGGTTGGTTGGCGTTTTTTTGGGCCACATTGATGACTTGAGGTAGCAAGACACCCAACATAACCCGTTGGATCACTATACCATGCTGCTTTCTTGTCTCTATTGAGCAACCTCGTCTATGTGTGTTGAATTTATGCCTGCAGACGCCTTCATTTCCATGCATCCACTTATTCATCCTCCAAAATTGCGAAACACAGAGCCAACCAGCCTTCCGGTGTCCTCTCTTGCCCCGCTCGGTACGTCGCCCACAAGACACAGGCTGTAACGAATTCCTGTGCTTTCACCCATCTCGCCGTGACATGAGCCCCCGAGCGCTCCCCGACCTCTCTCTCCCCAGACTCTCCCCTCCTCACCCACCACCCTCACCCGCACCCGCGCCCTCCTCCCCGGCATACCGCCGCACGAACCCAACCAGCGGCGCAACCCACTCCCTCGCCACCGGCACATGGTGGCCCCCCGGGTGCACCACCACCGCCGCCGCCGCCGCCGCCGCCGCGGCGCCCCCGCACTGCGCCACCAGCGCCCGGCTGCGCCCCTCCTCCACCACCGTGTCCAGGCTGCCGATGAAGTGCAGCGTCGGCGTCCGCAGCCGCGCGCCGCCGCCCAGCAGCCACGCCAGGCCCGCCGCGGGCGGCGCCGCGAAGCCGCTGTACACGACCGCGAAGCGCAGCGCGC
>JASMMZ010000005.1:22528271-22625691 GCA_038502455.1 Anisogramma anomala | reverse complement strand
TGCGCGCCAGGCCCGCGGCCAGGTGGCGGTAGGCGCCCGTGGCGCGGTCGTGGCGCAGCCAGGCCCAGGCGTTGGCGGCGGGGGGCGCGCCGTCGTCGTCGTCACCGGGGGCGGGCTGGTAGCCGGGGATGTCCCTGGCGGAGAGCGGGGTGGGCGCCGTGGGGTAGAGGAGCACGGGCTTGAGGCGCTGCGGCGCGAGGCCCTTGGCGAGTTGCTTCTCGAGTGCGCGGGTTTTGGCGCGGAAGAGCGGCCCGGATTGCGTGTAGCCTGGGATTTGGGGCGAGGTCAGGACGCTGAGGGGGGGGTTTCTCGGTGGGTGTTTTGTTTGTGTGTGTGAGAGAGAGAGAGCGAGAGAGAGAAAGAGAAAGACAGAGAGAGATGTGGTGAGGGTAAGGTGTAAGAAGGGTCGGTGGCTGTCGAGTCGCGAGGCAAGCGGGATGCGTTGGGCAGCACGACTCCGGCGCCATTGCAAGGACACGGCGTATGCTCACCGTGAAGCATCAGGATCTTGACCTCCCTCATGCCCTCGTCCTTGGTGTTCTTCTCCTTTTCCGCTAGAAGGTCACCGGGGACCTGATCGGCGTCGGCCATGGTTGATGAGCAGTAGTACCGGGGGAGACAGCCGGTTGAGAATGTGAGGACCGGTCCTGCTACTCTGGGACTTGATATTGCAAGGCAAAATAGCAGGCGGTACATGAAGGACGATCTGGTTGCAACTGAAAGGTGCGCGTGTGAGTAGGTAGCGAGTGACGGTCAGGTCCGGCCTTGACTCCCGGCCGGGATCCACCTTCGGCTGACAACTTCCGAGCGATGCATGAAAGGGCTATCGAGGCGTGTATGTCCTACATATTACAAATACAAATACAAATGCATGCTGCGTAAGATTCAAACGCTTGCTTCCAACGCGTGCGTTGCCGTTAAGTCGCCAGGGATGTTCTTCGGCTCATGATGAACGCTTCGAATACGACTAGACAGATCACAACATGTGACAACATGTGTCCATAAATCCGTGCAAGTATGGACGTGGACGGCAAATGCTCACGATTGCAGACAAGAGGGCAGGCGTCTTTCTACCCAGACTGGTCCGTGTTGATCGTGTTGATCTCTGTCTGCACGTCTCTGACCGGCCCCCTCCCTATCTCGGATGGCCTTGGGATTTTAGTTGTCATGAATGCTGTCTTCCAGGTCTACCGGAACGCTCGTGTCATCACATATGCTCCCCACCCCAGATCTCGTCCGCCTCGACTCCAAAGGCTATCAACATTTAGTAGCAGCCTTCTTCGCGGACGGTTGGATACTAGCCATCATCTCGTCCTTGGTGATCAGGTGCTCGATCTTGCCCAGGTGGCTTAGCAGGTCCTTCATGTTGTAGCTCCACTCGTTCAAGATGTCATCGGTACTTCTGGGCTTGGCGAAATTCACAACGCGGGCGGGCCGGTCGATGCGAGCGTGCACCATCTTGGTCGTGACAAGGTCGCTGATGTACTTCTCGGTCTCGTCTTCGCTGAGATCGAGGTGCTCTGTGAGGCGGTCCATGCGGATCCGGGTGTAGTACTTGGCAAGCACGCGGACGTTGTGCTCAATGACGCGCTTGCGAAGATCCTGCCACCGCTGATGAGCCTTTGCGTCTGAGGATGCGCCAGGTTGAGCATCGAAAATGTCGGTCTGGCAGAGGTGGGGGCCGTAGATCTGTTCGACGTTGGGCCAGCGCATGAGCTCCTGAACGGTGAACTCCCCGAGGAGCTTGGCCTCGAGCGGAACCTGCGTGTTGCATGCGTCTGCCTTGATGCGGTGCATCAAATCGTGCTGTTCGTTGTCATGAGGCGCCAGGATGACAAAGTAGACGATACGTGCCAAAGTCTGCAAGCAACACATCAACTTTGATGTCATGGTGGTCAAGAGCGGCAGAACAGCAACTTACGGCTTCGAAGAGAGCGGAGTCCTCCTTCACCGAGGGAATGTCGAGAACCTCTCTGTAGTGCTTGCAGGCATCCAGATATCTGTCCTCGCTCTTGGCCAAAGTGACTTGTTGCTCGTAGTATCTGAGTTTCAACGCGGTGGCATCGTCGGCGCTCTGTAGATACTTGGTGCTGATTTTCCGGCTGAGAATACCCGCCTGCGTCCAGTCCCGAGTTTGCATGCAGAGAGCAACCTGGTCGAGGATGAACTCGGTCTTTTCCTTTCGGTCCATGGAACCAAACGTTTCCACCTGCAGCTCGCACAGGATATCGCGAGCAGCCTTGACGTCGCCATAGTGGTCCTTCTTCAGGTCGGAGAGGATCTTGGTGACGCGGGCACGCTCGACTTCAACAAAGATCTTGCCCTCGGTAACTGTTCGCAAGGTCTCGATGACCTGGACCTTCCTGTCGACGCTGGAGATGTCGCTGAGGAAGTTGATGACGGCCTGGATCATGTTCTGTATAGCCTGCTTGAGCTGGCCATGTTTCTTAGATAGCACGGTAACCTGGTCGCTGAGGACATCCCAGTCGCCGGCGGTCTTGCAGAGAGTGACGATAGAAACGAGGAGTCGAGATGTGGACGCAAGATCGGAAGCCTACAAGCGTCAGTAGTCAGAACCAGCCATGGGCGGGGGTGGGCAACTTACTTGACGCGTTTGCTTTTCAAGGAGGGACAGCTGCTCGATGGCACCTTGCAGGTTGCTCTGTGATGCACAGCGCGGTCAGCCACGTTCGGAACATGCTGGGGATGCCGAGAATAACAGACCTTGGCCAGAAGCTCGGCTTGGGGGATCTGCTGGTCGACCTCCTTGGTGAAGTCCTTGTCGGGCTTGTACGCGGCTTCCGCCATCTTGGGAAGTTGGCCGGGGAAGGTCGCGGGTCGCGATGTGGAATGGCTGGTCGAATTGGATTAGGTTCGATCGGTCGTGAGTAGCGATTTCGTCGGAGAATGCCAGGAATGGGTGTTGGCGTTTGGTATGGGTTGGAGGAAGATGCCGGGCGCTGGTGAAAAGTTGCGTGTGTTGAAGCTGAAGTCGCAATTCTAGCTCCTGCCTGCAGCTGTGACGGCAGGCACCGGAGCCCGCTGAGGACGGCTAGCGGCTGAGATAAGACATACTATCGTGGTAGTATTCACCTGGTACCTTCCGCGCCTCTTCACCTTGCTGAATACCAGTCAACTTTGAGAGCCTTGGTACACATCTGCATGCAGCAATCTGCATATGCCTGGAGCATCACAAATACCAAGAGCTTGCTGTGTATTTTATCGGACCCTTGACCCGATTCCATGTGCCGGCATGAGTTCGCCGGGTCGGTACACTTCGGCCTGCTCTTCTTGCCCTTGGGACTGGCAAGAACTCTTGACAGCGACACAAGCATCATCTATCTTCACTAAATGCTATACTACTGATCGACCAACAGGAATCAAATCAACATCGCAGCTACAACTATAGTCCTCCCATTATAGATAGATTATTTAAACGAAAAGGAATTTGGATTTTAAACTAAAAAAAATATTAATACATAACGGTGGTTTTCATATTTATTTTCATCTTTTCGAAAAGGTATTGGTAAGATTTCAATTGTAATTACAATATCGATTTGAGTTTTGTATCAAAGTAGTTAATGCGTATTATGCAGTGAATATAAAGTAATAAACAGTAAATCTTAAGTTATAAGAACTACAGACTAAGTTCTACTTATTTATATATATAATAGCATTGATCTATATTTATTGTAAAATTAAATACATTACTTGTGGCGGATAGTATGTGTGGTAACGCTTAGGTGATGCAATTTGTAGTGTGGTTCAGTTTAATTCAAGTAAAAAGCGTAAGAAAAAAGGTCCATATTTAGCAGGTAAGGACAAACAAACACAAAAGACTAAATATATACAATTAAAAACAAACTACTCATATTACAAAGGTTAACACTTACTTTAGAGGTATCTTCATATTAACTCCCTAATTTCGTACAATAAATGCCGGCCTAACACAAAAATATTAATATCCTTGTTGTAAAACTCATGAGTAATACATCTCATATAACAAATTCTCACGAAAATAAATTCTCGTAAAAACTATACTTTAATAGGTTTTCATACTTATTAATAAGTTCCTTATGATATTTCAGATCCTCCAATGATTTTCATTCATTATCCTTGCTTCCGAAACCTTTTTATTTAACTAAATAATATATTTAATAGTTAGAACGATGTCTATGATTAAAGCATTGGTCAAGAGCACGTTCTATCTTTTCATTGTTTATATTCAGCGTATTATTATTATATTACACTGGTTTAAAAGGCATAACTGAACGACGAAATGATTCTTTTTATTTTTTTGGTAGATAGATCATCAGTATTAAATATTTCGATATGGTATACCTGTAAATTTTGTAAAAAAAATTAAAGTGTAGATTAAGTCTTCAATTATAGCGATAATTGTATTAGAGTCTTTCTTAGTAACATTAGTTTGTTTTAGCAATATAATGTTTTATAGACTTTTCTACTTTTCAACCAAGTTTTATCATTAACCTTGAATTCTTGTTAGTGATAATTAATATTTTATCGTTTTTTGTTTTTGTTACAATGATAACTATAGTGAATTATATGTTTGAATATAAGTACTTCCCTACGAATCTGACTTCGCTATGTTATTTGGCGAAATCTAATGTAATGTAATCGATAAAGGTACATAATGTAAAACCTAATAAAAACTTATTATAATGGGTATAAATGGTTTTTGTAATAGTACTACATGCAGTGTAGTAGGCCAACTTTAATTACAGTAAAGTTAACTGTACTGCAAGTTGAATGTATTGTTTATGGACTTACTATATTGGGTGTCAGTTGAGTGCAGTATGCTGCACTTCACACTAGGGCATGAGCCAAGCAATTGGCCATACAAATTACTGTATAGACCAGCTAGCAGTTTGCTAAACCTAGAACAAAACACCCATCACTTGATAAATATAATACTACTATTACTTCGACCACGATTCAAATCGACAACATTACAATAATCTAAAGCCCTACCAACACTAATCAGTGCTTATTGAATTAAACACAAATTAGCTAAGTAAAATAAAAGGCTATTTTCTGGTCATTACGCTTTATGTTAACGTTAAAGTAGAGGGAAAATTCTTACGAAGAGCCCTTATTACTATGTTAATCTTTAAGGTAATACGTAAGGAAATCTTTTGGGCTACGCTAATCTTTACGACAAACCAGAGGTAACGATGGTATCGCTATTTAAAAACACCAAAAAATCTTCATTAATCCTTCTTAAAGACGTTACGATTAATTGTTAGAAGTTGTAAAATTCGGTAAGTTGGCAAATGGCCAAATTAATACTACTACAAGTATGACTATTACAAGAAAAACGATTAAGTTTCACGGCCTATAACAAACAACCTTTGCCCTATAATACCAATAACGACCTTTGACTTTACTCTTTACACTAAACATTTACTCCTACTTTACTCTTTTCACTTTCCTTATGTTAATTTAATCTTCAAATTTGCTACTCTAAACGAAAACACCAAGAATCGCCAAGTCGCGCTAAGAAAGCCACGTTTCGTGACCTAACGCTAAATCACTCAGTTCCTACGCTACTTCACGCCAAAACACCAAGTCCCTATATTTAAATATAACCAAATCTCTCGCCTTAAGCGTCTTATACTACCTATATAAACTAACACGTCAAAATGATTGTCGTAAACGCTCATTTTAAATATATTACCGACTCTACCAGTAAAAAAAAATTAAAGTTCTCGGATACCTCTACACCAAGTATTACAATTACAACCTTTGGAGACAGAACGTGAATAAAAACTTAATCAAAAAATACTTAATTAACTTCGTCAGCTACTATATAGTTAAGTACAATAATATCAACGATTATAACTATACTATTGGTAACTTTCATAACCTTTTTGGCAACTAAACTATTAATATGTGGATTTTAATCTAAAAATGAATTAAGTTGAAAATCAAGGCAGAACTAAAGCGGAAAGAAGTTTATATACCGCTACAATTCAATACTAGGTTGGTATAAAAAAAATTCGACTTAGCTTGGCTTTACGAATACCCTTAAAACCTATACCTTGAAAAAAGGTATTAAAAAACCTTATCGTTTTTATATGAGATTCAAAGGACCTCTCTTTTACTCTTATATAAATTAAGCCTTTTTACGCGTTGGCAATAAGAAACCTGTTAACTTGCTCGACAGCCCAATACCTCTACGTAATAATGTAGAGTATGTCCTTAGCGGTAGCAAAATACGTAAAGTAAGGGTTACTGACGCGACTAGAGGTATTAACGTCGGTATTTTACACCAGTTAATTAAAAAAGATTGGCAGGTCTGTCAAAACATTTAAATACACATCCCTCCCTAGTAATTTAATCGGTAATCCCCTTAAAAACCTTTTTCTTTTAGGTTTGTTTATATGTAAAAACCTATCACAGGTCTTACTAATAGACTTTATCTCTCGGGCTAAGAGATTAGCAATTACCCTTAATACTATACTTCGGAAGCTTTAAGGCTTAAACTGCTATAAAATACCAATTAAAACTAGGATAATTATCGCAACTTTCCACCAAAACCTGTTAAAATAGTTAATATTAACTATAAGCTTTTTACGGATTTCGCCAATATTTAAAACAACGTAAAAAAGTATAACGGACAGCCTTATAACCTGTTCAACACCAAGATAATACCCTTCTTAAACATTTACAAATAGATAAAAGTTCTCTCCTACGGTTTTTACTTACTATTTCCTGGAATCTTTACAAGGTACGCCAAGGACTAATATTTAACCTTTTTTATTCAAGATACCACGTTTCGCGAAATTTATAACGATATAAAAATCTATTTTAAACACGACATCCACTTTACTCACTTTTACACAGATTAGACTACTACTAGGTAAGCAACGATAATAGTTAAAAAAAAGGAAATACCAATAAATGTATTTAACCAGATAATCAATAGGTTGATACTATACCAAAAAGTAGTGGAGAAAGCTCACGTTAGCGAAGCCATATTTCGCGAGCAGATACAGGCTATAGTTATAGGCATTTAAGATTTTAAATACGCCCTATAACGCTCAAATACTACATACGAAAGCTTTTTTAACCAGTCACATTCCTTACTTGTCATTGTAATGGTACGTATACCAAACTCGCTTAATATATACCCCTAAGCCAGTAATTTCCTTAACGTAGAAAAAAAAGACCTTACAGTGGTTAATTACGTCTACCGCAAGTACGGCTATAGGCGCCCTTAATGCCTAAGGTTTAGCTTACTGGCTATAGACCAAAGGTATCAAACACGTTAGTGTTAACAAGGCTAGGATTTAGGCAAACTTACTAACCATAAGTATTATCGTCATAATAGTGGTAAAAGATATTGGATCTATAGTAAATTTAACTATTAATTAAGTTTATACCCCCCTTCCGAATAAACCAACAAAAAATTAATATATTAGATTTAATAGCCTACCACTTTCAATATGATTACTTAGATTAAATCTCAAATTTCGAAGGCGATAAACCAATTAACAGTAATAAGAGCTCTAAATAAATTAAGTGGTATAAAAGTATTACTCCTAACCCAGCCTAGTAACTAGCTGACCACGCCTTCCCATACTCTTTAGATGGTAAAAACCCTTACCTTTAGGCTAACCAAGCTCTTAATCCCTTATATACCTTTAACCTTCGCAATTGTTACGTGAACCACATGTTCTAAAGTATTATATCAGATATAAAGGTAATAAGGTACTTAATAGAAGGTTATTTACAATATGTAATACTATGAAAGTAAAACATTACAGTTACTAAAATTAATCGTTAAAATATTAGCAAAGCTAAAGTTAGCTTTAGACTAGGCAAACAACTATTATCACTAAAGATGATGGTAATTTAAACTGTTGTGAGAGTAATTATATTTTATATATTTAATTCTCCTACCCTTTTCTTCTTCGTTTGGAGGATATAAAAACCCTCGGTATCAACGTCAATGTTAACGCAAATGAACTGGTTAAAAACGGCCAGAGGTTTCCCCTCGCATTTAAATAGAGGCACCTATAATTTCATTTTTGAGGCCTGGAAACAATGGTGCTAGATCTAACGAAGCCGGAGATACGTTAAATATACCGGTGCTTTAACTACCAAGCTATTAACAGGTTAAACAAAGTCCTAAAGTTCGTAAGGTATGAAAATGTGAAATAATTTATCTTAAAAGCTATTAAAAAACTCTATTGCAACTATTAAACGTATATACAAGCTCCATAGAAATTTAAATTTACACTAAAAGACGATAAGGATTTTAACTATAAGATGTTTATTACCGTATTTTATTTTGACAATAAGCATGTTTTATACGTTGTTAACTCTGTAACCTCTTTTTATAAAGCCAAGTTTTTAAAATCCCTTTCGATAAAAGATATATGAGAAACATTGAAAATACTGTAAATTAATATATACCTGGTGTCATGGACCCAGGCTGTTGGCCATTGAGACTATAGGTTACGTGACTGTGCACGTAATAGGATGGGTAACGTCCGGCCTGAACCTGGTCTAGGTGCGGACAGGGTACGGTCCGGGTATAAATCGGATACGGTTCGTACACGGATAGGGTATAGTCCGTGTACGGCACATTTAAGGGTACGTAACGGGCTAGGTATTAGCCCTACCTAAGGGCCTGATATATTAAGCTACGGTAACCGTTTTTCGTCTTTTTCTGTACCTTAGTAATAAATCATATTTAGTACCTATTTGGTTTACTATCGTAAGTTAGATTATGATACATTATTAAGGTTTTCTTTATCTTTTCGAAAGCATATTATTCATAATGAACGAATCGATAATAAACGTTGATAATTCGGCGTTATATTTTAACGTTATCGGAAAAGATAGGCCATTGGCGAATACCTAGTCTTCTAGTTTTATGATTATCTTTTCGGCTCCTTTGGTGCCGACTTCAATCGATAACTTTTGTTTAAAAAATATTATAAGTTATATCGTATCTACTATTAAATAATTGTAATAAACGAGTTAATCGACTTTAACTATCGACTTTATGTTCGATTTCGCTTAATTCGTCTTAAAAATTTAATAACTCAAAACTGAATCAGTCGCGATTCGTATTAGGTTTTTACCGGTTTCAGGCGAAGTAAAACGATATAATCAACCTTGAATGAACGGATTTACTTTTACATAGGCAACGACGCGTTGAACGATCGAATTTATATTAAGAATGGATAAAATATAAATCGAAAAGGATTAACATGCGTTCTTTTACATATAGGGATACTATACGGCGGCGGTAAAGCAAACGGTTACAACTTACGATCAAACTGGAAGATACGAAAGTAGGTATAATATAAGGATTTTTTTTAATTGTATTAAAACGGGTTTCGACGACTTTTATTACACAAATAAAATATTAGTTGAATTCACAGGTTTAGTTAAAAGTAATAAGGATTTATAAATACTATTCTTTATTGGGTTCGAAATACGTTTTACTTGAATAGATGTCCTAAATTAGCCCTGAGCCGTAAATTATAACTATTTACGTATCCGCGTATCGTTACGTATCCGCAATAAGTTTATTACGATAGGTATTAACCGGGTAAACTATATCATAGCCTTATAAAAGTACTGTAAACTTACCGACGAATTAAAATCCTTAAACTTAAAGTGACGTTTTAATAGTTAACTAACGGGAATCGTTTAAATTTAACGACCGGATAATAATAGGATTATAACGAAATTCTACGTTTTTTAAACGCCTTTGTTAAGGAGCCATGGTAATTACGGTTAATTATCTCGATACTACGATTAGTTATTTTAATAAACTCGTTTAATACGTATTGAAAACCAGGGATATAAAGCGACGTAAATGATAATGAAGAAACGTTAAATTAGGCTTATTTCGGGGCTTTACGTATGGTATGGTTTACCGGATTATTATTAACGTAATTACGATATACGCTTTATATTAACTCTTACGTAGGTATATACGACTTAAATTAAAAAAATAAAGAAAGGTTTTCTATTAACGATGACGGTAAAAGTCCAACTCCTAAATACAATTTTGTTCAAGGGTTATATTACTTTAATAATAGATTTATAAAATTAAATAAAAGGGAGTTTAATTTAATTAAAATACGTATAAACGAAGAATAATTCCTTATCTTTATACTTTTGAATAACACCTACTTTCTAAATACTTAAGATTTTAGTTGTAATTATTATTATATTATAAATGAGGCTTTAATATAACAATTAAAAAGAAGTAAATTCGATTATTATATCGGCGAAATTTCGGTATGATATTAGGGTTACAGTAAAATAGGCGTATTACTTAAATAATTAAATTTCATATAAATATTAGTAAATATTCTAATTCAATATTATATATATTATTCCCGGAATAACGTGAGATATAATTTTTGGAATACCTTAGATATAATACTAATAAGTAGCTTTGAACGCAGACGATAGCTGTTTAATAATTTAAAGTTAAAGAGACCTAGTTGTAGACTTAATATCGATACGCTTTAGAATGAGAGATATATAGGGCGTAGTAAATTCGGTTTTCCTCAGATTAACGTAATATTCGTACCTAAAGGTATAATGTATTGGAAATCCATTCCGTATAGCTTATACTATAAGCCCTAGCCAAATAACACAGATTTTGTAAATAATAACGACGATTACAATTAAGGAGGAAAAATATTAATTACATCTTTTATCAAAATTAATAATATTTAGCGAGCTATTTGATAAGGATAAGGTTATAACCTCACTTTTATATAAAGGAAAACTCGATTACCATATATATATTAAATTGAATAAAGATATATATTTATTAAAATAACTTGAAGGGCCGTTATATTTGATATTAAAAAATTAACTTTTTAAACTTCGATAATATGTTACGGAATTAGTAAATAAGGATTATATTTAAACGAGCCTTTTATCGGCGACAACGCCGGTATTACTAATTCGTAAACCGAGGGGAGGATAATAATTTTATATCGATTATCGGGTATTAAATCAAATTACAAAGTAAAACCGTTTTTTTACCTTTAATCAAAGAAATCCTATATACATTATCGAAGTTGATATACTTTACAAAACTAGATATTCGAACTTTATTTTACTATAGTCGAATAATATCCGGGTAAAAGAAATTAATAGGGTTTTATACATGATTTAGGTTATTTAAATATCTGGTTACCCCTTTTAAGTTAGCTGGAATACCAGTAACATTGTAACGATATATTAATTATATAATAGCAAATATTTTGCATCATTACGTTATAACGTATTTAAATGAACCTTTAGTTTTTTTTAAGGTATTAAATCAAATTATATAACAAAAGTTCGTGTAATTTTAAAATGTTTTCGTAACGCGGAAAGAGATTTAGATTTAAAAAAGTACGACTTCGTAGTTAAAAAGGTGAAATACCTAGGTTTCATTATAACGGTTAAAGTAAATATTCGAATTAACCCCGAAAAAGTTCGGGTAATCCGTAAGTAAGAGTTACTACAGACGATTTGAAAGGTTCGAAGTTTTTTAGGTTTTATTAACTTTTATCTTAATTTTATTAGTAATTTTTTCAAGTTAGCGGATTATTTCGTTTGCCTAACAAAGTAAGGTATTTGTTATGCTTAAACGAAGCGGAAAAAACAGGAATTTTATACGTTAAAGAATGTTTTTATTTCGGCTCCGATTTCAATATATTAGGATCTAAATCGTTTGATAGTAATGAAAACTCATCATTCGAAAACGACTTTAAAAGGGTATTTATAGTAATAAAAAAAAGATGGTATTTTGGAACTAATAGCTTACTACTTCTTACGATTAACGGATATGAAACGTAATTATATTATTTACGATAAAAAATTCTTTGCAGTGATATCTTATATAAAAATTTAGTCTTTAGAGTTACGTAGTATCCGTATACCATTTACAATTTTAACGAATTATAAGGTATTAAAGTATTTTTTTGTTACTCTTAATTTTGAAACGATAAGCTAAATAGGTCGAGGTTCTTTTTCTTTTTTAATATAACTTATGATATAAGCACGTAACTTAGGGCGCCCGCCTAAATACGTTAACTTATATGTTATAAAATAAGTCCAAGGTTAACAAATATCGCGCGCGGGTTTTTTTTAACCTATTTTCATTACTATATTGAATGTAATATTCATCAACTTATATATTGAAAAAATATAAATTACGACGGGTTAGATAATGAAATTTGACGAAATAAAAACCTAATTACTGGATTACGACAATATGTATCATAAAGGAGGGTCAGGGGTTTTCGAAAGGCCATCGAAAGCGATATCGCCCCGGGCTCGGCCCGCGCTCGAGTCGTTATCAGAGATAACGTCAGGGAATTTTAATACGGCGACGCCGGCGATACCGCCGTAGGCTCGGCCCATGTTAGGCCCGCCAGTATCGTTAACGTTGAATAGTTCTCTTATTTTCGGCCTGAGTTCGTTAGCGAAATTGTAAAACTAAAAAGTAATAAATAACTTGTTATATAACGTTTGCCTTTTAACGGTTTCCGAAAGCTTTAAACATTTCCTACTTAAAATAAAATAATGAATATAAATTATAAACTGTGTGATTAACTCATAGTGGTAGTTACGTTACTATAATCGTTTATAATTATCAAATTGAAAATGATTAACAACGAATATATTATAATATATTTACGATTCGTTCATTATAAGTCATCCGAGTAAGAAAAAATTATTTTACGGTGTTTATAAAAATTACTACTAAAAGGGAATAGTTGTAGATATTCAACGTTTATATGAAATATACACATAATATAACGGGACGAATCCTCGTCGTACTTTATGATAAAACCTCTGTTAACCTTTTCCTATTTACGACCGGTATTAAATATATATTTCGGTTGACTTTATAATCGACCTATTAATTACTAACAGTGGCCTTCAATATTTACTAATTATTACAAATCGCTTTTCTAAACTTATTGAGTTAAAGGTTATATAATTTATAACCACTGATACTTGTGCAAAACGTTTTCGAAATATATAATGGAGATTTTATAGATTCCTAACTTTTATTATAAGTCATCGTAATTTGAATTAGGTAAATGTATTTCAAACGATATTTCATTCCCTAATAAAAGTCGAATAACATTTATTTACAACGTATTACCTATTAATAAATAGTTATATTGAAGGAGTAAATTGAAAAATTTAAAATTATTTATGTATCGTTATCGAATTTTGGTAATACAATTAAATTTTATATTTACCCGTTTATTAATTTACGTTTAATAACCGAAAGTCGACGGTTACCGGGTTTGACGCAAATCGTTTAATAAATAAATACAAAATATTACCTTTTTCAAGGTTAAATAGAAAAACGAGGTTGTTAACCAATTTAACAGGGCGAATTATTACATTTTGAGTTTATTTATGCAAAGGGACGGAATTAGCTTAAGCTGTAATAACTTATATTGAATAATAAATAAATATGGCGATGAATCATAAACGATATTCGGTGGAGCAATATAAAGTAAGAGATTAAGTTTAGTTAAACTTTTGTAATGTTAAAATTAACTGCTTAAGTAAAAATTTCGATTAATTTTATAATTAATACGGGGTGATGAGTATTTCGAACCCGTTAAATATCGTATTAAATATCCTCAATAAATATCCGATATTTTATATAGATTCAATTAACGTACGGTTTCGAACCCTTCTTTTTACACGTTTTATCTAATATTTACCCGGGATTAATTTTGATAACAAACAATATAGGGGACGGAAAATATGAAGAATTGAAAATATATAATATTTTCACGATAAAAATGGGAAAGAACTGGGTTCGTTATATATAAGTTAAATAAAAGGGTTATAATAAGTCGAAATATTAATTGTTAGAAAATATTAGTATATTATAACCTTAAATAAATTTGAAGCGAAATAAGGGGATATTTGGGTTTACAATAACCCGGTATTTCGACGATAGCGTTAAGCTTATACCAAGCAATAAGCGTGAAATGAACCGCCTATACTTTCGACATAATATTTTATTGATAAATAAAAAAGAAAGTTTATTATTCAACGAGATTATAATATCGTAAATATAGCCAAATAAATATTACCCGATTATTTCGGATACGTATCGGACCGTAAAACGGCTTTTACTATATCTTAACGAAGATTTACCCATTTATTATTATTATCCTTATTTATGTTTAATGAGTACCGACGTTATTAACGTTAAAAGATTTATTACGATTAACTCCGAATGTTAGGCGATATTAGGGGAGTTGAACGGTAAAAGGTATGGCGAAAACCTGTAAACACCGAAAAGTTGAGTTGGTAAAAGGCGGGACTTACACGAAACGACGTTAAAAAGGGCGGATAACGCGGGAAAAGACGGATATTAGAAAAGGCCGATAACGGATAATATAAAAGGAGATTAATGTTAAGGGGAACTAACGATAAAAGATAACTTAAAAAGGGACTAACGTTAAATAAGACCGAAGATAACGGTTAATGAAGAGTAAAACAAAAGGCAGGGTGAGGGGAGAAACCTTGTAAACGGGTTATTAAAAACTATAACACGTTAATTTATACTTGGGTAATGCGATCGGTCCAAATACGATCCTACTCACGTTTTCAGTCGACCCTATTAACTCGTTTCTATATAAGGTTAGTAAATGAAATACGGATGAAATCGGAAATCGTATAATTAAACTTTGAACGTCGTTTGTACTATTTTGTAAGTTGTAATTTATATTAACTATAAAAATATAACTTAGGTAGTTATATTATTTTAACTCTTTAATCCAAAATTACGAAAGGGTATTCGATAGTAGTTAAAAGGGGCCGGGGCGAAAACGTTCCGCGTTAAAACCCGGTTAATCAAAGGCGTTTTATTTTTATAAATAGGCGATATAGTAAAAGATGACGAAAGGATCTGAGGTAAAGGTGGACCCGAAGGGGAAAGTCCACGTAAATATATAGTTAAAGAAGTAAAGGCTTATACGGCCGGTATAATAGGAACTCCTTACGCCTAAACGATATTACGAAACTGGGTAAATTAATTAATTAATTTTTTAAAACGGTGGTACAAATGGGTTGATAATCTGGGATATTTCCCTAACTTTTACGTATCGGGGATAATATATAACCCTTATTCTTTATCGTAATAATTAATTGGCGTAAAAAGGTACGTAAATTGGGTAAAACTAGAAAGAAATATATTTCCTAAACATATTACGAAAAAAAGTTCATTAATGTTAAACTGACCTTAATATAAACCTTCTAATATATATGAGACCCTTATACCCAATAAATTCGGATATAATATAAAGGAACGTTAAATTTTCAAAAACGGTTAATATACCATATATAGGCGTTTTTAACTTGTAATAGAAAAAGCTTATTTTTATTTTTACTATCTTCGAAAAAGAAAAGATCTCTCATAACGTGAGGAGGTTACGATGGGTAATTAATTATAAGGTATTAGTAAGTAATAAAGTAATATACTTTACGAGAAAGTTCGTTATCCCTTTTAGGAGCGCTAATGGCAATGTAATTTAAGCCAGAAACATTATATATATTGGTTATAATAATAAGTTAAAAGGAAAAGTTAAAATATATTAACTTAAATAATTTTTTATTATATATAAAGGAAATTTAAAAGCGTTATAATAAGGGTAATTAACGTAAAGGGGGGGCGATAATGTAAAAAGAAAAATAAAACAGTTCTAAAAATTATGTAGGAGCGTCCGTATTTATAGGGATTAACGGACTAGATTCGGTAAAGGTTATGTATCATACGGGGCACGTTACTCGATATTAAAGGTAAAAGCGTAATTTTATATGATACGCTAACGGATACGTTATACGGCATCGACGATAAAAATGATGCCTTACACGACGCGTTAACGAATACGTTATACGGCGCCGACGGTAGAAAGAATACCTTATATAACGCGTTAGCGGATACGTTATACAGCGTCGGCGATATAAGGTAAACCGGCCGAAACCTTATACGATATATTAAACGTAATGTTAACAGCTTTCGCTCGACCCGCCTACTGAGCGGGTATGACCCGCATCCGATATTTATCTAAAAAGGCGTCGCAGCCTTTACAGTATCTGGGGAAAAGGGGACATGTTACAGACTTAGACCGTTGGCTATTAAACTTATAAGTTACGTAACTGTACACGTAATGGGATATTTAACGCCCGGCCTAAACCCGGCTCATGCGCGGACAAGGTACGGTTCAGGTACAAACTGGACACGGTGGTACGTATAAGGGCACATAACGGGCTGAGCATTGGCCCTGTCCAAAGGCCTTACACGTTGGGCTACGGTAGCCTCTTCTAGTCTTCCTCTACACCTCAATAGTAAATCTTATTTGGCACCTACTTGGCTTACCATCGTAGGTCAAACCATAACACCTGAGTGTACCTAACGTTGTCGTTCACGATACCGGTACCAACTTTACGGCGGAGGAGTTTTAAAACTATACTAAGATAATAGGTATTCAGTGTAAACATATACTTGTAAAGCCCACTAAATCATTAAAAAAATCAAAAGAATATATACACTACTTCGCCAAACGTATAATATCCTTACGTTAAAAAGTAAAAGCTTTATAAATCCGGAGGTACGCCTAAAAATGTCAGTAAAAGGCCTAAATAATATTATAGACCTTAATAGCTTAGTGCTAATGCTACTGGTCTTTAGAGTATATCTGCGCTTAACGAGTGAATCCCCGCCCTCAAAAAGTATTCAAAAACATATTGTAGCCTACAACAAAGCTTTTTAAAAAAAAACTAGGAAGAAAATTGGCACGTCGCTAGGTTAATAACGCTCTTAATACTAAAAAAGGCCCTTAAATAATCGACGTATTTGCTTTACAGTCATAAAGTAAAATCTTCATGTGGTGGAAAACGGGAAAATAGAAAGGTTCGTACAAGATATTAAGTATCGCAAACACTAAATTAGTTGTTAAAACTACTAATAATCATATATATTTATAAACCACTTAAGTAAAGCCTTATATCAAGGTTACTAATGATAAAATCCTTAAGCCAAATAACTAAGGTAATACGAACCTTCTTCACTTATTATTGATAAGCTGATAAAGCTCTATCTATAAGAACAACCCTCTAATAAAACAAATATTAAAAAAGAGAAATATATATTGGGTCGAATCTATAATACTGGTTAGGTAAGAAAAAATGACAAGGATAATGAAGACTTGACGCTAAAACTCCGAACGTAAGGGATTATTAAAACCTTCGGTAAACCTTTCGAAAAAAAGTAACGAGGTTGAAATCGATGGCTTGTTAATTTGAGGGGTTATACAATTCGTACTAAAACTTGATTTTAACCTATAAAACCCAAACTTTACGATCTTTAAGTCGAGGATTATTCACAAAGTCAAAGGTAAAACTACGGGATAGCCGTACGAAAAGTTACTCTTAATCGTTTAAAGATATGTAAATAAAGGTAAATACTAGATTTTGATATAGTAGTAAACATTTAAAGGATTATTTAAGGTTTGATTTTCGTTTTGGTAACAAGTTTGTTAGTTAAAACTAAAAGAAAATTTATATTTAACAACGATAATATAATATAAGCTTATAAGTAATTAACAACATATTTACAAAGAATCGTATTATTAAAACTATCATAGGAACTACGTGTTATATACCTTTTAAAAACGGAAATACGGTATATTATACCACTATATAGACTAGCTAAAGGAAGTATTTATTAGTTTTTAACTTACTAATTGACTTTAAATTACAACTAGCGATAAAGTCTTTAATATATTACTTGTATTTTATGGTAATGTTAGAGAGGAACTTCAGAATAGTAGATATATAAATTAACGATACCTTTTTCGTCGAAACGGCTGGCTTCATAATACTGGAACAACAGGCGATGAAAGACTTTAAATTCTGGAATTACACACTATAACAATGTTAATGGAAAGTAGTCAACTTAACTTTAATAAATCGTCAATCCGTATATTTATTGTTAATACTGGTTTCAACTTTCGTTCAAAGTACTAGGGTACTTCTTTAGCCACAATTAACAATACTAATACGGCTAAAGCCCGACGATACCCTAAATAACCTGCCTGTAACAACTATATTGCCATTCTATATCAACCGGAAGCCTTTTACGACCTATTTATCGCGTAATAAGCACAAAACCCAGTGAATGAAAACTTTTACCGGTTAAATAAAAGGTACGAATAGCAAATGCGAAACTTGAATCGAGGAATTAATATAATTTCAATCGACCTGTCGAAGGTCAAGTTGATAATTTTTATGAATGGGTTCTTGATACATTATAACGACCTATTTTTATTAATTGTCTTCCTAATAACGTTCGTTAATAAAGATAAGCAGAAATATCAATTTAGTATTATCGGCAGCGTAATCCATTAAACCTTCGTAAATTATAAGAGAATAACACGAATCTAATTAGCTTCGAAGGTTTACGGTATAATAGCGAGTTTTAACGTAGGTATAACACTATAAAAGGCCCTTAACATCATCACTAAGCATTTGAAAATCCTTCCTATTCCGGTAATAATCTATATAGACTCAAAATGCCTCTTCGAATGCATTTTAAAGCTCGAAAACACTAGTGAAAAACGCCTCATAATCGATGTGATAACACTTTATAAAGCCTACAAATGGAGGGAGATTAAGAAATTCAAATAGATTAACGACAAGGACAATCCCACAAATACCATAATAAAGGCAGTACTAAACAAGGCCTTGGAAAGGTTTATAGATAGCAATAGTCTAACTATACACATCAAGGGCTACGTTAATAAACTGCCCAAAAATCCCAGATTATGTAACAGCGTTTAAGGATATCCCGGCAAATTAAAAGACTGCCAGGGAATTAACAATGTAGATTTGTTTGATTGGCACGGCTGATATAGAAGCCTATAAGGGCCTATGGCGAAATAACTTTTTATAAGAGTTAATAAACTCGTACCTTAGTGCAGCGGAGCAATTAAGGAAGAATAGGGTTAATTTTCAACAATTGGGTGAAATTTAGTATGAAAGTCAACTGGAATTAATAGGGGTCTGGCTAGTTAATAAGGGGACAATTTAGTGGTAACCAGAAAAGATTGGTTAGCTACACTGGCATATGTGCACAAATTAAAAAGCCGCCAGTATTGGAATACTACTTCATGTAATGAAGTAGATCAACTTTACTTACAGTAAAGTTAATTGTACTGCAAGTTAAGTGTATTGTTTTTGGATTTACCGTATTGTGTGTAAGTTGAATATAGTACGCTACACTTTACACTAGGGCATGAGCTAAGTAATTGACCATACAAATTACTATGCAGATCGGCTAGCGGTTTGCCAAACCTAGAATAAAACATACACCACTTGACCATTGAAATACTACTGTTACTTCAACCACGATTCGAATCGATAACGTTGCAACAATCTAAGACCCGATCAATAGTTTTTAAGTATACATTATTGAGATTACATTGCAAGGTTGTTATAAAATTAATCTACAAACACTTAGAATATTTAGTCATGTAATACATTAAGGCGAATTCAATAAACTGATTTTTCTGTTTAGGTTGTTTGCTCGCTTACGGATTGTATACGGTTTTTGGTAAGGCTTTATATATTTCAACGTTGTTGATTCGATTGGTTGAAGTATTAATAGTATTATATAGTCAAGTGGTGGGTGTGTTGTTCTAGGTTTGACAGACTGCTTACCGGTCTGAACAGTAATTTATATGGTCAATTGCTTGTCCCGTGCCCTTATATGAAGTTGGCGCATATTGCATTCAACTTGAAGTTAATATAGCAGGTTTATAAACAATATAATTAATTTATAGTTAGTATAATTAACTTTATCCTAAGTAAAGTTAACCTATTGTACTGCAATTACTACTATTTAAACACTAGCAGCTTTCTATTTTGTGCGCGCACGCTAATATTGTCGATTAAACTTTTTCAGTTACCGCCAAATTCCGTCCTCGTCAACCGGCTAGACCTCTGTTCATTCCAGTCCATTTCCATACCCAAATTAACACCAATTACCTTTAATTTCCCCCACCCCTAGATTTAAGCCCCAGCTTTATCAACTTCCGTAATCAGGTATTTTACTACAGACTTACACGTACTGCCCACCGCCGCCATTAACCTCTTTCACCCACATAAGCTAAGTTGTTTGTCACTTTGATTAATTCACGTAGGTTAACTAAATCACTACTACTATTATTACCGCTTTACTACTACTACCACTACCTCTATTACTATTAGCTATCCTAACTAACGTAGGTTAAATTACTTTTTAATCTTACTTAACTCTCGTAGGTTAATTAACCCACTGTTACCTTTAATTCAACTATATCATTTAAAAATTCGCTATTTACCTAGCAATCTTCCAATTTGCCAACATATTCTTATTTACCGGCACGTAATTTAACCTTATAAGGTAACCTATTAACATCACTCTCGATACATATAGTTAATCTAATAGTATCTATAAATCATTCAAGTGTTTTATTCAGTGATGCTTTTGTTATAACGTTTATAGGATTGTCTTTTCCATCGATTTATTGAAACTCCTCGATTTTTCTACCTTCGTATGTTTTACGAAGTATTATTACGTCGATTATCAAACGTTATTCGCTAATAGTTTCAAGCATTGAAAGGCATTCAAATAGACTTCTCGAGTTGGCAAAAATCACCAGCCGAATAAAGGGAATTTTAATTGCCTCGTAATAACTTCAAAGTTTCGTACAAAGTTATATCTATATTAAAGATAACCATTATACCGTAGATTTTTTAAGCTAATACACTTCGTATAATCCTTTTACATTAGACAAAAGTCTAGTAAATAAAGCTATTGATAATAATAAACTAATTCTATTTCTCATCTCCATTAAAGAAGGTTATTGAAAAGCCGATCTATAAAGATAGGTAGATATTATCTACGAAGAAAACGTTTGTGAAAATCATTAACTTAGCCTTCAACAGGTTAATCGAGACTATATTAATCCCTTGTTTCAATTTCCGTATCTGACATTTAGGACTTTTGCTTAGCCGGTTAAAGTTTTCATTTATTGAGTCTTATATTCATATCGCATTCGATAGATTATAGAAAGTTTCCGGTTAACATAAGGTAGTAACATAGCTGCTATGGGCGCGTTATTTCAAGTACCGTTAAGTTTCAACTACGTTAATCTTATGAGTCGTAGCGAAATTAACGTCGAAATCCTTTTAACGAAACTTAAGACTAACATCAACATCAAATATACGGACTAATAATCCGTTAAAGTTAAGTTAATTGCCCTCCATCAAATTTTTAACCGGCTTATAATTTTAAAACTTCAAGTTTTCAATCGTCCATTCGTTTGATGTTATGAAGCCAGTAATTTTTACAAAAAACGTATCGTTAGTTTACATACCTACTAAGCCTAAATCCTCTTCTTACGTTATTCATAAATATAGGTTATGTGTCAAAGACTTTATACAGAACCGTAACTTAAAATACGATTTATAAGTTGGAAATAAATCAGCGTCTATTTTAACTAGTTTATACAATAACTCAATTTACCGCATTACCTTCCCTGAAGGGAAAATGACATATGATTCCTATAATGACTTTAGTAAGACAATCAGTTATAAATCGGTCATTAACTATATATATATTTACATTATGTTCCAGCTATTATGTATAAACCTTCCTTTGGTTTTAGTTAGTAACTTCGCTATCAAGAAGATTACTAAACGTCAACTAATATTTTTAATCGTTAGCGATTACATAAAAACCCAATCTTTACATTTATCATATTATTCTTAAGCTATAAAACGTAACTTTTGGTATAACTATCCCGTGGTTTTACCTTTAACCTGATATATAATCCTCTATCTAAAAATCGTAACATTCGAGGTTTAAAGATTAAAATCGGGTTTAGACACGAATTATATTACTCCTCAAATTATAAGGCCATTAATATCGATCCTACTACTCTTCTTAAAAGGTTTGCCGAAAGTCTTAAAAACACTTTATACCTGTAACTTCAATATTAGGTCTTTGTCATTCTTTTTTTTTCTACTTACCAAAAAAATATTATAAATGTGGCCTGTTATTTATTCCTCCTTTTTCATGTTAATTTTCTTTGGTGGTCGTCCTCACCAGTGACATTTCATTAACTTATCGATTATATGAAAAAAAGGGTTTTATTGAATGAGTTGTTTAGATTGTAAATATTTATCTTTAATCACTCCAATATAATGTTTAAATTACGTAATACGAAACTTTGTGGGGCCGTTAACAGTTTTAATAACTACTTTAAAGTGAGCGATATTCAAGGTCTTATATAAGCTATCTCATTAGCTTAGCTACCGTTACACAAAGACTTTACTTTATAACGATAAATCAAATACATTGATTATTTTAAAGCCGTTTATGATATTAAGGTTATTGTTAACTTAGCACCGTGCCGATCTCTTCTGTAATTCCTTTAGTATCTTCCCGTGAGTTATAATATTCATTGAAATACTTATTAATAGCAGAGGTTTTACCATCAAACCTAGGTACACTTTAAGAACTAATAACATTAACACCAAGCCATCAAGGCCCACAATATTATTCAAGCTCTTTGCCGCCATTTGAAGTTGTATCTGTTAGTATATAAAGCTTTCAATATCTAATATAAGTATATTATACGCTCTTTAAAGTAATGTATATACTCTTTCTGACTTTTCAATACTATAATAGGCTTTTACAAGTACTTGTTTACACTAAATCCTCATTATCTTAACGTTTACTTAAAACTCCACCGCTATGAAATTGGTATTAATATCATATATAATGATGTTAGGTAGGCCCAAATACGTATCAATCTACAATATCTTTAACTTTTCCCACGTATTCTTTACTAATATAGACTTCAAAAACTTAACTTCGTAAAAAAAGGTTGTGGAGTTAACTATGTAAAAAATAAGCCTATTATCAAAGTGAAACATATAAAAAAAACCTCGGTATTAAATTCATTATTGTTTTTCAATGTAAAATTTGATCTTTAAAGGGTTTAGACATATATTTAGTAGTAATTACCAAGCTTTTCAATGAATTTCACATGAAAGTATTCCACATCTTTATACCCTACATATTTCAAAACGTTATATAGCCTGTTAACGACAAAGAAGTTAAAGCTCCAGTATAATTCATTTATATTCGACTCCGTCAAGTTTAAAACCATTATATTTGGGCCTTAAATATAAAATTACAGGTACCTCTACTTAAAGCTAAAGGGAAACCTCTTACTGTGCTTAACCAGCTCATCGATATTAATATTAAAGTTAACGCCAAGGATCTTTTCATTCTCCAAGTATTTGAGGAAAGGAGTAGGGGATTTATAAATATAGAATGTAATCGATTAAATAATGATTTAAATTACTGTTATCTTTAGTAACTATAATTTCTCGCCTAAACCAAAGTCGACTTTAGCCTTATTAACGTGTTAACTATTAATCTCTGTAATAATAGTACTTTTCCTCCGTAATACCACGTAATAGTTTTTTGTTCAATATCTTACTAACGTTATTTCTAACATCATACTTTGAAACGTATAATCTATGTAACAATCGCAAAAGTTAAAGGTATATAAGGGGCCTAAGGCTTAGTTAAGGCAAAGTTAAGGGTTTTCGCCATTTAAACGGCATAAAAAGGCGTAGTCGGCTATTTACTAAGCTCCGTTAAAAGCAATATCTTTGTGCCATTTAATTTGCTTAAGGGTATTATCGCCGTTAACAGTTTCTTTACCCTAGAAATTTGGGATATAATCTAAGTAATCTTATCCAAAAGCAATAGAGTACTATATATAATACATTAAATATTTATTATAACATTCGGTAAAAGGGTAACGAGTTAATAAATAGCCGGAATTACCGTTAATCTCGACCTTGTCACTTTCCATAAAGGATTTACCAAAGGGTTTAATAATACCTTGTACCCGGAGTTTTAGTATTAAGTCTTCATCTTCCTTTTCTTTTTTACTTACCTAAATAGTATTGTAAATACGAGCGGGTATGCATTTCTCCTCTTTAGTATTCCGCTTCTTTGATAATCATCTTTGTTGGAGGCGTTCTATCGGATTATTGATAACAGGTGGAGGAAGGTAATGTTAACTTTGTTATTTAATTTAACGCTTAACCTCAGTGATTCGGAACTTCGCGAAGCCGTTAGTAATTTTAATAACTACTTTAAAATTTGCGATACTTAAGGCTTTGTATAGGCCTTCCCATTTGCATGGCTTCCGTTATATGAGGATTTCACTTTTCAACGGCAGAGTAAACACTTCGATTATTGTAGGGACGTTTCTAGTGTTCAGGGTGTTATTAATCTAGAGCCGTGCCGATTTTTTCGTAGTTTCTTTAGTGCTTTTCCATAGGTTACAACTATATTTTAGATATTTGCCAATGTCAGAGATTTATTCGTCAGCCGTAGGTACGCTCCAAAAACCAGTAGCGTTGATACTAAGCTATCAGGAGTTACAATATCATTCAAGTCCTTAACTGTAATTTATAGGCGTATCTTTTAATTAGTCAAGCTTTTAATTTCTAGCGTAAGGATATTATACATTTAACGAAATAGTGCGTATACCCTTTCTATTTTTTCAATACTTTAGTAAGTCTTTATAGGAATCTATTTCCACCAAATTCCTATTATTTTCATATGTTTCTGTCAGTAAGATCTGAAAACTATTCACGTGAAATAAGGTATTCAAAAGAGTAATCGTTTGTTTGGTATAGTTGTAGTAAAAGATGATATATGCAAAAAAAGAAGTATCCAGAGGTTCACGCCACAGGTGAGGGCTTATAAGCCCTCGCTTAGAGCGCACCGCTATAAACCGCTTCATGAATTGCTTTTCGGTCTGGTATACCCATTCCAAACCAATCCATGCATTGCCGTTCGGTCTGGTATAGTCATTTCAAACCGATCCATACATAATTTACTTTGCGTCTTGCAAAAATGCAACCTACGGTATAACATGTTATCGTGTACTTTGTAGTAGTACACCCTGCAATATAGTGTACTTCCACCAGGCTTATATATACCATCTATAAGGGTATATAGTAATATTCACACATATAATCTTTTCTTTCTTACTTATATACTCCGTACCCATAATCTGGTGGTGATAGTGTAGTTATAGTTATAAGGGTCCAAATTATTAGGTTTTATAGTAATAGTATTATTATAGTATAAATTGTAAGAAATCCAAGTCAGCAGTTTCCGTAACAATAGTGTGGTTGCAAAGGCTCGAATTAACAAGTTCGGTTAAGGCTATTAAGGTTTGGCCGCGGTAGTTATTGTAATTCGAGCTTGGTTAATGTAGCCAAATAGGGGCGGTATAATTAGTAATAGCGCCTTTTGTAGTTTTTGATAGGGGTAATTGCGTAGGGGTGATTGCATAGTGGTAATTATGCAATAAAGTACTAGGTGAGTATAAAAAGATACATTGTTATCGGTCCAGGAAAAACTTCGTTTCTTTCTCTTCCAAAGGCGCGTAATCCAAACCAATACAAGTCTCCACTTCAATTCAACCCTTATTTCCCTTAATGAAACAAACCGTTTCGATAGGTAGGGCACTTGGCTAACGCACATATACTACTTATCCTTTAAATAAATGCCGCGTAAAAATAGGACAGTAAGATTACATTTGGCGCGAGAACGTCAGCGCGTCGCCGCCGCCGTAGCTGCTATCGCCGTTACCACCAGTTCGCCCTTATCGGGTATATTTTCATTAATTAAAGCTACTCCACCTGCCGCGACCACGTCACCTTACCCCGTCGCCGTCGCCTCGTCCCCCTTTGCCGTCGCCGTTACCCCCCTAAGCTCTACCGTTGCCGCCGCTTCGCCTCTTTTCGTTGTCGCCGCTACAACCCCCCCACTCTCCTTCTTTTCCCTCCCCTTTCCCCAGATTTCAAAGGAAGGAAAGGGGGGGGGGGGGGGTTTAAGGTTATAAACCTTATCTTTTCCTAACGGTTAAAAACTCTATTATCTGTAAAGCCCTTTTTACGCTATAGGTATAACCTGGTATAGTTACGCTAAGTTTTGCATATTTTAAATATATCCATTCATATACCTTTAATTTCCTTTTTTTATATTAAAAGTACGAGGTGGATTTGCTTTGTTATTTAGAACTTCGTATCACCAAGGTACGTCTCGAGGCCTTCTTAACGCGTAAAACATTAAAACGACGTACCCGAGTCCGTAGTTTTAGGCCGTTAATAAATACGCCTTACGTATTATATATCGCGGCCGTGGCTGCAGGTAGTTCCATTAACGACTATTACAAAATCGGGAGTTGTTTGGCTCGTTGTTAATATTACGAGCGTATTCGCAGCTCGTACGCACCCATTCTGGCAATCCTAAAACCGTAGGCCAAAGCCGTATTACGAGTTCATCGGCTTTTTGATAAATTTTAACGAAACTTAAAAAAATCTTTTAATAACAACATACCGTTCAGGGCGTTTTGAAAAACAATCGCGGTTGTAAATAATCAAAAACCCGACATTAATTAATAATATGCGTTAACCGGAGGTTTCAAGAAACGGTAATCATCATCGCTGCCTAAAAACGGAGCCTATATATATATTACACAAATAAGTTTAACGATGTTATTGTACGTTGCTGTAAAAAGGGTAATGCCTCCTCTATACCTTTACCTAAAGGCATAATTAGTAAGGCGTAGGGCTATATCCGTGATAATATTAATAACGTTGATAACGATAATAACAATAACGTTAATATAAAGGGGGAAAGCGACAGAAAGAACTATAAGAACGCGACAACATCTCTTTTTCCCTTTAATAGTAAATAAATACCTCTAGGATGGGCCGGAGAACCTAGTTATAATATAATACGCTATATAATAATATTATATCTTTTTACAAAATAAATCTTTATAAGTAATTTAAAACATATTAAATATAATAAATAAGATGATAAAACCGATACAATATCGTAAATTAAAACAAAGGTAAAATCGGGGGTCGGCGCGAATGATAGAACTAAATAAAAAATCCCGAATAGGAAATTCCGTCGGGTCAAGGTATACAAAATAAAATATATTAAAATGTGAAAAAAGGTATGAAATGGTAAAGTCCAATAAAGGTAAAATCGGAGATCAACGCGAATAGTATAATACGGGTTGACCTAAATTAACGAAAAAAAGTAAAAAAAATTATTCAAGTCGTAAAACCTTTCTAATAATCCTAATAAATATTACATTTATCGATATAAATATTTAAAATATTCCATTTAATATAGCCTTTGTTATAGTATCTATTAAGTTGGATTTTCCGTCGATTCACCTTATTTTCTCGATTTCACCGAGTTTATATAACTTACATAAAACTATAATATTGATTATTAAACTTGTCTTATTTATAATGCCTAATTTAACTAAAAATTTATAAAATAAAAAAAGTTAAAATATATAATAAAAGAGATAAGCCGTAAACTAAGATTAAAAATAATTATCTGAACCGTTATTACTATAATTATACCCGAATCGAAACCTCTAACTACATTTTAAATTTCTAAAGATAAAACGTTCCTCATAAACCCTTTATACTTGGTAAAGCTTTTAAAAATAATGTTTTTACGAAACCTAAAGTCGTTTCGAGCCGGTGTTTCGTTACTAAGGATTAAAATGAAATTTATTTATAAATTATAATCGCTATTATTAGTAAAAAAGCTGTAAGTAAAAACAAATAGTTTTGTAATACGTATATTTAGCGATACAAATTGTAAACCGCGTTTTAAATTGTATATTTTTTATAAAGAATGCTTATTAAACATCCTATACATATCGTTTATCGGGGTGGTTTAATATTACGCGGTGATCGAAGAGTGAAATACCGCCTTTGATTATATTACAAAAGTAACCTAAGCGCTATGTTCACGTTATTATTTATATTTGTCGGCCCGTTTTACGTTATACAAAATGATAAAGGCAACTTTATCCAATTATCTTTTTTTACATAAGGCCTAAAATACCGTTCCGGAAAGCGATAATAACGCTATTAAAATTGATTACGTAGTTTTTCGTCAAATACGTTTTAGGTTTTGCTTTGAAGTTGGTCTTTAAAAGTTACATTTCTTTAAATACGAAAAACGAGGTGTTATACAATATCAAAATATCATCCGTCTATATACATGTATATGAAGCCCTCTGAACGGGCTGCCTATATTAATAAATATGAGTCAAAGGTCGAGTTAATGATTCCAAGTCGTTTCTTATAGTACTTTTAATAGGTATTGAATAAGTTAATACCGATTTAAGCTAAATCAGAAAGTAGTTTTATAATACGTAAAATTGTTTTAGGCGAGTGGTGTTACTTAAATATTTTGGTATATAGGTGTAAATTCGTCGTCTAGACCGTTTTTTAAAATTATTTGTATACTTATATAATATTTCGAAGCTTGAAATACAGGTTATACGGTACGTTAAAGGAGGCCGCGAGTATAAAAATCAGACGATAGCTGGCTCGTTATAAAATAGACGATTGAGTTATAATATCCTTTTTACCTTTATTATTATACCCTTTAATGATTATACGGGTTATTTCGTATAGGTTTCCGGTTTCATCTTTAACTTTGTAAATAAGGCGAGTTGAAAAAACCCTATTGTTACCCTAGATACCCTGATCGAAGCGTTTAAAACGAAATACACCTTGGTCGATTAAATCCGAGATTTCCATTAAAGGAAATTATTCGAATAAAATACTTAGAGTAGTAATAATACCTTAGTAACAGAGTTTTAAGCTAAGTTTGTGGTTTGACATTTCCTTTTATATAGTGAAGGAGTTCATCGAAATATTTTAGGGCGTTTTTTTGGGTTTCTGATCGAAGGAGCGCCTTTGGCGTCGAGATTTTAGTAGGATTAATATAAACGGACCGTTTTTATCTAAAGGGATCGAGTCGAAATCGTATTTCAGGGGTAAAGATAAAGTTAGGATCGGTTTAAATTCGGTATTTCAAGAGGTGTTTCGTTAACAGCTTTATTTTTCTTACGGTTTCGGACGGTTCCGTTTTACCTTTCTTTTATATTTGCGTATCATTATTCAATTAAACGAACTTATATTATTCGGTACATTAATGAATACATTATAACCTCTAAACCTCTCAATCTTTCAAAAGATAATGTATTTATCCTTTATTGCCCAAATTAAAACTTCAAATTACAATGATATATCAAAAACGCTAGCTTTACATAAACCATTCTTTATAACCAACGCTTTAGATAAGTTGTTTTTAACCCATTAAGATCGTATTACTGCCATAACCTTCGCCACAACATTAGCCCTCTACATTATAGATAGTAATAGTGTAAATTTCATATAGATCCTCGGGTAGGCACTAAAAACAAAAAGTGTAAGGATAAGCCCACTTAGGTTAAAAGTATTATTAACGTCGTTAACCGTAATTTAAAGGATAAATTCCTTAAAATTGGTTACTCTTAAATTCTTCAACAATATTGTATACGTTTTTTTAAACGGTCCGTAATACAGTTTTTAATTTTTAATACGTTATAAAGCTTTTACTAAGATTTATTTATATTTGTTACCTCTTTTCCAAACCTTAATGCGTTATTCACTCCAATCCAAAGCAATATTAACGTCGTATATAATTTAATTTAAAGGCGCTAAGTAAATGTTAAACTAATAGTAAACTAAAATGTCCCAACAATGTATAACGAAATCGTTTCGCATAAATTTCATGGCCGAAAATAATTTTACCGCGTCGACAACGTAAAAAAACGGTAAACTTTTTAAATATATAATATCAATAATCACTTCTTAATTAAAGTTTAAATAGTCTTAAAGGCTGAACTTTAACAGTTGTAAGGCTTATAATCATAGTTAATATTTATAGTAAAACTTTTTAATAATTTTAATTACGTCTTTTTCTACATTCGTATAGCCTACAATGTAAAGCAGGCGTGAAAGGCGTTTTAAAACCGGGTGTTCGAGTCGTCGATATAAAGTTCGCGATTTCGGCTGAGTTAAGTAAATAGCCTTAATTATACTTACTTTGAAAAAAAACCATAAGTAACTGAATTTAAACCAAAGACATACGGATACGTCATTTAAAGAGCGGATAGATTAATTAATGATATTCCCGACCTTAATTTCGAATTTATTTTTATTAGCTAATAAAAGCAAAAAATGGTAATTTATAGTCCATTACATAAAACTTAATCGGTTCGAAACGCGTATTTACAACGACCGTTCCAAACTATAACAATTTGATTTTATCAAATAGGACCTTTCGATATTTTTTAATTCGATTTAACTAAAACTTCATAAACTTTATCGCAAATTCATCGAATTGTAGTTTTCCGGCTGTAAAGATTTCGGCTCCACTAACATTAGGAATAATACCCAGGAACCTATTTTCATATCTGTTAAAAAGCTTAAATTACAACGCTACATAGGCGTTAAACACTTTGTTCACAAAATTTAACCCTATAATATATATAAAGAAGGCGTTTTACAATTCGACGAAAATAAGTTAAGCGGTTTTATAGTTATGGGCTATAAGTAGGTATTATTATGCTTAAGGTCGTTTTTTTCGGATATATCTTCATAAAAGTAAGCGTCAAATCCATTATTTATACCTTCGTACTCGATTATATATATTACAAAATTGGCTTTTATCCGATCCTCAAATATATATTCGGCCTAAAATTTTCCTTTAATTCGAAATTACTCGTAAACGGGGTAGTTCGTAAATTAGCAACAGATTTTTCTGTATACGATATACCGTTTTTGCAAACCCACTGGATTTTGTATACCTTTTCGTAAGTATTGCTATATAAACGGTGCGTTTCGTCCATTTCCGAACAAACGTCCTTATCCTTTATTATTAGGGTTCCATCCTTAATACTTGTACTTTAAACGCTCGTTTTACCTTAAGTAAACTTTAAATAATCGATCCAAAACGTAATAAATAATTTTGACAAGGTTTATTTTTGTAATTTTACTTTCTTTTTTAGTTTTATTAGTTATAAATACTAATTCGAAACTAATTTGTCGACGTATTAAGGCTTTGAACGATATTTCAAGGTTTATATAAAAAGCTTTTCAATCTTTTTTTAATTCAAAAAGTGTTAAGTCGAAATTTGGGTTTCCGCGGAAAAATTTTATTACTACTTAAATAGACAGTTTATCACTTTTATATTCCAGTTTAAAGGCTACTTAACACTTTTGAAACTAAGCTAATAAAGCGGTAAAGATTTCTTATAGGTTTTTATCGGCGTTTTCCGATTAGTCCTTTTACGAATTTCCAAGTCGTACCAATTTAATCATTATCGTAGAGTTCGGAATGAATTTCCGTATCAAAAAAAGATTTGAAGGGATTATAACACTTTAAAAATAGATCCAACTATGTAAAGTAATATATATACTATTTTTTAATTGACCCAAATAATATATCGGATAAAATTATATAAAATTACAATAATTTTATATTTAATCTTTTTTATATATTAAGTATCGCCCGTATTTTATTATTAAGTACATGGTAAGATTCACTGTTATAGTTTTTTTCTCTATCGCAAAGACTGGCAAAGTTTATAAGTTTAATAGGATCGCTTCTATTAATAGGAAAAAAATATAGTGAGAGATTGCGGTAAGGATCGTGGTTGGCTGGAATTAAACTGTAAGGCATATATTGACGTTTTACGCCGCTTGTTAATTTCTGAGGCGGGCTATTTTTGATATTTCAACCGATTCTTTTATAATCGATCGGTCCGTTTTCAGTATTTTGGCCGATCCTACTATAGCCAAGCGGGATATTTCTATTGTTTAGAGAGTGGTTAAGTATTCGGTTTTATTTTATAATATATATCAGTATAAGGGTATATTATATGTATATGATAAATAAAGAATATAATTGTTCGTCTTCCTTGGAGCCGTTATTCCTAACTTGGGGTACAAAACTAGGTCGTTTTACGACTCGTTCCCGTAGTTCTAACAACAGTCTCATTTACTCCATAAGGTAACAACCCTTTAAAAATTCAGTTAGACATAAGTCTTTATCCTCCTAATCTGGTACTTTGATAAGTTGCGTTATTTCGAATAAGGCTTTTGTAAGGCGACCATTCCTACCCCCTAGGGTATTAATACCTCTAAGTCGTAGTTATATCCATAAGGCTTTGGTAATGGTAAAATTCACTATTTTTTATATATGTAACGTCCAATTCGTTTTTTTTAAAAAAAAAATCATACAGTAAGTTACGTCCTTGGATTTTCTTCTTCTAATAGCGGATTATAACGGCAAAAACATATATATTTGCGATATAGGGTTTAAATTCCTCCATTAACGAATCGATGGTATTTTACCAAAGGCTCAAATCGATTTTATATATTATAGATTTTCCGATTCCCATATATTCGACCAGGTGGTTGAACTAAACGTTGACTTCCTCTAGTATTATCAGTTTTAAGGCTATAGTTATAGGCTTTTCAGAGCCGTTAGTGATAGTTCTTTTTATACGTACTTGGTATATTAATACGGTTTAAGTTGTTGATTTCGGGCCGTAATCGGATTTGGGTTCCTATAAACAACAAACGTAAAGTAAATAAAACAATTAAAGTAATTGAAATAGGATTTACTAACTTTTACTAATAGAAACAAATTTTAAATAATATGTAAATAAAACGTTACCATAAACTAGTTATAAGTTTTAAATTAGTTTTACCCAACGATTGATAACGTCATATTAGTTGAATTACTAGGAAAATTTGAACGTTATAAATACTTAACTTTAAATATACAATATTAACATAGGCAAAATTGAAATATATAGGGTAGATGTGGGAAAGGAAAGCAGGGTAAAAAGAGTGTAATTGTATAATTAGGTATTTAAATTATATCCGATAATAGGATCGGATTAACATATAGTAACCGAATTTAATAAATTAAGCGTTTTGATTACTTTTTACGTAACCGATTTTGTTAAAACAATCGGTTCGAATAGTGTAAACGTAACTGCTTTTAAACTAAGGGAACGGTTTGGATTATCAAAAATCGGATAGGTTTTACTTAAGAGTTCCGAAACTTTGTGGTTTTAACTTACGTATCTCAATACGTAATAAAACGCTTTTCAAAAAGTCCTTGGATACGTTAAAGCGCCAAATGAGGGTTAATAGTAGTGTAACGAGGCTTTTAATAAAGAAAACTTTTATATGGGTTAATATTATCGTATTAAAGTTATCCTTTTTAAAGTTACTTAGTTTTTATAATCTTTATACCCGTCGAAGTATAATTTTTGTGAAAAGAAATATTAGAGTATAAATAGTTAAAACCGCTATAGTATTTTATTATAGGTATTTAACTTGTATTTTTTTTTTCATTTTTTCTAGGTTATTGATAATCGATCGAATCAGCTATTGATTAGTATAGATAGGGTCTAAAAACTATTCAAGTAAAATAAGGTATTTAGAAAAGTAATTGTTAGATTGATATATTTATAATAAAAGATGATAAATACAACAAAAAATCATCTAGAGGTGTACGCCACAGGTAAGGGATTATAAGCCCTCGCCTAGAGAGTACCGCTTGAGACCGATCCGTGCATAATGCACTTTGCGTTTTGCAAGAGTGCAGCCTGCAGCGTGACACGTTATCGTGTACTCTGCAGGAATACACCCTACAATACAATGTACTGTCACCAGTTCTATGTATACTATCTATAAGGGTATATAGTAATATCCATAGTTTCTAAAACTTTGCCTCCGCGAAGTTAATATAAATATTATTAACTAACATATTAGGTAGGCTTAAGTACGTGTTAATTCACAGTATCCTTAACATTTCCCACGTATTATTTGTTCATAAAGACTTTGGATTGACTCTATGAAAAAAAGTTTCGGAGTTAATAACATGGAAAATGGGCTTGTTATCTGAGTAAAACATATTAATAAAGACTTCATAGTAAAGGTTTTTTTCGTTTTTTAATGTAAGTTCAAATTTTCGGGGGGGTCAGTCATATGTTTAGCAATGATAACAGAGCTTTTCAATAGTTTTAAAGTCAAAGTATTTCATATTTTCCTACCTTATAGACTTTATGACTTTTTATAACCTATTAACGACTATATAATTCAAGCGCCAGTGTAATAAACTTATTTCTCACTCCATTAAGTTGAATACTATTACTTTTATGCCTTGAAGATAAAACTATAAATATCTATATTTAGAGGTGAAGGGAAATTTTTAGCCGTTTTTAACCAATTTATCGGCATTGACGTTAATATTAACGTTGAGGGTATTTCTGTCCTTCAAGCAAAGAAGGAAAGGGGTATAATACTTAAGGATATGGAACGTAATTGATTTAATAATAGTTTGAATTACTGTTGACTCTAGTAATAATAGTTTGCCTGAACCAAAGCCAACTTTAGCCTTACCAGTATTTTGGCTATTAATTTCGGTAGCAGTAGTATTTTCTCTTCGTAGTATTACCTATTATAAATAGTCTTCTATTAAATACCTTGTTTCTCTTATGTTTAACATAATACCTTAAAATGTGTGGTCCGTATAACGACCGCAAAGGTTAAAGGTATATAAGAAGTTAAGAGCTTAGGTAAGGTAAAGGTAAGGGTTTTCGCCGTTTAAGTGGTATAAGAAGGTGTAGTTGACTAGTTATTGAGCCGCACTAAAAGTAGTATCGTTATGTTACATAAACCGTTTATAGGTATCTTTATCGTCAGAGTTTTTTTTTACCTTTAAAGTTTATAATATAGTGAAAGTAGTTTTATTTAAAGCAGTAGGGTACAAAGAGTAGTATATCACCTGTTATTCATAGCGTTTAGCCGGTAGGTAGTGAGTGAACGAACAATTAGACTTGTTAAAAACACAATATATCTTACTATTATTAATATAATTTTTTTTTGCGGTCAACAGGTTTACTTAAGGTTCATCTACGTTATTGGTACCAACATAGTTATAACTTTTAGTTTTGAGTTATTAAACCGTATTTTAAACGCTAAAGGCGCCCGTAACTATATTCGCGATTATAGTAGTTAACTATTGCATGATTTTCTTTACCTACATTGCGGAAGTTATTATCTGAGGGGTAAATACTAAGCGAGTTTTGTATACGCGTCATTACTGTTGTAAGAGAGGAACTTAATTGGTTAAAAAAGTCTTTGTAGGTGACATTTAAGCATTATAAAGCGTATTTAAACTCGTTAACACCCGTAACGGCTACCTGTATCTACTTGAAAAATGTGGCTTCACTAATGTATTTTGCTATCGCTTGTTAACATAACATAAATTTTTAAATATTTAATTCAATATATTCATTGGTGTTTTCTGCTCTTTTTTCTTCACCATTATTATAATTCATTTTATCATAAAACAATTCGTATAATATTAGATAAGGTAAATATCTTACTCGAAATAGCTTTTCATACTATAGTAGATTTCATGAAAGATCGATATTCTTTTCAGGAAGGTTAGATAATAATCCTTAACATTCTCTCTAAGAATTCCGGGGAATAGTAATTGAAAATCAGAAATAGTGTCTTTTATTCACTTACATATATTTAAGAAGGTTATAAGGCTTTCCGTTATACTTTATTACATTATTTCAAATCTTGGCGAAATCTGTAAAAAGCTTGTAGTTAATATTAACTATCTTAATAAGTCTTTGAGGAAGGTCGCGATGTCTCAGTCTTTATTTCTGTTTTCTAACAATTCTAGCCTTATAGCCTCCGGGTTACGATATTAAGAATAATTGTCAGTTGTTTGCCCCAAAGAATAAAATCATATGGTAGGACCTATGAGAGGCTCACGCGTGTAAGCGAACTTGCCGTGGAAATATTCTTAAGGAATATAACTATTTCAAATAAAAGGTTAAGAGGTTTAAAGGTCTTACCTAATTGACCAGTAGAAAGCGTTAAGGTTTCTTCTTTTTACCGCGTTGGTAGTTGCTACTTCACGCACTTTGCCTCCGCTAAGAGCATACTCTACATTATTATATAGAGGTACTGGACTGCCGAACAGGTAACTTAGTTTCTTATCGTTAACACTTAAAAAGGCTTGACTTAGCTAGGGGTTAAGAGGAGGTTCTTTAAAACGCGTGTAAGGGCAGTAAAGGTCTTTAATATCTTTTCCTTTGGGTTCTGTATCTTAAATGTATTCCACTAGTTAAACCAGTTGTAAAAAGTGTTTGTACTAGATTAATTAAGCTTATTTTGGTATATAAACTCCTTTTCGTTTAAGTTTAAATTTCAACCTGAATTAACCGTTTTTAAAATCGTTTTTCATATATTAATTGTCTAGTCGTCAAAGAACTTACGATACTTACATAAAACAAAGTCTTCGCGAATAAGTTCTTCTCCTCTATTTTACTCGAGAATATAGCTTCCAATAAAGTTTGTCCAATGTTCTTTAATTGAATCTTCGTTACTATTTTGAGCTTAAAATTTATTATTGTAATGCTTAGCGAAGAGGTTCCCTAAAGCCTTGATTGCTTCTTTTCTGGTAGAGTTGGTGATAGCTTTAAAGTAAGTGCTTGCGGTAGCTATTTTAGTGTTTTGGCTGGCGTAGGACTTGATGTTTTAGCATGAAGTCACGTAGAAATTTGGCGATTTAGCCTAAGGTTGCACGATGTGGCTTTTTCTATGCGACTTGGAAATTCTCGGTATTTTCGCTTGAAATAACGATCTTGACGATTAAATTGGCTTAGGAAAAGATAAAAAGAGTTAATTGAGATAAAGGTTTGGTATAATAGGTGGATAAAAAAGTTGTTTATTGTAGTTATTTGACGTGTGACTGAGTTGTTTTCTTAGTAGTAACACCCAAAATAGTATTAACTTAGTTGTTTACTAATTTAACGAACTTTAAGACTTTTAATAGTTAATCTGAACGTATTTTAAAAAGATCTTTGGTAAATATTTCTCGTTGTTTTTAAATAGCGATACCATCGATACCTCTAAGTTGCCGTAAAAACCGATTCAACTCGAAGGTCTTCTCTATTTACTTCCATAAAATCCAACGCAGTTTGTAATGACCTTTCGCAAAAGTCCTTCCTTTACTCTGGCTGCCGTTTAATATAGAGCATAACCGGAAAGTAACCTCTTCTGTTACTTAGATTATTTGTGCTTAATCAAATAAGTACTAGTTAGTATTGGTAGGGCTTTATACGTTAAAATGTTATCGATTCAATTGGTTGAAGTAACAGTAGTATTACATAGTCAAGTGGTATATGCATTGTTTTAGGTTTGGCAAACCGCTAGCTGGTTTATACAATAATTTATATGACTAATTGCTTGGTCTGTTCCCTAGTTTGAAGTGAGAGCATACTGTACTTGACTTTCAGCCAATACAATAGGTTCACAAAAAACAATACACACAACTTGAAGTTAGTATTGCCTACTTTACTATAAGTAAAGTTGATATACTTCACTGCAAACACTACTATTCTAACACCTTATATAATAAACAACTAAGATATTTTTCTAACTACGATACGGTTTCGCCTCTTAAATTATATTGGAATTGAAACGATAGGTTTCTGCAAACGTGGTTATAATAACTTCCAATCGCCTAATTTCGGTATTAAAAATATTTTCGATTATTTTCATATGTGAAAAAAGGCCCCATATTATAAACATTTGTTGCAAAATATTCGAAAGGGTATTATAATGAAGTCTCCATAGACTTTAAGTTGGCATACGGTTACATCATTCATCCAGCTAATATATTACGAATTTTAGTGGTATTAGAAGAAACCTTTTTCTCTGAAATATCGAACCCCTATTAAACGATTTACTTAAACCCTTCATAATAGTTTGAATAGTTGTTGACGATATATTCGACGGTTTGAAACCTATTAAAAATGTTACTTCAAAGGATTGAACACTATTAATAAGCGTCAAAAACAAAATAGCTTCCAACTTCAATTAAAGGAGTTCAGAACGGTAATGATAACTTGTACCAGCTAATAATTTCGTACAATTTCGCGAATTTAGCCATTCAGTCGAATTTAGTTTCCTATAAATCAACACGTATTTGTTACATCTTAACTAGAAAGTTTTTACGTTTTATAGACCTTATATCTTATAGCTAGGCTGTGGCTACTTTTCTTATATAGTGATAAAGCCGTTCTAATTTAATGGTTTACTATTTTATAGTTGTAACTCGTATCATAACGGGTTTTTCGATCGCGTACAAGGCGTTTGAATATATTTAGGTGAAAGCCCATACCTATTTATATACTGTTATTTCGTCTTCGATATCAAAGACGCGTAGTAAAAAGGTTATTTCTACGATGAGTTGGTTTCTCAACCCTAATGAATTTATTTTAGGTACTTTGATATGCGGGATAGGTAATGTTTAAAACCTATAAGCCAAAAAATACAATTCGTAAAGACATATAATTAAATCCGTTATTGAGATTACATAGAACCGCCGTGGAAATTTGGGCGATATTAGTAAAGACAAAGTTGCAATCGTATTTTGATTGATATATAAGAACTTCCACATTACTATTAAAATATATGCTAGTTACGAAAACCTAGGTATCAAAAATATATTCTTCGCGTACGTTACCTAAAGTCAGTTTCTTCCGGTTTATATAAAGTTAAAACCTTTATCAAAGATACTGAAAAATCCAGAAAATTAATTATACCTTTACGTTAACACCTTCTTATTAAATTAGTTTCAATATATATTAACCATATTGATTTCGTTAACAAGTAACTAGAAAAAATCACTCACATAACTTGGTTATAGTTATATAGCATTAAAGAATACCCTTAATCCAACGTAAAGAAAATCACAGCCGAATTGATAAAAGTAATTTATATTAAACCTTGAATATAAGTCGGAAACTCCCCAAATCTTCAATTCAAGAAAAAATATTGTAAGTCGAGTGGCATTACATAAAATCTTGGTCGTTTTTTTTTCTGCCGTACTAAAGTTTTAATAAGTTAATAATATTAACATCTTTATCTGCGTAACCCATAAGTAGGGCTTAGTATACGGTTACGGTTTTACCTACGGTTACTTATACAATATGTGGAAGATACTATATAAGAAGATATTGTGAAGGCATCTAGATTCAAGTATTCCAGAATATACATGGAGGACTTGATATATAATCAAAAATATCCTCATAAGGATCTAAATCAAGATCTAAACTCCTTACTAGTTAATATTAGTATATACTAGTAAATACTAGCATAGGTAGCATCTCCGTACTCATCCACTATACTAGTCAATACTAGTACTCTCAATAGTAAAACACTAGTACTGATAGAGATATTTACAACTCCGCTAAATTCGTTATCCTTTGATATTAAGGATTTTGGTACTTAAAGTCTATACCAAGTACTGACTGGCCTTATTAGTCCTACTGTTGAGTTATGCACTATGTAACTATATCTATTATATATTTAAACACATCACCTTCAGAGGGACTGTCCACTGTCAAGGGAAAAAACGAAGAGAAGTAAAAAATAAAAGGTAGAGGCTAAAATGAAGGAAGTATAATACGGAGAAAAGATAATCCGCAGATACAAAAAGTAAGAAGACCTGTATAGTCTGATTTAAACTGATAACATTCCTAGTATCTCTTTTGTCAATATCCCAAGTTTTATACTAAAACCACTCCACCATTCCATACATGTAATACTACAAGGTAACATGGAGCACAAATATTTAGAAACTATTCATTCAATCTAAATCCAAATCAATTAAGCCTAGCCGTAACATCATTATTTCGTATTTTCCACTTAACAATGTCTTTATCAACCCGTTAGCGAGTTGTTTATCTGTAGGAACCCACTTGATTTATATTCTACTACTCTCTACTTTATCCCTTATAAATTGTTTTTCTAGGGGTATGTCTTAAGTGCGATAGTTATACTCTGGGTTCCTAAATAACTTAATAGCTCTTTTATCATCCCAGTATATCGTGATAATAATAGGAATATGTAGCTCTGTAAACACGTTGTTTATACATAAGGTATTTTAAGTAACCGTTATCACTGCTACATTTTTAGCATCCACAAAAGAGAAGCACACTCTGGATTCCCTTTTAAATACATGATTAACTGTGCTGTTAACGATATAAACTATGTATTTATAGGTAGAATTTCTAGCAGCCTTGTTCCCCTTTTAGTTGGAATCGTATCAGTCGTTAATTTGAAATGTTTATATTTTTTTAAGGTAATCATGGCTAAAGTTTGTAGCGTTTTAATGAAAATTTACAAAATTTTCTTTTTCACCCAATTGTAATTTATGATTTTGAAAATATTCAAAGTTCATAAAGATATAACTAACAAGTGTAATGTTTTTATATAAAGGATTATGGTAAGACCGTAAAAGTACTGATATAAAGAAGTCGATATTCGGCCTAATTTTGTACATTATATAGTTAAAAGCCCCCACATTTTATCAATACTTTTTAGTCTGTAAATTATTAGTTTAATATTTATGTGGTATGACATAAACTAGGGATCCGGTTATAATGTAGATGTAGGTCGAACATCTGTTTAGTTCCTCTATCCTTAAATCTAATACCTTTTAGATGTACGTATCATATGTTAAGATAATCTTACTTACATTCCTGTTCCTTAAGATACGTACCCCTAGGAAATGTTTTGCCTTTCACAGGTCTTTATATTTGAAATGATTTCCAATACCCATTTTGAAAGTCTTAATGGCGTTTGGGTTGAACCTATTATCAAATGTTTATTAATTTAAGTATATATAATAAGTTAAAAGAGGTAATTAATATATACCGCGTGGTCAAAGCTCAATCTTTTGAAATTAAAGGTACCAAACATTTCCCTCAACATTTTTAACCATTTTTATAAAGCCTACTAAAACCTGTAAAGTGAATCAAGTAACTAAAAAACTTGGTTAACTGTAGGGTTAAACCTTACAATATTTTTATCTGAATACTCTAAAAAGAAGTGCCCAACTATATCTGGGATCTCCATTAACAACAGTTCTTTAAGTTCCCTGTTTAGGAAAGCCGAGTAGATGTCTATTTAATTGATTTTATATTCGTAGGAAATAGCAATTTTGATAAGAATTCTCCACGTGTAAGACCTTGATGTAATAGCAAAGGTTTTAGTATAGTTAATATCATACCTTTGTTTAAATTCTCGAATCACAATTTTGACTTTATACCTTTCGGTTTAACCTTTAAAATTAGTTTTAACCTTGGTAACTTCTTTTATAATCAGTTCGTAACGTGTAATATCCCTCTTAATAATCTTGAAGACTTTTAGGGACCGCGAACTCCGTATTTTATTATAGAGTACCTTATTCTATTGTTTAGCATGTGAGCCTTTTGAAGCTTTCTTTATATTTATCTGTTTCTCTAATTTGTTAACTAAAAGTATAAACTAGACCATGTTTTTATCAACAACAGCATTTACTAGCAGATTTTCCGGCAAGTTGTATATTATTTTTGTACTGTTTAGAGAATATTCCTTTTTGGCTTGGAGTTTAAAGCTGCAATTACAATATTATGAGGGATACCAATATTAATATATTTGATATCTTCCTACCATGAAACTGCTTCACGAGGTCTCGTAATAGTTTTATCAAAAGCCTTCAAGTAAAAAATGCTCACAATCTTCCTCATCGAGTTTCCCGACCGGGTTAGTAAATAAACTTAAAAATGTGCCAGGGCTTAGTGATATTAGAAAACTGTTACAAAAAAGAATTCCTATTTTTCCATTAGATTAAGATTTTAACTCTTTACTCGTTTTACAAAATATATATAAACAATAGCGACAAAGCCGAAAATAAAGATAAAATTAACGTTGGATTTATAACCTCTATATTACTTTAATTTGTCGTAAAGACTGTTATAGGGCGTGGTATACTTTATTCGGCTTTTGTTATTAACAGTCAAGTTTATTGTGATAACGGCTATTCAAAACAGGAAATATTATAAGTGGTGTAACACCTTTTCGGGAACGATCTAAGTCCCTATTTTTTCCAAAATCAATTTATTAAAGCGTTCGTAAATTCCGTGTTTTTGAAGGTATATAATAATAAAAACTTAAAGGTGAAAGCGTAATAGATAAATATTTTCCAAACTAAATAGTTAACAAACTTATTACTTCCATCGAGAATCAAAAAGTCTATAATTTATCCTATATGTTTAATTATTTCGTTTACCATACGATAAACGGCTTTTGGTCCCTTACCAAAGAATATAATGACTGTATTATAGATTTTATAGTCATACTTAACCTTTATAATTGTTAGGTCACAGTGTTCGCTTTTCAAGCTAGCAGTGATTTCCAGAAAGTTTTCAAAGGTTTAGATAGATCCTTTTTTCTAGGGTACTGTATTGAAAACTTCGTCGCCAACGTGTGCTTTTGAAAAATTTACAAGGGGTATAAATAAAGTTGAAATGCTTTATTTCCTGGTTTCTTTTCGGGCCGTCTAACAACTGGAATAATTTCTCTATTAACTTTAGGCTGGTGTGACCAAACCTGGTATGTTTGAGCGAAGTATCGAAAGACGTGGTAAAAGCTATAGAAATTTTATTGTAATAAAACTGTTGCGTAACCTGAATTATGGTGTAATCACTAGTTATAATAACAACCATTTCCTTAATTTTAAAATTAATTAACAATAGATTTTCAAATTCAATGCCAAAATTATCAAGCATTGATAAGTTAATTAGGATCATAATAAATTTAGGGAAATAAAAACAATTGTAAAATGTTGGGGTATTATAATTGTAACTTTCTTTAAATTTAACCGATATTTAAACTGTTGTTTTGGTAGTAAGCTGAATAACACCTCCCTCTATTTGTAATCTGGAGAAGTTTTGGCCTTGTATATCGAGATATATGAAATATTTCTCGTTATTGAAAATATGGCAGGATAAACTTTAATTAGCTCTAATAGAATTTCTAAACTGAAGTTTATTAATTGCAAAAAAAAATATAATGTGGAAAAAAAGAGGAAAAACCTTAAAATTTAACTTTAAGTTTTAAAGACTTGACTTTAAAAGTGGGGCATATATTGCGGTAATAACTGCATTTGGCACGACTTTTAATTGGACAAAAGTTTCCAGTATAAGGTTCTATATAGAGTTCTATATAGTTAACTGCGCAATTAATTATAGTAACACTATAAAGTTATAATGTTACAAGTAACGAAGTTTTTTTAATTTATCATTGTCAATAGTAATAACGTCCGCTTTTTCTTTCTTATTGATAGATTTACTAGTATTAAAAACCCGTAGATTTGGATGTAATTCCTTATGATTCTGTGTCAAGTACTTCTTATAAAAGCCTGTAAAGCATTTTTTCTAAAACTAACTGATACATTGATGACAATTAATAGGTAGCTTGTTTTTAGGTCTTCTTTAAAGGATGGAATTTGACTTTCCTTTTCTCCTTAAAGCCGGTTCTCGTTTTGGAATTCTGATTGCAATTTACGTAGTAATAAAGTAATGTCTTTTTTCTTTACTTTTCATACAGACTATTAAAATCAGGAACTCGAGCTAAATACAGGTAAAGAATGGTAAGTAATACTTCATATCTTTAACTTAACGGCCATAATAAATCAAACTATTTTTGGTGTTTTGAAACGCTGTTACAAAAAGAGTAAATGTTTAATAGTGCAAAGGGTGAAAGAAACAAATTTTCTTACGAATTTCTTGATAGTAAATCAGTCCAGTGCTTTTGTATATGCCAATAAACTCTAATAAGGGTTTACACGGGTCCTTAATACCTACAATAACTGTTCAAAGGTATAAAGTAATAAAAAAAATTGATTATCCTATAGTCTCGGATTCTTATACGTATAATTTTGGAAGTTTTTATAAAACTGTAGTCGATAGGCGCAAATAAGTACATGTAGTTTGTTTTCGTACAGACTGCATTTATTTTGATCTTGAAAATATCTTTCAGAATTTTAAAACAGTCATTACTTATAATATGTCCCTCAATAAATATTATAAAAACATTAATAGCTATAAAGATGAACTTTTCAAAGTTCTTTAGTAATTGTAACTTATACTTTGTAAGTTATGTCTTTTTTTAGCGTTGAAGAAATGGTTGTAATGTTTCTATCCTCCTTCTTTACTAGTGTGATAATGCCTGTAGATTTGGATAGTTCCGGTTTCTTTAGTTCCCTTGTGCTTTCCTTAAGCTTAACTAATAGTTTTTCGTATAAGTCGATAGCTAACTGAAGTTTTACTACTTCTGGAGAACTTATGGCTTTATCACTAGCTTCTGCTTCCTTATTAGCAAGTTAATCAGCATCAATAACTTGAATTTCTTATCTAGCTTTAGCTCTACGAGCATTATGAGCTTCCTTTCTTCCTTACCTTAATAAAGCTTTAGGGTTCGAAGTCCCTGAAGTAACGGGAGTAGCTCTAAAGCGTACGAATAGAAGGGATGGGGATTCAGCTGGAGCAAAGGAACCTGTAAGTCTTAAGGGACCGGAAGCAATAATGGACCCTTTTAAAAGAGGACTATTATCACTGGTACTGCCGTAGGATAGCCCTAGTAGCGAAAACGAACCGCGTTTTGGGGGCCTAAAGGGGTATCCTTAAAGGTATTAAATAGTCCAAAAGAAGTAGAAAATTTAATTTGTATAAAAAGAAATAACTAATTTGATAAACATTAAGGAACAATCATACTGATGATGTGTTAAAGATACTATACAAAAAGATATTATACAGGCTTGTAAATTCAAGTATTCCAAAATCTACATGGAGAACTTGATGTATAATCAAGCATACTTTTATAAGAATCTCGATCAAAATCGAGACCCTTTACTAGTTAATACTATTATATACTAGTAAATACTATTTAATACTAGTGTATACTAGTAAATACTAGTTAATACTAGTTAATACTAGTGTATACTAGTAAATACTAGTTCCTCTATACTAGTAAATACTATCCCAGGTAGCATCTTCGTACTGATTCTCCATAATAGTCAATACTAATACTTGCACTAGTAAAACGATAGTGCTAGTAAAGATATCTACAACTCCGGTGAATTCGTCATCCTTTGGTGTTGAGGAGTTTAGTACTTGAAGTCTGTACCAAATATTAACTGGTCTTATTAGCCCTGCTGTTGAGTTGTGTGCTATGTGACTGTATCTATTGTATATTTCAACACAATCGTATGCCACGTATTCGTTTTATATATATTAGGTGTAAACGAATTATATATTCCTAAAAATTAATATTAATCAAACCCGAAAAAACGGTAGAGTTATCATTTGTTATATGACTTCAATTTATAAAGCCCGTTAAGTTTTATTATTATGAAGGGTCGTTGAAAATAGCGTGAGTTAGTACTCGGATATAAATGTAGCCGAATCTATCGTCGGTGAATCCGTATTACAAAACACCTTACTTTTAGTTGTTAAAAGCTTTGAAAAATTAAAGTTCGTTTTTGTAAATTTGGAGAACTTTTGCCCAATTGTATTCCATTAGGATCTTATAACCGTCCTGTTCAACGGACGAAAGCTATATCTCCCTAATATAGTAAGAATTTTATGTATCTCAGAAGTTTCGGGTTTTGTGGAAAAATGGGCGGGATCTTTATTAATAAAATCCTATATAAATACCTTATTTAGAGTGATTATAATTCCGGTAGCCTTATAAAACCGGTCTTTGAAGGAGGTAGGTTATGTAACCGAACTGTATTGACGTATAAAATTATGTGATTATCGGGTTTAAAATCGTATATAAAAAGTGCAAGTTACACCGTATCTTTACCAGCAAAATATTGTTGGATATTAGTGAAATAACGCTTTGTATTAACTCTCCTTTCAGTTGAGCAAATATTCGTCTTATTAAGCCTTATAGTGGTGATTTTTTGACCCAGGAATTCTGCCGCCACGTTTGTGTTATAATTTATTTTACGAAGGAATTTAACTTTTTTATCCAGTATTTCGAAACACTAATGTATTTTTTTCTGTTTTGTTTGAAAGTTGTCGGGTAATTGTCGTAAGTTAAAGGGAACACTTTATAATGATTGAAATATTGGGAAGCAGTCAAATACGATTTATTAACGTAGTTTTTGGCCAAAACTATACAGTTAGAGTATCAGGTTTAACGGATTTAATACGTATTAATATATTATTACAAATTTTCGATGTTATAAATTCAAGATTAATAACATTTGTTTATTATATTTGATCAATGATTATTATCAACAAGGCGGAAACCCCTAATATATTTAAATAACGAAACGATTCAAGTCGTTACGCCCGTATAAACGTTTTAACTGTATACCGATAAATTTATATCGATTAGTATAGGTTTAGTTTATATCGTAATTTTTTGTCCTATTATTTTGGAACCTTAATTAGAGTGTTTTCAAAAAGGGTGTAAATGACGCGTAAGACTTTTTTTAATACCACGTAAAAATATTAAGATTAGAAGAGTATAAATACAGTCTTTTTAAATATATGGAGTAATACTAGTATTGTTTTTGAAAATAGAGTTTATTTTTGACCACGATATCGGTATATTGTATAATGTATTTTGTACAAATTGTATTTATCAAGTTAATGATAGATTTATTTCATTGTAAGCATTTCAAAAAAGCGTACCGAAAGTAAAACCTTTTAACGTTGCGTTTTCGGTTGTCAAAAACCCTAATAAAAAACCGTAAGTCCTTCCTCTTCACCACCCTCCAACGTATAATATATTATGTAAGGTGGTATTTTAAATAGTCGTAAATAGAACTTTATTGGGTTTTTGTGTGTATAAGAGTCTTCTGCAACATTGAAAGGACTGGCGTCCTATTATGGTCTATTACTGTACCTTATATAGGTATTGGGTTCAGTATTAGCGGGGTAAAAAGCTTCGTGTTATCGTTTTTGGGGGCGGTTGGTAATATTGATGCCGTCGTATAGGCGGTAGAAGATGGCGTGCGGAGGAGCCTATGGAGGGTTCTTTATACTTGGTCTGTTTTTATAGAGAGGGGAGGAGGAGGAGGCGTGAGCTTATGTATAGACTCACTTATTTATATCTTTAAGTCCCTGTTTATAAGGTGGTCAATATTGTGTGTCGCGATACGTAATACTAACGCGTAGTATTTCGTAAAGCTGAGTTCGTCAAATCTTATAACGAAAGTATTAATAACTTGTTTTTAAGCCCTATAAATAGACTTACGAACATTCAAATCGCGTTTCTATGCGTGAAAAGCTTTATGATGGATCTTGATACTAAAATGCTAAATTTGGTAAGTAATAACATTCTTCTCCACCAAGGGTAATGCAGTTGCCTAACGATTTTACCAAGGCTTTTGAATATTTTAAAAGAATCAGGTGGTTTTTGCGATCGCGTTAAGGGCGCGCGTGGGTGGTCTAGCCCCTTTAGCGTTGACTATGGAGGAAGCCGTTGAAAATCTTTTGTTGGCGATGTTAGGGAATCGTTGAAAATCTGGTGGCAGCAATAACAATTGTGGTGGATGCCTATGAATTTGTCAGAAAGATGCGAAACAACGTGTTATTAGAGAGTCCAACTTTTCAAAATGTAAGTTGATTATAAAGTTAGTTAAAGATATATAACTTTATATGAATAGATCGTTAATCTATATTTATTATATTGACGAAATCCGTAAAATATATCTTGCCTACGAAAAAAGGGGCAAATTACGCATTTGAAAAAAAAAAATTGATAAATTGAAGAAGTAAAAATATTACGATACTTAGAGCGAAAAGCTCAAACGGCTTAAATTATCACGTTATATCAACCGAAGGCATCCTACGATTTGCCAATTACTATATAAATTTAAATTTTTCAAAATAAGAACTTTGATAAATTACATAAGAATATTAAGTGGTAAATGCATAATTATGAAAAAAGAATTAATATGGTATGAGTGTATTTGACGACGGCGAAGGTAATAATTTAAATATAGTTGTTTTTATAATGATACTGACCGCATATCGAAAATATGATTCCTCATAATATTCTTTCACGAGGAATAAGTCTGATATACAGTTCACAATCACAAACAACCTCGAATACTGGATATCCGTCAAATATAAACGTATAATAAAAAGCGTGCTGACATCCGATTTTTATAATGTACTAGTGGACTTTAATTTTGGTATTATAATTAACAATACGTTAACAATTATCACTAAAAAACTAAAAATAGCTTCGATACCTATAGTCGTATGTATTAATTACTAAAACCTTGACAAATAACTATTAAAGTTAAGCCTAACTATTAAAAACGTTTTATTGGAATAGTAGTCAATTGCAGTATAGTAAAGTGAACTACATTTATAGTTAGTTGATTATACTAACTGAAAATTAACTGTAGTTAATGGGATTGACTGCATTGACTGCAATTAAAGTGCAGTAGGTGCCCACTTCAGGTTGAGGCATAGGATAAAGCAATCTGCTATACAAATTAGTGTGCAAACTGGCTAGAGTTTTGCCAAACTTATAAGTAACACATCACCACTTTCAATAAAATACACTAGTTACTCTAATCACGATTAACATCCACTACTTTGCAAGAATAAAGGCCTACCAACCCTGATCAATACTTATTAGATTAAGTACAGATAATCTAGGTAGAAGAAAAAAGCTACTTTCGAGTTACGATTTACAATTTCGTAAGGTAGAGGGAAATCCTTTTCTAATAGCGTTATTATTATATATTCTTTTTATAATGAGAAAAAATAAAAACCTTTCAGTGCGTTTGTTATTTGCATGTACTTGAAAATGAAGACGATATTACCAACATTATCAAAAATATAAAAAAAAAATTCACTAAACTAGTTTTGAAAAAAAAGCGTTAAAACCAAGCGTTAAAAGTTTCAATGTCGTGAAGTTGTTAAAGGACTAAGTTAATACTATTTCGGATAATACTATTAATGGAAATGTTATTATAAATTATAAATAGTAAAATACCTAATACGTAAAACTTTTTACTACTAAACAACTTTAATAACAAACAACTTATAACCTACTATTACATAATATTCTTTCTGTCTCTATATTTTTAATTCTTGTTAAGATAGCTATTAAAAACATCGGAATTTATATCGTTGTCGACCTCGAAAGAAAGGAAGAAATTAAGATATTGTGAACTACGTTTGTTGAGTATTTTAACAATGACCTGTGAATCACAAAAGTCAACGAAAAATTTACGCTTGAACACATAAATAATTATATCGTATATTTTATCCTCGATGTTAATTATAAAAATCAAATTTTGAAATAAGAACTCGATTACGTTGAATTTATTAGAGAATAGACTCTAAACATGTGAAATAATACCGAAAAATCAATCAAGTTCAAACTTAAAGTTAATCTACGTAGACGAGAAATCTCACTACCTTGAAAAGTTGGAAAAGTCGACAACTTAGCTAAAGTACTATACCAATACGCCATTGTTAAAAATCCTTAATGGATATATAAGGATAATAATAAAGATATTGATGATGACAGTATCTTTTAATAATTTCAAACATATCTACAATATTATACCCAAGTTTTAATAAGGTTTTCAAACTTATTTATTCAAACTACTAGCCGTGACTAATTAATACATACGTAGTAAGTATTTCAATCCACTAATTAATTAAACAAAATTTTTGAGGCATCCTTCAATACTATTAGGATTACCGTTAAATTCCCTAGAGAAATCTTTAAATACCTTATAACAACTTTTCAATCCTCCAGTACGTTTAATTCAAACAATATAATTAAAAAAACAGCTTTATATACGAGTCTACTATAGTCACAACTATTGGATTTTCCTTTCCAAACTTTGTAGAAGATAACTATTCTGCTCAGAAACACTAGCACTTTTCCCAACACTACCGGTAGAGGAATCTAAAGGATTTTTATGAGTAATACGTTACTTTCCCCCTTCGAGATGTTTCTATAATTAATACAGATTACGCAGTAGTTACAACCTGTTGGTAGGTCTTTATCGTTGAAACGTAATTGATTCGAATCACTGTGGTCGAAGAAACTAGTGCAGCATTTAAATTAGTCGTTGATTAATGAGTTGTAAGTTCTTAGTTTGGCATTCTGCTAGCCGGTCTGCATACTAATTTGTATTTCCCAATGCTTTGACCTGTACTTCACTTTGAATTAAGAACCTATTATAATGCTCCTATAGTTAATATTACAAAATATAGTTCATTTGTATTAAGTATAATCAACTAACTGTAAGTAAGTTTGACTTAAATGTAATGAATTTGACTACTATTTCAACACTAGTGGCTTTTTGTTTTGTATCTGTATTCCAGTATAGCCGGTAGTCAATTGGTGGCAACCTCCAAAATCCCTCCTCAACTTAAAAGCCAAACCCCTGTCAATTACAATCAATTTACATTGAAATTAACGTTAATTACGGCCATTGTTATGTATTTCCGAGCCCTTCGTTTCTCAAATCCCATGTACAGGTCTTATTCTATAAACCTACGCATATTACGCATTCCACCACTTACGTATCTTTTGTTAGTAGTTTTACCTAATTACTATGTCTACTTTTATTACCATTAACATTAATAATATTACACTAGCAATGTTCGAGTTTGATAAAATATCTCTGGTTCTTTAAGTGACGTGCCGGGCGATCCACGTAGCTCTCGATTCATATAATTAGCATATTACTATCTAAAAACCGTTTTAAAGTGCCATTGGTTGAAGCCTTAGTTATAGCGTTAACGAGTTTATCTTTTCCGTTAATCTACCGGAACTTATCGGGTTCTTAAGCTTCGTATTCTCTCTTTAAAGCTATTAAGTCAATTATTAAACGTTTTTTATTAGTTGTACCTAGCTTTAATAAGAATTCGTTCAAACTCTGAGAGTTTATATATACCACTATAGTTATCGGAGGCAATCTCAGCCATTTGATAATAACCCTTAATGTGCCGTTAGTTACTATACCAATATCAAAGCCTGCCATTATACTATATACCACCAATACTGGTAAACTCCTTATTGTATATTTACATTCGATAGATATCCAGTATACGAGGTTTTTGGTGACTGTAAATTTTCTTTTTTACATTTTCTTGTTAACAAGGATAACAATGAACCCGATTTGCGATATGAGGTTAGTATTATTAGAAAATGACCTATTCGTAGAAATTATCAACTTTGCCGTCTTAAAGTTTATCGAGATTATAATGATACCTTTTTTTAAATTATTTAGTTTCTATTCAATCCTTTTGTGTAACCTATTAAGATACTCGTTTTCTGGTTGCTAAGCTTGTTCCACTCTGGATAGATTGTACGATGTCTCCGGTTGGTATAGTGTAATAATATAAGTCGTACGAGCCCTTTATTCCAGGTATCGTTATAATATTGACTCGTCGGCTTTTTCAATAGTAGTTAAGCTCATGGCTTGCTCTTTTCAATGTAGGTTGATATATATACCGTTAGTATTTTTTAGAATTAACACTATATATGTGGATTACCGATTTATTAAATTCAAGTTATATGTACTAAGCCAAGGTTTTGATTAGCTTACACTTCTAAAAGCCCAACTTTTCGATGGCATTATGTTCCACCGCCATAAACCTAATTTTTCCCAGAACGTATAAGGGTATCATCAATTCATATGCCTATGATTCCGAAGTATTTTCCCTACATAATCAATAAGCACAGGTTAAACGTTAAGGTTTTTATACCCAGCTTATTTTTAGAATTTGTCTGGTATGTAAAGAAACAATGGACGTTTGTCTCAACTAATCTGTATATATGTGTAATACAACGTATTACCGTATTGGCCAGAAACTTATCTCTTAGTTTTTTTAACATTTCTATTAGTATAATCCGCTAAAGATCGGTGGCAAATTGAGTGTAGATTTATATTATATTTTGATCATTCATTTTAAATTTACCGCTTACATTAACAGTTTAATTGGAAGTAATTGCGACGATTAAACTTTCACTAATATTCTGTATTGTAGGCGATTAATTAAGGATCTAATAATTACTTTCCATCACAGTATCCTTAAGAAATCAACTGTAACTTTTCGTACGACCGGTCCGTAGTTCTACCTTTTACTTTGTAAATTTTTCTGGACCTATAGATTGCGACGTATTAGCTTTTAAATCATGTTAAAAATATAAATTGAGTAACTACTCGTGTAAAAAGACCGTTAATTTACACCTGGTAACTTTATTTAAAGGGTTTACAGGTGTATTAATAATGTCTTTTATACGTAATTTTAGGGCGAATTCTCCTTCAAATATTTCCTTTTGAAATACCTACACCGTTATATATATCTTCCAAATTTGCAGTTTTCGTAACTATCCTCTTTTTTAGTATGTATCCTTCTTTTCGGTGGTCTTTCACGCCGTCGACATTTTATCGGCTTATTAAAGATCGTTTTGGAAAGATTGTATTAATTAATCCGCTCGACTTGGGGGTCTTTAATATAAGTTTTCTTTTTATCAAACTTACGGAGTTTTCTATACAAATTAACCTATATAATTCGAAAAGTAATAGAGCCGTTCGCGGTTTAAAAAATTAAGTTAAAGTTGGAGATACTAAATATCTTACATATCTATCTCATTTGCTTAGCTTTTATCACATTAGAAATTTACTTTACAAGAGTAGAGACAGTACTTTTGTTGTTGATGTTTCGTTTCTAATACTGAAGGCGTCATTAGCTTAGAAGCGTACCAATTTTTTTTTTTTTAGTTCCTTTAAAGCTTTTCTTTATATCATAATACGTTTTTGGGTAGTTAACAATAATGGCGACTTAGTCGTTATACGTAGGTAGGTTCCAAATACCAGTAAGGTTGGTATAGTGTTATTAGGGCTAACAATATTGTTAAGGCTCTTTACCGCTATCCAAAGCCGTACTTTTCAACTTTTAAATATTTTAATTTCTAAGGTAAGGATATCATAAGCTTTTTTTAAAAAAATCGTAAGCTCTTTCGACTCTTTCAATACCCTAGTATATCTTAACGGAAATATGTTTACATTAAATCCCTATCGACTTAGTATTAGCTTAAACCTTTATCGTAACAAAGTTAGTACCGGCTTCATAAATTAACACATTTAGTAGCTCTAGGTACGTATTAATCCATAAACTATGTAGTACCTTCTATATTTCCTTCACTATAATGCTCTTAAGGAACTTGGCGCCATAAAAATCTGTGGTAGAGTTAAGAAAATAAAGTATTGGTTTAATGTCTAGGTAAACCACGTTTACTAAAACCTTAAAGTTAAAGCTTTCATCTTTCTTTAACGTAAACTCAAACCTTAAAAGGGGTTAAAAGTATATTTGATAATAATAAATATGTTGTTTAATTGCTTTCAACGCTAGTATATTCACATCTTCATAATAAACTGCCTTTCAAACTTTATGAAGCCTATTGGTCGACGGGTAATTGAACTTATAATATAATTAATGAAGTTACGACTTCTTTAGGTTTAATACCATTACCTCTAACCTTTGAAGGTGAAATTAGAAATACCTCTATTTAATGCTAAGTAGAAATCTTTTATCGCCTTCAACCAGAATTAGTTTATTAGTTCAAAGGTTAGCGTTAATACTGAGGTCTTTTATATTTTTAAGGTAAGGACGAAAAGAAGTGGAGGGTTTTAAAATGTAAAAGATTTCATGATTAACGACGGTAATAATAGTTGTCAATCCTAATAAAAAAGCGTTTTTTCCAAACCCAAATCCGATCTTAAATTTACCGGTATTTATGTAATCGAATTTTTTAATAGTATTCTCTTTATAATGCAATGTATTATGAATATTTTCCTGTTAAGTACCTTGTTACCTTAGTATCCGGCATAATACCTTAAAACCCTATTTTACGTAACGGTCTTAAATAGTAAATAGGTGTATAGAGTCAAGATCTTTATAGTCATGTCGGCGATATGAGTCTTTACCTGTTAAGTGGTAACAAAAAGCGTGGTTGATGAGTCATTATGTTACTTTTAGAATAGAGTTAATATCTTCATATCAACCAATACTTTTAGACTTGTTTAACTCCTTTTCAATTTCTACAATTTTAAGTTTTTAAAATTATTCAACGTAATTATAAGAAAAAATAAAAGGGAATTACATATAATACTTTATCCATTCATTTTCGCGTTCAGTAAATGTATAGTGTATTAACTAACAACCTTATTTACCGTAAATCCTTCTTAACGTTTAAAGTAAATTCACTCAACTAGTTCAAAACTCCTTCTCTTCACGTGATATATTAGCTATTGCTTTGGTTCTAGGCCTTCTGTTAACTGTTCTGGTTAGGCTAGCGATATTTATGGTCAATATAGCACGTCTGGGTAGAGTTTTCTTCCTCATCGTTAAACTCTAAAGATTAGGGGTACGTACCAGTCAAGCTTAAGACCCAAGCTATCACGGTTGCAAACGAAAAACGCAACTGGCTAAAAAAACCTTTTATAGGTCACTTTAAGGAACTGTGAAGCGTAATCGAAATTTTTAGAACCTGTAATAACTTATCAAACCTATTAACGTAATATAGACTTACTAACTCCCACATTTTCCATTACTTATTAGCAAAGAATTAGCCTATTAAACATATAATGAAAAAGGTATATCTTGTTTTCTGACTCTTTTTTATAATCTAACATATAAAATCACTCAATAATATTTCAGTCCACATGGTACTAGGCGAGGTTAATATTGTATTTAAAGTAACCTTTAAAACCATTATAAATCACTAGGAAAGAGTAACAATTCATCAAATACCGAAGGTAGTAGTTCTCGGTTAAGTCGGTGAAAATAATATGAAATAGCGAGTAAAAACCTGGCAGTTTAACATTCATTGACCGGCAGATATTAAGAAATGTGCCTAATTTAACGTCGAGGAGGTTTTACGACTTACCGTTATAATTCCCTTTTCCTTCCCAGATCTTGACGAATATAGTGATTACTGCGTAATCCGTATTTACCATAGGAATGTGTCGAGGGGGAAGGGTGATATACTGATGGTAGGAACTCTTTAAATCCCTCGGCTGGGGAAGGTATTAGTGTTAGTGGGAAGGATAGTTACCTTTAGCCGAGTTTGAAAGGAAAAAAACAATGGTCGTACCTATAGTAAAATTGCACGTAAATCCGCTACTTCTTTAATTTTACTGGTAAAATTAAACGTAATAAGGAGTTTAAGGGAGAAAAAATTAATGATTTTCGCGGGAGACTTGATAATACTTCTTTTAGTATTAAGTGGTTTATCGATATTCCTTTTTAATTAACTGGTAAACTTGAAGGCTTTCGAAGTATATATTAGTCAATTATTCAAGCTAATATCACTAGACGGTTGATTTTCAATAAAAGGGTCCTTGTAACTTACCTGGATTTGGGTATAACCTTAGAAACTAGTTTAATTGTATTAAGGAATACCGTTATTAGCGATCCCTTGGATCTTTCCTTCTTATAGATATCATGGGTTTTTATTAGTAGCGTATTTATAGAGTATTTCCGTTAGGGTATTATCTTTTCCGACCTTTAAAGGGAGGGAAATCCATCGTTTACAAAGGTTAACCCTCTACTTTTATTTTATTAATTTATCGTTTTTTTCTAATATAATTAGGGTCCAGTTCCTAAAAACCTCGCTGTAGTCAAATAAGGTTTTAACCTTTAAGTTTTGATTATCATAGTCGCCATCGAAGATAAAGTGTCCGACGTAGTTGGTTAGTTGTTTGGGGGTAGAGTTTTCATCAACTTCCTTAATCCAAAGGTTGTTATCGAAATGTTTAAAGAGGGTGGTTTCAAGAGCCTTAATTGCTTCCTTATTGTTAAGGTCGGCGATGGTGTCAATTCCGGTGTGCTTTAAAGATATCGTGAATAAAATTAAGAGATGTAAAAGGAAAAAGAGTGGTATAAAGGGGTGAGGTGTAGGCTTGCTATTAAAGTTAATGTTTGTAATTGAAGTTCGTAAGACTTAGTTGCTTTTTCTTTAAAGTTTGTAGTAGTAATACATATAATAGTATTAACTTAACCGTTTACCAACTTAAAGACTTTAAAACTTTCAGGCGGTTAATCTCAACGCTTTTTCTTCAAAATTGTCTAAATAAATATTTTTTGTATTTTCGATAACACTAGTAATACCGTAGATACTTTAAAATACATTAAAATAGTAGATGAGCTTATAAAATATTCATTTTAAGTACCTGTAAATATTGGATGTAGATTCAGAACCCTTCGCAAAAATCTGCCCTTTACCTTGTATATTTGATTCTTGTGATTTAATATAATCAGGAAGTACCCACTACATAGCTAGTATAGTATGACCCTCGCTAAAATAGAAGATCCATACAAATACTAGTGGGAAGGCTCGCAAATCAAGTATTCCTACCAATGACAACCACCCTATTCGAAAATTACTGTTTCTTTCAAATTATACCGTACAATCTATTGAAGAGACCATCAAAAGATGTATCTATAATTAAACAAATATATAAGGTCAAAAACCTAATCCTATATACTTGTGGATAATTTTCGAGCAATGTATTGTACGTATATATTAAATGTTGTTAGAGTCTTATAATGAACCGTATTAGTTTTTATTATGTATTATAAACTTATATATATTAAAAATATGGACTATGTTTGTATACGTTTATCTACATGCTACGTAAAATAGGGCATGCACTACTAGGTGTTTCGAAAAAAGATTTTAACCATCTATATTTAAAAAGAAAAATCAAACGCTATAAACTTTATTTAAAGAACGGAAAAGCATAAAGATAAAAAGGAAACCATGAGCCAAAAATCGAATCTTAAGTTAGCTTTCATATTAAAATCTCAAAGTACTATATAGTTTAGAGACTCGTAAGAGCGTAAAAACTGTAGCTTTAGCCGGGCCGTACTATACGGCCATGTTAGTCTCCGCTCGACGCCTACTCGTATCGAGAATCTTACAGCGGTCTAAAAGAGTAGAGAACTTGTGAAACACTAATATCCTATTAAAAAGACTATGACTATAAGGAAAATATACTTTATAGCTCGTATGACGAGTTAAATTTTTGCCATAGGCCGCAAACCCAAGAAGTATAAAAGAATTCAAAATAGGGTAAACTAATAAGCGGGGGTTGTTCCATAAAAAGTCTTTTGTGGACAGCCAAAGAAAGGTATCCAAAGTAAAGTCGAAGGCTTCGTGAAGCGGATAGGATGGGGTAGCATAGAGAATTGACATGCATGCTAAACATGACTTATACTGGGGAAATAGCTACCCGATGTCATAGTAGGGATGTCTGGAAGATAAAGGGGTATCTGTGGCGCTAGCCAGATTAGAAACAACAATACAAATCCACCTCTTTACCCCTTAAATTCCTCGTCTTAAAGACACTACTTCTATTTTAATCATCTGGTGACCTGGTGTAGAAGTCGTCTACTCTATAAACATCCTGATTTGTAGTTAGATACAAACACGAGACGAAAACCAAAACCACTAGAAAGATAAACTACAACAAAAACGATGCAAACGTGAACGAAAATAAGAAAGTGACGAACGAGAACGAGAAAGCATAATACGAGAACAAAACCCCACAAACCTTACATTTAGCTCGGAATAACTACACAAAACTGGACTGAAAGATTTTGGAAAAACGAGTAGAGGATAGATTGTCTAAATACCCAAACCTTATCCGATGATCTCAACTACCGAACGCTCATATAACATTAAGAAAATTCATTATTTGAAAAACGAAATAATGTTAATAAGTTATAATAACCATATAATTAGTTACTATTACATATATTATACCTTTTGATATAATTTTCATACGAATATTTACTAAATAACCCGGTCAAAACGTAAACGACTATATCTAAAATATCGAAATCATAGTAAAGATATAATTACAAAACGATAACATTATTGAAAGGTTTTACAAAATTTATTTTAAAACGGGATTAAAAAAGAAAGCGGTTCAATGATATCTTAACATACCCAAGGAAAATACATAATAGTGAGACAATTTTAAATTATTTTTTAAGATCCGTTTAAAATTTTGCCCGATAATAACTAGTAATAGAGTAGTAGTAAATGTAAATTCGTTTAGGAAGCCTATTGAGGAGATATTGGTTGAATAATTTAGGAAAGCGGATAAATTCGCCGCGTAATATCCTCATACGTTGTAAAAGAAATTAAGGAATGTATTCCTGGCTTACCTTACGGATAGTAGTTGGAACTTCGACATAATATTGTAAAAGAAAGCTATCGACTGCCTAGTTTTTAAAAACCTTATAAACTAGAATATTATGTATAAAGACGAGGCTACATACGATGTTGTACGAGATACGTTAATCGTAGCAATCGTAGTTTTTAGTCGCGACGATAACCCATTCTTTTTATAAGACGAAAAACAAAAAAAAAATCTAAAAGTACCCAATGGAAAAAGTAATTGCTGACACCATTATAAAGTGAATATAGGAATGAATAAGTTGTCTAAAACATTGGGATAACGCGGGAAATACTTTTTAAAACTTATGAAATACTCATAAGTATTAAAATTTACATGAAACCCATTTTTAACCTATTCGTTGAACGATAATAATGATTTTACGAAGCTTATATTAGCGGATAAATGAAGTAGGTAACCGATAACAACAACAACAACAACAACAACAACAACAACAACAACAACAACAACAACAACAATAATAATAATAATAATAATAACAATAATAATAATAATAATAATAATAATAATAATAATAATAATAATAATAATAATNTAATAATAATAATAATAATAATAATAATAATAATAATAATAATAATAATAATAATAATAATAATAATAATAATAATAATAATAATAATAATAATAGTAATAGTAATGGTAATGAACACAATATGATATATAAATATACATCAATTACAGAAACATACCAAATTTATACCACATATTTTACGATTATCTTCATCTCCGATAACCATAAGTAAAAACATACCAAATACAATATTTCGTATTAACGGGGCGGATAATCCCCAAGGAATTAAAAAATGGGAAGTAAGACGAACGCGAAGATATGCAAGCTATTATTTATGGTATTAATAAATTAAGCCTAATAATAGGACTTTTACCCTGCTTTTGACATCGATTCATCATATTTAGCGGGCTTAAACATAAAGGGAGGTAATGTATAGGACTTTTAAATTAAGTCGAAAAGGCGTTATTATATTCATGAGAATAAAGGAAAAGGTAAAAAGATCGAGGATAATATACCTTTAATGGCAGTTCAATACATTAACACTCGAACCACGAGGTATATAAATCTATACTTTCGAATTAAAAATGAAAAGAGGGGTTTATCCAATACTTATATCAAAACGAACCCCCCTTATCTTTTAATATTACAATTTTAAACCCTTTCGTTGATAACTTAGGCTGATAGAAAACGGTTTCGCGAAGGGATTTCTCAGTTTCGTACCGTTATGTAAAAGGAATACAAAGTGAATAATACAGAAGAAAAAGGACACTGTATCTATCCGAGTATTTTTAAGTTGTTCTAAAAAAAATTTAACTTTATAATTACCTTGCGAAAGATCTACCTTAAAACTACTTTCGAGTAATTATCAGATCTTAACCTTGTTTTACGTAAGAAAATAGAGAAAATGTATGGTTTCAATACTGTTTGACGCGCGAAAAAAGAGGGAAAAGAACTACCAAAAATAAACGAAAACGTATAGAATTTATATACTCGGTTGTGATAATGGATAGAAAAGATCATATAAATTCGCGTATTATAAAACCTGATTCGAATACATTTAAAGTAATATTTATAATGTCTATATTAATAGGTGCCTGATAAGTAACAGCTTTTTCGTCAAACTCGTTATGTGAAATATGGTAGACCGTATAGTAATTGCTATTTAAATAAAATAATTACTGATAACACTTACGATAGCCGACAAAATACGTAGTATATTAACTATTTATATATTGTTTTCCCTCGTTGTTAATAACATTATCTTTTTTATTCAAGTATTTGTTATAGTCAACTTTTTATTATATAACTTGTTATTTAGTCGTAATTAGCTTATTTATCACTTAGGTATCAATAATTATACTGGAAATAGTCTTATATTTGTAGGCGAAGGCGGATATTTAGTCGTTGTACCTATAAAATAATACGTAAAGCCGTTGTCTTTTAATGTTTAGTTACATTATATAAATCGTCTTATAAACGAAAACAAACTTTCGTTGGATAAGTTGAATACGAGTATCGAGGGAGAAACGTCGTAATCAAGCTTCGAAGACGAAAATAGTAGCGACTAGGAAAATGACCGAGTCTTGGATAAAAAGGATATAAAATGTTTACGAAAATTAAATAAATTTATCGATTTTATAAAATACGTACAATATCAAGGGAAACGCCTAAACTAAAGCGGGATTTACACTTAGGAGAGGTTATTCGTCAACCGAAAGACCCAGGAAATACTGGTTTTTATAAACGAATACGTTTTGAAGATATTTTAATTATACCGAAGACGAACGAAAGTGAGATAGAAATGAGTGAGAGAGAAGCAGAAATACATAAGGACGAAGCGAGGATAACAATAGTAATTATGACACGGAATAAAAGAGTAAAGAAAAGATCGAAAAAAATTATCACGTTTAATGAGGTAAAAAGGTTATTTATTGGAAAATATTTCGATATCATTAACTGTTTATTACGTTTTCCTATTTCACGTATATCGCTTTAACATTTAGAAAGAAAAATGAAAAAATTTAATCATCCCGAGTTATTACTGTTACCTGTTAAACTATTAATATTTAATTATAACATAAAAACTAATTTAGAATTGGATGGATAAAATGACAATATTGTATCGTTATGAGCGTTAAATAGTGAAAAGGATAGTGGAGTATTTTTAAACGTTCCGGTATACGAATATTAACGATAGTGGGGGGAAATAAGTGAAAACGAGTTCAAATGAATTTTTATTTTTTTTCACTTTGCATATGACCAAACGAAACAAGTATTAATAACGTAAAACAATAAACTCGACAAAAAAATTTAACGCCGTTTTGGACAAAAGAAATTGGACGACGTAAAGTAAAATATTATTAAGAGATAGTTCGAGATTTCCGGCATTGATATTAGAAATATAAGTAAAATAAACGAGGCGGATGAGTTTGTTAACGAGAGATACCCATAATTTTGGCAAAACAAAGGGAAAAGATTAACATTAACTAAGAAATTGGTATATACCTGAAAATATGTATTCGCCTTTGGTTTAAGGGACGTACGAGTAACTGATCTCGTTACTTATTTAATTGAATTCGAGCTAAAAAGAAGACGGTTTCGGTTATAATAACCAAAATACTTATAAAACAAGATCATATTCGTATAAAGGTTTCATTTAGCTATAAAGGCAGCCAATTTTTTTGTACCAGGTTATTGAATGAAATACGTATTTACGATACCTACCAAAGAAAAAATAGCGAATACCGATTCGTTTGTAACTATATTTCAATTAATACTTATATAATTAAACTACAATAACCAAAATACTTACGAAATAAAGTATTTAATATTCTTTTTTAAAGTAACCATAATGTCTTTTTCTTAGGCGACGCGGCGAACGGATATTAGGGGATGCCTATTACTCCAGGTTATAAGTATAGACTAGTATTTATTACATTGAATATACAATATTGAATACTTGGAATACCTTAAAGAATGATGGGAAGTGAACATATCTATTACGCGCTTAGTGAAATTACCTTTGGTAAATTGCTATTACTAAATAATGAGAATAACGTAAAAATCGACGAGAATACTACGAAGCGAAATCGAAAGAATGTAAGAATTAATGGATTAGTACTACCCTTATTAATATGATATAATTATACCTGGAAAACGGCTTTCAACGTGTATATTAACGATTACAACGCCTTATCACATGGATTTGGCACAATATTTCACTTTTTTTACTATTAATATTTTCCTCGTTTCGAATTCGGAAGTATTAGCCTTACACCTTACAGAATAATTTTATTCGAAAGATAAATTTCCTCGTTGGGATTCGAATTGTTGAGGGGTCGAATTTGGCCGTTTGAAAAACATCGGAAAAGATTCGAAATGTAAGCGAAACCTGAAAATTACCCTTCTTTATTAAAGATATTAAATGAGTTCCTTTACCTTATACTATAAATCACGGGGCATATACCTGGAAAAGCTATATAGACGATAATCTTCAATAAATATTATATAAGAAAAGTACCAAAAATATCCTCTACGAGAAAAGTCATCAAACAAATATAATGAGTTTTTAAGAATTTTAAGTGGAAAAGTTAATATATTAAGGCTTTTGTTACTATATGTATAGCTATTTAATGAAATATTTTAATATTATCAGATATTTTATTTTGATATCACCTCGCAACGGATGTATCAAATAAGGAGATTGGCGGTGTCGCTTTCTAACTGGAAGAATTGCCGATAAGTACTAAGATTGTCGACAAGTTGATACCTTACGTAAAAATTCTGGCCTTCTTTCCCTAGAAACTAAATAATACTAAAACGAGGTATATCATTGGAAAAAAAAAGTACTAGCTGTAGTGAGATGCCTAATAGAAACCAGGTTATAGGTGATTAAATATCCTTTTTTTAAATAATGGTGTATATTAATTACGTAAACCTGATTTTATTATTGACGAGTCCGACAATATATATAGGGAAAATCGTGAAGTAGATAAACTTTTTTAAAATATTCAACGTAAAAATCGTATATCTCTCCAACTTAAATAAAAGTATTAGAATCGCGGACGAAACTTCGAGGTTGTTAGGATCAATTGTAAAACTTTTGAAGTTGGATACGAAAAAATTACCTTAGGCGGTAGGAAAATACTTATTCGAAAGACCAGCGATATTAAAGTATTTAGGAACGGAAATTATTTTATTTATAGGAGTGCTAAGCCTAGGAAGAATGTTACGACCTAAAGGAGTAACAATGACAATTGTATATATCAATGAAATAAATTGGTATGTGGATATTATAGGGTATCTTGTAAATAGTTAAGAGATAATTGAGAACCTACCGATATAGATAAAGAGGAAAGTAAAGCGAGATTTATTATAATTTTAGACTTTAGATTGCATATTATTAAGGTAAGAACTTGGTAAAGGATACATAGTTTACGTAAAGAAAATTAAGGCACCTTGAGCATCAAAGTGAGCTTACGATCTTTACGGGTATTTCGCGGTAACCTCGATATTTTGTAAGTTAAAGGAAATACTATAGTGATCGACTCAGTATATAGACATGAAATAATACGTTAGAATATGTAATCCGTACGTTTTATTCAACACTGCTAGACCAGTAAACATAGACTTTGTACCTGTTGTGGCTTTAAGACTACAAGATATTATAAGTATAGATTTTACAGGTACGATTAATTTAAAGGAAGTCGGCAACGAGACTTATCTTTACTTTGTAGTCGATTATTTCTCGCGATTTTTATTTTGCCGAGCAATATGAAAATCAATAGGCGAAGACGTGTGTCGAATATGAAAGCCTATTACTAATGTTTTCGGCTATTTTGAGGAATGTTAATTGGATAACGCAAGGTACTTGAAAAGCCTAATAGTAATAAAGTTGTTTTTTAAAGGTGGGACGAAGATAATAAATACAATTGCGTACTTAGCCATATTAGTGGGATTAATTAAAGAATTAGTGAAGCTGGTCAAAAATAGATTGAAAAAATAATCTAACGAACGTGGATATAAGCAACTCAAAAAGTGGCCTAAAGCTTTCGTTAATATTATAAGGGCTATTAATAACAAACTTGTAGGAAAATTGCTATATATACCCTTACAAATTATGTTAAGCCGGCTGGTAAAGCTATCAAGAGCTATAGTAATAGAGGTAGTGTTAAACCTGTATCAAAAACAATTGACAGCAATGTTTAATGAGTTGTAAGTTAACGAGGAGGTAATTTGTAATAAGTTTATCAGTTAACGTAACAATTCCTATTGACAGATGGCCGATAAGTGGGTGAAACGATAGGTTGAATTAAAAACTGACTTTAAAGATATTGGTGATGGATTTAAAATCGGTGACTGGATGTAGCAGGTCATGCTGAAGACTCGCGATGTTAAAATAAAAAGGTTTCTGGTTAACAAAAAAAAAAAAAGCAGAAGCTTAAAGAATATTCGGACTCCTACCTTTAAACTACAATAAACGGTACCGTAGGAGGTTGATGAATTCGTATCATTTATATCGTTATAGATCGTTAACTCTACTACTAGGCAAAAGAAAAGCAAATTTTACGTTAATTAGTTGAAGATATACATTCAGAGGAATAAGAGAAAGGAAGGAAAAATTGAAGTAGATATAAAAAAATAAGGGACCTTGACGTTAGCAACTTTGACGGCGATAACGGTAACGATAGTTATAGCAGCGACGGCATTACCGATTAAAATACACCGTGATGGAACGACGATGTTGATCTTTATTAAAGTTGAAGTTAAAAGGTTCAAGGGTAAAGATTAAGGTTAAAAGATTGAAAAATTCAGGAAGGGAAGTTAAGGTTGAGATTAAAGTTGAAGTTGAAGTTGGAGAATTATCGTGGAGTATAGTAGAAAGTTTACTTTTGCTTTTTTGTTTTATTGTTCTTATTATTTTATTACTCCACTTTACTCTACATTAATATTTAATCCAAACCTCAAATTTTATTTACCTTACTTTGTTTTATATGGCTTCATGGATTTAAACATATATTAATTGGGGGATAGATAATAGTATGGAAGATTGACATGCATGTTAAGCATGACTTATACTGAGAAAATAGCTACCCGCTGTCATAGGATGGATGTCTGGAGGACAAGGGAGTATCCGTGGCGCTAGTCAGATTAGAAAGAACAATACAAATCTACCTCTCTACCCCTCAAATACCTCCCCTCAATGACCTCAATTTTATTGTAATCAGGTACTAATATAGGTGGTGACAGCTTAAAGATAAATAAACAAATAAAGCCGTTAAATGCAAACATTTATAACGAAGATTTTTTTTAATAATTTAACAAGTAAAAGAAATCAAACTTGCATTGCAGTTACAGTGCAAGTTCAAGTCTGAAGGGCTACGTTGGTACAAGTAACGAGGAATGAAATCGTTGGTTATAAGGGCTATTCTCTGGATATACCGCTGCGCAAGTGGTGCGCCGGGCCGACGACGATTTTCATAGCCAAAAAGGGGTTGCTGAAAAAGATTCAAGTGGTAATAAAGCCGATTAGTAATGTTATGGTGGAATGGGATATATGTAAAGTGATAGTATTGAGAGTGGCTGGACCTGAAAATTTTCTTGGAAGTGGGTACTGTTAGTGTTTACAATGTAGGCCCCCTACCTTCCTTAATAAAGTGATCCGTGCACCCATGCCAAGAAAGTTTATGTAAGGTCGAAGATGTACCTTGCGTAATTATAAATAGTAACAGAAAAGTAGCTTCTTTTTTTATCTAGCTTATCTGTGCTTAACTTAATAAGCACTAATCAGTGTTGGTAGACCTTTATCTTTATAATGTAGTCGATTAGAATCACTGTAGCCAAAAGAACTAGTGTTGCATTGAAATTATTTGTGAATTAATAAGTTGTAAGTTCCAAGTTCGGCAGACCGCTAGCTGGTCTGCACGCTAATTTGTATGGCCAAATGCTTTGACTTATGCCCCACTTTGCAGTGGTTATCTACTGCACTGCACTTGCAGTCAAGCCCACAAACTTTAGTCAATTTGCAGTAAGTATAATCAACTAACTTTAAGTATAGTTGACCTAACTGTACTTCATTTGACTGCTATTTCAATACAACCGTTTTTAAAATCTGGAGAGGAAAAGAGAAGTATAACGATAAGATGCAAAACCTCATCGATGTCAAATTTCGACCCTTTTTAATATCTGCCGCCAAATAAAAATTTAATTGCCAAGATTTCACACGTTATTCCCTAATATCATTACCTGTGAAGCTAAGGACTATTACCTTTGATACTTAATGAATTGCTCATCGTTTCGTGAGATCTACGATAGTTTTAAAAGGTACTTAAAATAAGATGTCAATTTTGTCTAATAACATACAAATTGTAATATTATTAAAAAGTTTCATATGTTGAATCATTAGAAAAAGTAGGAAAGTAAGATGGACTTCATTATTTAAATGTTGTACAAGTTAATTTTTTATCAATAAACTATGATAAATGTGAAAGTTGGTGAAAATATTTTATATTAACAAGTTTGATAGGCTGTAATGGGCCATAAAAAGTTTAAATACGCTTTACAATACCCTGATGCTATTTTTAAAGTCTTCTTTAGTTAGTTGCGGTTTTCGTTACAATTGTAATAGCATGGATGCCGAATTCAACTGGTATGTACCCACAAATTTACGTATTTAACTACAACTATAAAAAACCCTTCCACACGTACTAAATAGACTGTAAGTATAGCAGAACCAGGCTATATAGTTAACAGAAGGAACTAACCTAGAATCTTAACCGCTGAATCATATAAGGAAGAGGAGGGTATTCTTTTTCGTTTGAATCTTTAAACATGCTGCTTAAGTTTTCTTTAAACATAGAAAGATATTCAATTTACATTAAACTAGGTAACTGATTAATACGTCATACTATTATCGAACATATATAGAAATATATAATGTACCATATATAATACATATCCTTTTTTAAATAGAAATACATTTAAAGTGTTATGGATTTTAAAGGTATGAAGAAAAAAGGAAAGGGAAAGCTTAAGGTTATTGGTCAACATAAAATTATTGATACTCGTTCGAAAGAAACGTGATAACTAGCCAATCACACCTTTTTATACCCTTTAATAGATACAGACTCCCGTCGCCATTATAATAATAAAAACAATAGCCTTATGCACTTATTTGCTATTCGCGACTATTATACGAAACAAGTCTTTTAAGGTATTATACCAAAGATTAGGGAGATACGATACTGAACAAAAGGTTATTTGTAATACTCTGTGTTACAAAAGAATATTAATACTGTTACGAAAATTTATTATACGTATGCCGATAGGGTTAGAGTTAGCTTTAGTACTAGAAAAAAGCTTTTTTCGTTGTGATTGACGACTATTACCTCAGTTGTTAGGCTTATTATTTTCCACATCTTGGAAACCTCTACTCTTTTTCTCCTTCACTTGAAAGATATAAAGAATCTTGACTCTAACGTCAATGTTTAAACCAAGAAACTATTCAAGTTTAAAAGAACTAGCGTTTTACATTGGGTTTCAAATACGAATACCTATAGTAACACTTTCAATGATTAAAGTCAATGGTGTTGAACTTAACGAAGTTAAAATTTCGTTTCATACATCGATAGCTTAACTACCAAACAACCGAACGGCTATAAAAATTCTTAAAGCGACTGGTTATAAAAATATGGACTTACCAACATTAAAGGAAATTGAACGGCTTCACCATCATTATCAAATATATTCCTCAACCCTTATAAAGTTCAAGTTCACGTAAAAGAAACACTAATGATTTATCTCTGAGGTTTTCGTCGACTTTTTTATATAAATAATAAGCTTGTACTTTATATTGTTAACTTTGCAACCATGTTTCACGGTGCCTAATTCTTCAAAATCATAATGAAAAATGAAATATAAAAGTAATTATATTTTTTGTACATTGATACGTATATGTGAGCTCCAGATATCTCAGTTTATAATATTTTTATCAATTTTACTACGATAGGAATTTAGTATAAACAAGTTTTCATTCAATTTCAGGATTATATTAGTAAAATCGAAAATGTTTACTCATTTTTGTAAAAGGCTTAAGATATTTTCACGTTAAAGACTGTAAGTTTTACCAGTTTAGAAGTATGGATGAAGATGATAGTAAAAAGTCTTAACAATACTATTAGCGTCAATGGTCTTATACCAATATTACTAGTATTTAGAGTTTATCCTCACATGATATATAAATTGCCACCATCACAAAATACCCAAAAGAGTGATATAACATATGAGAAAACTTTAAAGGAATTGAGAAAGGAATCAACACATAATCAAATCAATAATTCCCTCTATATAAAAAACGAACTATCGATAACAAAAGTATTATCCTTGTCTGTTTAAAGTAAATTTTTTATGTAAAAAAGATGGGTTAATAAAATTAATTTAAATGTAATGGTTAGAACAATTAATAGTCTCATTACTTTCCATATTACATAGATTAAACTGTTTAAAAGAATCCATTAGGTTTAATAAAGATTTTTGAACCAAAAACCTTTAAGCCAAGCGGATAAATTAATAGAATCCTTTAGAGTTGATCTTTAATAAGCTGATGGAATATCGACAGCGTAGAATACTACTTAAAAGAAAGATACTATTATAGTCCAACCTATAATGGTAAGCCAAGTAGGTGCCAAATAAAGTTTACTATTAAGGTACAGGCGAGAGACTAGAAGAGGCTATAGTGGTCCTTCATTCAGGACATATGGGCATGTTCTATGCCCAGCCCATCGCGTATCTTCATACGTGTTGTTTGCGGACCGCGTCCAGACCACACCCGAACTGAGCCCAAGCTGTATACTATATATCCCATTATGTACACAGTCAGGTAACTTATAAACTTGATAGCCAATAGCTTGAATTTAGAATATGCTCCCCTATTCATTAAAAAACGTAAGGGCCGGGGTATACTGCCGGCTAAATGCTAAATGCAGGCCGTATCCGTCTAATATGAAGGCCAGGTACGATCCGGGCGCGGGCTTATAATATGCCTCCTAATATGCCGTATAATGCTTAGGCCGTTTTAACCCTAGGTTTCTAACGCCATATAAAGCGCCCTTTAACATGCCATATAACGTATATGCCTTTTTGACTCTAGCTTCCTAACGTTGTATTACGCGCCCCTTAATATACTATATAACGTATAGGCTTTGCTAATCCTAGACTACCTATATCATATAACGCGTTTACCAACGCGCTGTATAACGTAAAGTTTTTGCCTATTTCTGTCCGCTTATACCTATAAATATGGATTTTACTGTAGCTTATAAAACCTCCCTCCCTTTTCTTCCTACTTCGCCAGTCCCCCATACACTACCTATTCTTATCGCACATTTTACAATAAACTTATTTACAGCTATATCGTTCGATCCCCATCACAACTATTATTTACCCATCACCGTCTCGTATCTCATTAGCTTCCCCTTGTTATCATAACTGACATTTACAATGGTCCCGGCCTAGGCCATATTACTGCTAGCGCCTCTAGCGGCGATGATTAGCCTCCTCGCAAGGTATGCCGCCCCTCTATACCTGAATTCCCTACCACTAACTATATACTGTTGCTAAATATATGTCATCGTCGCCTGGGCTTACTTCGTATCCTTGCGTAAGTTGCCAGAAATGCGGAAGCTCATTCCGTCGAACTATTTGATAACATTATATCTCTGTTCACCCTGGGGATGAAAGACATTTCATACCCATTAAACAGCCGATTTACACTGAATCCAGTAACCGTCCAATTCTAGTTATTTAATATAAACCGATAAAAGAGGAGATAAAATGTTTAATTATATTTAGAAAAGTCGATAATGATCCGTAAGTACTTTTAAACCTCCTGATTTACCTGTTTGGTATCGCCGTCGGTCTGTGGTTAATACACCGTCAAGGAATTTTATTTATATTTAATCAGAAAATACAAGGTTGACTAAAATATATTTACTTAATCAGAGCCGTAATCTCTAATACTAAACACTGGAAATCCATTAAATCGCTACTATATATTCCGTAAACGCTTCGTATACACCTCGATATTTATAGACCACATAGCCTCGAGTTGAACGAATTTGGATAGTCGGTTTGTAGAAACCAATAAATACTGAGGGCCGTTATCAGTAACTAGTATATTGAATATAAAGTCGACGAAAATATAGGATGAATAAAGATTTAGGATAAAAGAAGGTTAAAGCAGGTTTTATCGTAAGATAAGATAAAACTTTATACTATTACACTACTTATACGTTGAATATAGACGTCGAATATCTACGAATATCTCCCTTTGATATTAATTTCGTTAAAATAATGAAAATGAAACGTATTACCCAGATAACTTATAATAAATAAATCGTAGATTTATTATAAGATTTTCATCAATAATTTCTAACTCGATAACTACAATCGGTTACAGTGACATAATTTATTTTTTGGATTGATATTATAATTCGTAATTTATATCAAGTGTCTTGACTTAGTAGGAAAACATTTAACGATTTCAGTAACCGTTAATAAACGGATTACGTATAATAGGTCGTCTACAACTCCTTAATCTCATAACTTTATGAGGAAACCCAACTCGAAAATAAGGTAATCGTTTGATTTTAATAAAGACTGCGATTTAAGTACGGGCTGGGCTCGAAATAGTATTATAACCTTCAATGTCCCGGTACCCCTCGACATTGTTAAGGTAGACGATTTAAACTTAAGCCGAACCTAAGGTGATCCCGCTACTTCCGAAGCCTCAAGATCCTTTAACTTTCCTTTGAGGTATACATTACCGCGATTTAGCAATTAGGATTTCGTTATAATGAATTCATCCATATATTCCGCCTTTATATACGTTTTGATAATATATAAGTTTATTATTACCACATTTAATATAGTAATAGAAATATGTTATAAGGCTTGTATATGATGCTTTTTAATTTCGGGTTTAATTTGTAATTTACGTGATAATATATTCGAGTAGATGGCTTCAATCGCGTGCCTGTAATATTAGTAATATTTAAAAAGCGAAAAACCTTCGGCTTATTAAGCTTAATGTTACGAAATGAAACGTCACAAAAAAATACTTTAATCTTTTATAATCCATTAAAATCATGAACGGAGTACGTTTACTATGTAATTCTGATAACCACGCTGTTAAGCAAAATACCACCGCAAAAAGAGTCTTTCATAAATGGTATGGTTCTGGTCCACATTCGTTAATTATACGAAATAATATATTAATGGCTTTGAAATACCATTTTATTCCTTTATGACAAGTACCTTTTTAACTTTATCGCCGAGTAATCGGTTTCCATTACTATTAGTCGATCTGAATCTTAATATACCAAATTAATTACTGTAACAAAAATATTTTTTAATGTTTAAAATATATATTCCTCTTGATTCATCCAAACCTAACGAATTCCTTACTTCATAAGTCAAACGAGACAATTATCTTAACCGAAGGAATTATTAAGAAAGTTTCAATAAAAGTTGATGAAACCTAAAAATCTTTGGATCTTTCAAATAACATACAAGAACTTCTATTCATATATTACCTAGACTTTTTGGGGTCGGCCTAAATACTGAAGCTAACTGTTAAGATAAAACCAAAGTATTTTTCCTCTTTAATTACAAAATTACATTTTTTTAGGTTTAAGTTTAACTCGGTATGATAAAAGAGTTTTTAGATTACACGAACTTTCGCTATATAGTTTTATTTATTACCATAAAAATAAACTAAAACGTTACATTGATAAGCTTTAAAAAATCATTTAAAATATTCTATATTATATATTTAATATACTGTTAAAACGTCTTTAACGTTTCCACTAGCTTAGAAGGGGTAATTAACTACTTCACTCAATCGTAACGTATACAAAGAGCCGTTAACCTTTACTATTTCGGATACGACTCAAATATGGTAAAAGGCTGTTTGAATATTCAACTTCGTAAACTACGTCGATTTTAATACTATATGTAAGGTTTCTTTAATTAAAAAACTAAAGGAATACTATTTTACTCGGTAATTTTATTTAAAGCCAAGTAATCGATATAAAACCGTTATCACCACCTTAACATAGAAATTAATAATATAAGTGTTGCAGAAGATAGGGAATTCGCATAAACCTAACTTTTATTTATTAATCTCGTAATTTAACATTTGAATTTGAAAAGTTAATCCCGTAATATTAAGTAAAACTATCCCTATGGTTTTTCAAATAAATATCTGTCTTCGTTCGGTTTCATATTAATATGTTAATCGGAGTTTCTCCGGTACAAGTGTAAAGCTATTACCTTTTCTTTATCGAACAAATCGTGTAATTTCATTAATTCGGGTAAAAAAAATTAAATAATCATACTCCTTTTTTACAGTAATCAACGCTATCAATTACAAAATTCGCGTTATTTTACGAAAACTTATAACAAAAACTAACTACAACTAATCCCCCATACATTTTACCGGTAGTTGAAATCGGGTTACCAAACTAATGAAAACTAGTCTTATAACACTTTGTATATCCTCCGATCCAAGGCATATTATTATTATATTAATAACTAATAATTTTTAACTAGAAACTATTAAGCGACTACCGTTAATGTTTGATATTACTTATTAATATCTTATATATAATATTTCCAAAATTATATTCCGCATTTTTCTGGGAATAATATATATTAATATTGGATTCGACCATTTATTAATATTTATGCGAAATTTGTCCATTTGAGTAATACGCATATTTTACTGTTGTTTTAATATTATACCTGAATTCTAAAGATATAATAACTAAATTTATTACATCTTTAATTGTTATATTGAAACTTTTTTCATAATATAATTACAATTAAAATTGAAATCTATTTAAACGTTGAAGAAATAAGTGTTATTAAAAAACGTAAGGATAAGGAATAAAGATTCGTTTATATGTATTTTAATTGAATTTAATTCCTTTTTACCCGATTTTAACCACACCGCTAAAGTTACGCAACTCCCAAACGAAACTGTATTTAGAAATTAGGCTTTCCCCATCACCGTTAGTAGGAAACCTTTATTTACTTTTTCGACTTAAACTGTATATACCGATGTTGAAGTAAAATCCAGGCGGAATCTAAAACTACATTAATAATAGTTTAGTAAGTTATAATATAAGCAACGCCCCGTAACTTTTGTAACCCAACGTTCGTTGACTGTACTGCAAGTTGGGGGTATTATTTGTATAGACTTACCGTATTGGGTGTAAGTCGATTGCAGTATGCTACACTTCACTCTAGGGTATGGGCCAAGCAATTGGACATCCAAATTACTATGCAGACCAGCTAACGGTCTATTAAACCTAGAACAATACATATACCACTCAACCTATGCAATACTACCATTACTACATTTAATATAATCGACAACGTTGCAACGATCTAACGACCTACTAATACTAATCAGTGCTTATTGAGTTAAGCACAGATTAGCTAAGTAAAAGAAGAAGCTAATTTCTGGTTGTTACGCTTTATGTTATTTTTAAGGGAGAAGAATTTTTTTTGCGAAACGCCTCTACTAATACTGCATCAGTCTACAACAGTAAAGAGACAAGGAAGACTTTTTAGGTTGCGTTAATCTATAACGGCAATTTGGAAGTAAGTGACGGTATCGTTACTAAAAATACCAAAAAATATGTAGTAATCCTTCTTAAAGAAAAACGTTAAGATTGACTATCAGAAGTCTTAAAGTCCAGTATGTTAGCAAATGACTAAGTTAGTATTACTACGGGTGCTACTACTATAAGAAAAACAACTCAGTCCTACGGCTTATAACAACAAACGACATTCGACCTTACTTTTTATGCCCAACCTTTGCCTCTACTTCACTTTTTTCACTACTCATGCCAATTCAATGGTTAAAACCGCTATCCTAAGCGAAAACACCAAGAATCTCCAAGTCGCACTGAGAAAGCTACGTCGCATAACCTTACAATAAGTTACCAAATTGCCAATTCGCCAAATTCCTACGCGACTTTACTACAAAACACCAAGTCTCTACACCTAAAGATTAGCAAGTCCCTTACCCTACACGCCCCACCAAGTCTTACACAGGCTAAAACCTTGAGATATCTACCGTAAACGCTTACTTTAAAGCTATTTCTGAACCCAAAACGATAAAAAGCAATTAAAACCCTCGGAACTACTTTTACTAAATTCTACGACAAAGACTTTTAAGCGTTAAATATTTATAAAAACTTAACGGAAAAACACTTTAATAACTTCGCCAACTACTATATCGTTAAACACTATAATGTTAACAACCCTAACAATGCTTGTATTTACTTTCGTAATCTTTTTAACGGTTAAATCATAGATATTTGGACTGCAGTTTAAAAAGGGATTAATATAAAGTTTAAGATAAAACTGAAGCAATACAGAGTTTTTTTCCTAACTTAGGGCAATATAAAACTAGCACAATTTTTTCGACCTAACTTAGCTTTAGGAATACTTTTAAAACCTACATCCTAAGAAAAATGGTGTTAAAAAAACTTACCATTTTTATACGCCATTAAATGGACCTCCCCTTTACCCTTAACTAAGTTAAGCCTTATTACGTATTAGCGATAAAAAAACTTATTAACCTGTTCGGCAGCCTAACACTCCTAAATAATAATACGGAGTACACCTTTAGTGGCGACATAATGTGTAAAGCAAAAGCCACTAACATGGCCAAAGGTATTAACATTAGTAGTTTACTCCAGTTAATTAAGTAAGATTATCAGGTCTTCCAAAACCTTTAAATACCTATCGCCCCCTAGTAATTTAATCAATAGACTCCTTAAAAACCTTTCCTCTTTAGGTTTGGTTATATAAGAAAGCCTACCACAGGTCCTATCACAGGACTTTACCTTTCGGGCTAAGCAACTGGTAATTACCCCTAATACCGTACCTCGGAAGCTTTTAAGCTCAAACAGCCAAAAAAAAAAAAAATACCAATAAAGACTGTGATAACTATTGCGACTTGCCTCTAAAACCTGTCAAGATAGTTAACATTAATTCTAAATTTCTCACAGACTTCGCTAAAATTTCAAACGATGTAAAGAAGTATAATAGGAAGTCTTATAACCTTCCCAACACTAAGATAATACCCTTTTTAAATATTTGTAAGTGAATAGAGGTTCCTTTTTTAAGTTTTTACTTATTATTCCCTAGAATATTTATAAGGTATACCAAGGATTACTACCTAACCTTCCTTACTCGAGCCACCATGTTTTGAGATATTTACGACGATATAAAGAGCTACTTCGAATACAACGTTCACTCTACATAATATTATAAAAATTAGGTTATTACGAGGTAAATAACAATAATAGCTATAAAAAAAAAAGGAAACACCGATAAATGTACTTAACCAGATGATTGACAAGTCAATTCTATACTAGAAAGCAACAGAGAAAGCCTACATTAGCGAAGCCATACTTTGCGAGTAGGTACAGGTAGCAGTTACGGGCGTTAACGAATTCGAATACATCTTATAACGCCTAGATATCACCTGTGAAGGTTCTTTTAACCAGTTACGTTTCTCGCTTGCTATTATAATGATGCGCATACAAAATTAAATTAGTATATACCTCTAAGCTGGCAATTTTCTTAGCGTAAATAAAAAAAACTTCAGGAAAGTTAATTACATCGACTGTAAATACGGCTATGAACGCTCTTAACGCTTAAAATCTAGCTTATAGACCATATGATGAAGGCAACAGTTACGCTAACGCTAATAAGGCCAAGATTTATATAGGCCTAATAACCTTAAATACTATCATCGTAATAGTAATAAGAGATATTAGATTTGTAATAAGTCTAGTTATTAGTTAACTCAGCATCTTACTGTTAAGCGAAATAACAGAAAGTCAATTTACTATATCTAGTACTCTGTTACTTCTAAGTAGGACTACTTATATTAAATAGTAAATTTCGAAGGTGATGAAATAATTAACGGTAATAATATTCACAGGAAAATTAAATGGAATAATGATACTGCTTTTAACATGGCCTGATAATTAGCTGACTACGCCTTCCTGTACTGTTTAGGTGGTAAAAACCCCTACCTTTACCTTAACCAAGCTACTGCTTCCCTATACACCTTTAAGCTTCACGATCATTACGCGAATTACATGTTCTAAGATATTATTCTAAATACAGCAGTAATAAGGTATTTAACAGAACGCTATTTATAATATATAAAATTACGGAGGGAAAACACTATATCTACTAAAATCTATTGTCACGATATTGGTAAAGTTGAATTTAGTTTTATTCTAGGCGAATAACTATCATTACTAGCGATAATGGTAGTTTAAACTATTATAGGAGTAATTACGTTCCATATCCTCAAGTCTCCTACCCCTTTTCTTTTTTATTTAAAGGATATGAAGACTCTCAGCATTAACGACGATATTAACATAGATAACCTAGTTAAAACCGGCTAGAGATTTCCCCTCACCTTTAAGTAGGAGTACTTATAGTTTTGTTTTTAAGGCTTAGAAGTATTGCAATCAAACCTGACAAATCCGGAAATACGTTAATTACACTAGTATTGGAATAGTACTACATACAGTGCAGTAGCTCAACTTTACTTATAGTAAAGTTGACTATACTAAACTGCAAGTTGAGTGTATTGCTTCGTGGAGACTTACCGCATTAGGTATAAGTCAAGTGAAGTACGCTGCACTTCAATCTAGGGCATGGACCAAGCAGTTGGTCATATAAATTACTGTGAAAACTGGCTAGCGGTTTGTCAAACCTAGAACTATACATCCACTACTTAACTAATGCAATACTACTGTTATTTTAGCCACGACTCGAATCGACAACGTTATAACAATCTAAGGCCTTACCAATACTAATTAGTGTTTATTAGGTTAAGTAAAGATTAGCTAAGTAAAAGAAGAAACTGCATTCCAGTTATATTTTACGGCTATAGTAGTTAGAGTAAAGGAAAGATTCTTGCGAAAGACCTTTATTAGTATTACACCGGTTCACAACGATAGGAAAACAGAAAAGACTTTTAGGTTACGCCAGTATACAACGGTAATTTAAAAGTAAGCGATGGTATAGCGATTTAAGACCACCAAAAAATCTTTATCAATTCTTTTTAAAGACGTTGAGATTAACTATCAGAAGTTTCAAAGTTTAGAAAGTTGGAAAACGGCTAAATTAATAAAACTACGGGTATTACTATTATAAGAAAAATAACTAAGTTCTTACGTTAAATAACCTTTGACCTTCGCTCTGTACTAATAATAAACAATTTTCGACCTTAGCCTTTATACTAATTTTTTTGCTCTTACTTTACTCTTTTCACTTCCACCACGTCAATTTAATCGTTAAGTTCGCTGTTTTAAGCGAAAAACACTAATAATCGCCAAATCGCGCTAAGAAAGCCACGTCACGCGATCCAACGCCAAGTTGCTAAGTTTCTACATGACTTCACATTAAAACACCAAGTCTCTACGCTTAAAGATCACCAAGTCCCTCGTCTTACACGCCCACCAAGCCCTACAAAAGCCAGAACGTCAAGATGTCTATCTCTAACGCTTACTTTAAAGTAATTATCGATCCTATAACGGAAAAAACAATAAAGGCGTTCGAAGCTACCTTTACCAAACACTATAATAGTGATCTTTAGGGTAAAGACGTTAACAAAGACTTAAATGAAGAACACTTAGTTAATTTCGTCGACTACTATATCATTAAATAGAACGGCGGCGAAAAAGTTGACCGCGACGCCCGCACTTTCCAAAACTTCCATTATATCTTCGACAACAAGATTATTAACATATGGAAAAAGGTTTAAAAGGACATTAAGTTAAGGTTAAAAGCTAAGCTTAAATACTGAGGGATTTACTTATTGAAAAAAGGCTTGATCAAGATAGTGAAACCCCTGTTTAAATTAACTCAATTTAATAAATACCCTTAAAATCTACGACTTAAGGGAAAGGGTGTTAAAAAACTTTAACGCTCCTATACGCGATCTAAAGGACCCCCTTTTTACTCTTAGCTAAGTTAAACCTCTTTACTAGTTGGTGATAAGCTAATTAACTTGTTCGGCAGCCTAACATCTTTACGTAACAACTCGAAGTACGCCCTAAGCGGTAGCAAAATGCATAAAGCACAAGTCGCTAACGCAGCTAGAGGTATTAGCGTCGGCTCCCTATACTAGTTAATTAAACAATATTTTCAAGCTTTTTAAAGTCGTCAGATACCTTTTACCGCTTATTATTTTCCTTAAAACCGCTAATCCCTTTAAAAACCTTCTCCATTTTGGTTTGCCTACGCTTGAAAGCCTACTATAGGTCCTATTATAGAACTTTATCCTTCGGACCAAGCGACTACCAATTACTTTTAACACCGTGACTCAAAGGTTCCAAGGCTTAAAGTGCTAGGAAACACTATTTAAGGCTGGGATAACTATATCAAACTTTTCCTAAGACTTATCAAAATTGTTAACATTAATTACAAACTTCTTACGAACTTCCCTAAGATTTGAAAAGATATAAAAAGTATAACGGGAAGTTTTACAACTTTTTCAACATTAAGATAATATCTTTCCTAAACATTTTCAACTAAATGGAGGTTCTTTCTTCAGGTTTTTACTTATTATTTACTGGATTCCTTACAGGATATGCCAGAGATTATTACCTGGTCTCCTTTTACTAAAGCTACCATAATCCGCGAGATTTACGACGACATAAAAGGCTACTTCGAGTACGATATTTACCTCGCCCGATATTATACAAACAAGGCTACCATGAGGTAGATTACAATAATGACGAAGAAAAATGGGGAGGAAATACCAATAGATGTCATTAATTAGATGTTTGACAAGTTAATGCTAAGTCAAAAAGTAATGGGAAAGCCTAATTTAACGAAGTCATATTTCGCGAGCAGGTATGGGTAGTAGTCACGGGCGTTAGAAAGTTTGAATACACCTTATAACGCTTAAATGCTACCTGCGAAGGCTTTTTTGGTTAATTACGTTTTTCGCTTACTAATATAATAAGGCGTACACCAAACTCTTTTATTATAAACCTTAAAGACGGAAACTTTTCGGACGTGAATGAAAAATACCTTACGGTAATTAATTACATCGATCGCAAGTATGGCTACAGTCGCTTACAACGTTTAAGGTTTGGTCTACCAGCTATAAACTGAAGGTAATAGTTACGCTAGTGCTAATAAGGTTAAGATTTAGGCGTACCTATTAACCTTAAGTACTATCGTTGTAATAGTAGTAAAAAATGTTAGATTTGTAGCAAGTTTGGCTGTTAGTCGACTCGACCCCCTCCCCCCTCTCCACCAAGCATAACAATAAGAAAGTAGTATATTACGCCTAATACGACATTGCTTTTAAATATAATTACTTAGATCAAATCATAGACTTCGAGGTCGATGAGTTAATTAACAGCGTTAACGCTTTTAAGTAGATTAAGTGATATAAAGATACTTTTTTTAGTGCGGCTTAATAACTAACTGACCACGCCTTCCTGTACTGTTTCGGTGGTGAAGACCTTTACCTTTTCCCTGACTAAGCCACTAATCTTTTATATACCTTTAATCTTCACGATAGTTATGTAGACTATACGTTTCAAGATATTATGCTAGATACAGGGGTAGTAAGATACTTAATAGAAGGCTATTCATAGTATGTGGCATTGCAGAGGGGAAGTATTATAGTTATTAAGATTAATCGTCACGATATTAGTAAGGCTAAAGATGGCTTTAGATCAGGCGAATAACTATCCTCACCAGGGATAAAGGTAGTTTAAACTGTTATAGTAAAGATTACGTTTTACATTTTTAGGTTCTTTACCCTTTTTTTCTTTATTCGAAGGATATAAAGACCCTTAGAGTCAACGTCGACGTTAATGTAGACAAACTGGTTAAAAACTGCCAGAGTTTTTCTTTTGCCTTTAAATATATTTATTTATTATTCTATCTTTAAGGCCTAGAAGTAGTAGTGTTAAACTTAAGGAAACCAGAGATACGTTAATTACGCTAGTGCTTTAACCATTTATCCATTAACAAGTTATATAAAGTTCTAAAGTCCATAGAATATAAGGATTTGTTACCACTGTCACATGTATATTTGAGCCCCTTGAAGATTTAAACTTTCATTGAAAGACGATAAAGATTTTTATTGCAAGATTTTTATCGATGTATTTCATTTGAATAATAAGCTTATCTTTTACATTATTGATTCTGTAACTTCTTCTTACGGAGATAAGTTTTTAAAATTCTTTTAGGTAAAAGATACGTGAGAAATATTAAGGACGTGGTATATAGATACGTATTTGAGCTCACTTGACGTCGTCATCTACGATATCAATACTAATTTTGCGGTAGCAGAGTTTTCAAAAGATGTTGAAATGATAGGTATTCAATAAAAATAGGTACTTGTGAAAGCCTACTATAGGATTGGAAAGGTTAAAAAGGTACACACACTCTTTTTCTGAGCGTACAAAATTCTTATGTTGGAGATTTAAAGTTTTACAGATCCAGAAGCACGCCTATAAATGGAAGTAAAAGGCTTAAACGATACTGTAGGCCTTAACGGCTTAGTGCCAACGTTACGAATCTCTGCTCGCGTTAAGTACTTAGAAACGTATTACGGCTTATAACAAAGCTTTAAAGAAGCTACAACAAAAATCGGTACCCCGTCAGATTAATAAAGCCTTTAATACCAAAAACAACCTTATAAAAATCGACGTACTTGCTTTTCCTTTGTAAATTCAAGTCCTCTTATAATGGGAGCCGGGTAAATAGAAGGGCTTTTACAAAAGATTAAGTATCGCTAACTCTGAAATAGTTGTTGAAATTACTAACGGTTCTATATTTTTTCGAATCATTTAGGTTAAATCTTAGATACAGACCTTTAAGTTAAACGATAAAGTTAATATAAACCTTTTTCACACAATATTAACAAGTCAATGAAAAACCGCTGATGCAGATAACCCCTGAAGAAAAGGAATATTAAAAAGGAGAAATATATACCGGGCCGTATTTACAATACTACTTGATTAAATAGGAAATAGAAGGATAAAAAAAAACTTGGTATTGAAGCTTCAAGTACAAGGGATTATTAAAACCTTCGGTAAACCTTTTAATAAAAGTGATAAAGTCGAGATTAATGGCTTAATAATTCGAGGGGTTGTACAATTGGTGTCGAAGACTAATTTTAATCTTTAAAATCTAAATTTTACGATTTTTAAGTTTAGGATTATCTACAAGGCTAAAGGTAAGATTACGGGGCGGCCGTATAAAAATTTACGTTTAATTGCTTAGTGATATGATGATAAAGGCAAATACTGAATCCTTACGTAATCACTAACAATTTAAAAGATTAGCTAGCGTTTGGTGATCGCTTTAACAGCAAGTTTGCTAATTAAGACTAAAGGCAAGTTTATACTTAATAGCCGAAATATAACATAAACTTACACGTAATTAATAATGAACTTATAGCGTATCTTACTGCTAGAATTGCCATAATGATTACGTGTCATTTTCCTTTTAGAAACGGTAATACGTTATATTAAACCATTATATCGATTAGTTAAAATAGAAGTTTATTAGTTCCTAACCTACTATTCGCATTTTAAGTTACGGTTGGAGATAAAGTTTTTAACGTACGATCCGTGTTTATTAGTAATGTAAGAGAGGGAATTCGGCGTGGTAGGCATATAAAATAACGATACTTTTTTCTTCAGAACGGCTGGCTTTGTAGCACTGGAATAATAGGCGATTAAGGACTTCAAGTTCTGGAATTGTAAGTTGGTAACGACATTGATGGAGGCTAGTTAACTTAACTTTAATAAATCGTTAATTTGTATGCTTGGTGTTAATTCCGGCCTTAGTTTCTATTAAAAAGGCTAAGGTACTATTTTTACTACGATTAACAAAACTAACAAGGCTAAGGCTGAACGGTACTTGGAACAGTGTACTCGGAGTAGTTATATTATTATCTTATGCTAACTGGAGGCCTCTTACAACTTTTTTATCGCAGTATAAGTATAAGACCTGATAGATAAAGACTTTGACCAGCTAAATAAAAGACTCGAATAGAATATGTGAAACGTAAACCATGAGATTAATATGGTTCTAATCGACTTATCAAGGGTCAAGTTTATAATCTTTACGAACGGATCTTTTACAAATAACACCGACTTATCTTTATAAATCGGCTTCTTAATAACCTTCGTCAACGAAGACAGGTAGGAGGACTAGTTTAGTATTATCGATAGCCTAATTTACTAGACCTCCATTAAATGTAAGAGGATTATACGAAACGTTTTAGCTTCGAAATTTTACGGTATAATGATAGGCTTTAACTTAGGTATAGTATTATAGGAACATTGAATCTTATTATAAAGTAATTGAAAATTCCCCCCCATCTCAGTGGTAATTTATACCGATTCGAAGAGTCTTGTCGAATGCCTTTTGAAACTCGGAATCACTAGTGAAAAACACTTGATAATCGACGTAATAGCACTCCGTGAAGCTTACTAAGGGAGAGAGATTAAGTAATTTGAGTAAATTAATGGCAAAGATAATCCCGCAAATGCCATAAAGAAAGAAGCATCAAATAAGGTATTAGAAAGGTTTGTGGATAACAACAGGCTACCTATACGTATCGAAGGCTACGTTAATAGTCCATCCGGAAAGCCTAGATTACGTGACGACAGTTAGGAATATGGTGGTAAACTGGAAGACTATTAGGGAAATAAAGGTTTCAATAGCGAATTATTTGACTGGCAAGGTTAAAGTAGAGGCCTGTAAATGCCTGTAGCGGAAGAACTTTTTGTAGGAGTTAATAAACTCGGACTTCAGAGCGATGGAGTAATTAATATTAAATGAGGTTAATTTGTATACAATTGTATGTAATTTAGTTTAAATGTTAACTGGATTTAATAAGTGTTTAACCAGTTGATGAGGAGGCAATTCAATAGTTACCGGAAATGATTGGTTAACCACACTAACATATACATACAAACTAAAAAGCCGTTAGTGTTAAAATAGTACTATATGTAATGTAGTACGTCAACTTTACTTATAGTAAAGTTGACTATATTAAATTGAAAGTTAAATGTATTGCTTTATGGAGACTTACCGTATTAGGTGTAAGTCGAGTATAGTATATTGTACGTCAATCTAGGGTATGGGCCAAGCAGTTGGCTATATAAATTATTGTGCAGACCGGCTATCGGTCTGCCAAACCTAGAACTATACATCTACCACTTGACCAATGCAATACTACTGTTACTTCGACAACGATTCGAATCGACAACGTTAAAACAATCGAAGGCCCTACCAATAATAGGAATTTTAACTACCTAGTCATTAATAAGCTATATAAAGTCCTAAAGTTTATAGGGTATCAAAATTGTAAAATATTTTGCCTTAAAAACTATTGAAGAACTTTTTTACCGCTGCTAAACACATACCTAACACCCCTGGAAATTTAAGTTTATACTGAAAAAACGATAAAGATTTCAATTACAAAATTTTTATTAACGTATTTTGGCTAAATAATGAGCCTATTTTTACGTCGTTAACTCTGTAACCTTTTTTAACAGAGTCAAGTTTTTAAAATCCCTTTTGGTAAAAGATACGTAGGAAATACTAAAGATACTGTAAATTAACATGTACTTGTGTTTATCTAAAGTTGTCGTCTACAATACCGGTACTAACTTTACAGCGGCAGAGTTTTTGAAAAATGCTAAAATAATGGGTATTTAGTACAAATAAGTACCTGTAAAAGCCTATTAAAGTATTGGAAAGATTAAAAAGGTATACGCACTATTTCGCCAAACGTATAATATTTTTATGTTGAAAATTGAAAGCTTTACGGATCCGGAGGTACGCTTTTAAATGGCGGTAAAAGGCGTGAACGACACTGTAGATCTTGAAGGCTTATTACTAACGTTACTAGTTTTTAAAAAGTACCCTTGCCTAAAAAGTAAATCTCCGCTTTAACAAGCATTTAAAAACGTATTATGGCCTATGGTAAAGCCTTAAGGGACCTGTAAAAAAAAAATCGGCACGCTGTTAGGTTAATAATACCTTTAATATAAGGAACGGCTTTTTAACAATCGAAGTATTTACTTTACCGTTATAAGTAAAGTACTCGTATAGCGGGAGCCGAGCAAATAAAAAGACTTGTATAAGATATTAAGTTTCGCAAACTCCAAAGTAATTATTAAAATGGTTAACGGTTTTATATCTTTCCGAATAATTTAGGTTAAGCCTTATATTATGGCTACTAATGATAAAAACTCTTAAGCCAAACGACTGAGTTAATACGAACCTCCTTTACTCGTTATATATAAGCCGATAAAACGCCATCGGCGCGAACGACTCCTAAAGAAAAAAAAACGTTAAAGAGAAGTAATACATACCAAGCCGTATTTATAATACTACTTAGGTAAGTAGGAGAGAAAAAGATAACAAAGACTTAGCACTAAAGCTCCGAGTGCAAGAGATTATTAAAACCTTCGGAAAACCCTTTATAAAAAACAACAAAGTTGAAATTAACGGTCTATTAATTTAAATGGTTGAATAATTCGTGATAAAGACTAATTTTAACCTTTAAAACACAAACGTTACTATTTTCAAATCGAAAATTATCCACGAGGTCAAAGGCAAGACTATAGAGCGGCCGTACGAAAATATACGCCTAATTACTTAAAGATATAACAATAAAGTAAAAGACTAGATCCTTACATATTCTCAACTATTTAACAGATTAGCTAACGCTTAGTGTTTACTTTCGCAGCAATTTTATTAGCTAAGACTAAAGGCAAATTTAGGCTAAATAGCTATAATATAACGTAAGCCTACATATAATTAGCAACGGATTTACAACGGATCGTACTATTAGAATTGCCATATGAATTACGTGCCATTTACCCTTTAAGAATGGTAATGCGATATATTAAAACACTATACGATTTGAGTAAAACAAGCGTTTATTAGTTTTTAACCTACCAATCTCATCTTAAATTATAGTTAGCGATAAAGTCTTTAACTTATGACTCGTACTTACTTGTAATGCAAGAAAAGAACTTCGGCGTAATGGGTATATAAATTAACAATACCCTTTTTGTTGAAACGGCTGGCTTTGTAGTATTATAATAGCAGGCTATTAAAAACTCTAAGTTCTAGAATTATATGCCAGTAATAATGTTAACGAAAGGCAGCTCATTTAACTTTAATAAATCGTTAATCCGTATACTTAATATTAATACCGGCTTTAACTTTCGCTAAAAGTGTTAAGGTATCATTTCATCTATAATTAATAAAACTAATATGACTAAAGCCCAATGGTACCTTAAACAACATGCTTATAACAGCTATATAGCCACCTTATACTAGCTGGAGGTATTATACGACCTATTTATCGCAGTATAAATACAAAAGCCAACGGATAAAAACTTTAGCTGGCTAAATGAAAGGCTCAAATGACAAATACGAAACCTGGACCGCGGTATTAATATCATTCTAATCAACCTGTTGAGGGCTAAATTAATAATATTTACGGACGGTTCCGTTACAAATAATATATATTTGTCCTTATAAATCGGCTTTCTAATAACCTTCGTCAACTGAAGTATGCGGGAAAACAAATTTAATATTATTGTTAGTCTAATTCATTAAACCTCCGTTATGTGTAAAAGAATTATAAAAAATTTACTAGATTCGGAAGTCTATGGTATAATAATAGATTTTAACGTAAATAGGATATCATAAAAAACACTTAACCCTATTATCAGGCAACTAAAGCTTCCTCATATTTCGGTGGTAATCTGTATCGATACGAAAAGCCTATTCAAATAATTTTCCAAACTTGAAACCACCAGCGAAAAACGCCTAATAATCGACGTAATGGCACTCCGTATAGCCTACAAAAGGAGGTAAATTCAGGAATTCCGATGAATTAACGGCAAAGACAATCCTACTAATGCATAATGAAGGTAGTACTAAATAAGGCCCTAAAAAGGTTTATAGATAGTAATATGCTAATTATACATATCGAAAGCTATGTTAACAAGCTGCATAATAAGCCCAAGTTATTTGCCGACGACTAGAATCATGCCGGAAAACTGTAAAACTGCCAAAAAAAGTAATGGTTGCGATAGTGACCTGTTTAATTAGTATAGCTAAAGTAGAGATTTGCAAAGGGCTATAGTGAAAAAAAAACTTTTTATAAGAGTTGATAAACTTGGACCTCAGAGTAACGGAGTAATTAAGGTCAAATAGGGTCAATTTGAATACAATTGGGCATAATTTGGTATGGGAGTCAATTGGAATTAATAGAGGGTTGGCAAGTTAACGAGATCGCTATTTAACGTTAACCGGAAAAGACTATTTAACTATACTAGCTTGTATGCACAAACTAAAAAGCCTCCAGTGTTGAAATAGTACTACATGCAGTGCAATAGGTCAACTTCACTTACAGTAAAGTTGACTGTACTACAAGTTGAGTGTATTGTTTATGTGGACTTAACGCATTGAGTATAAGTCGAGTACAGTACGCTTCACTTCACTTTAGAGCACGGGCCAAGCAATCAGCTATACAAATTACTGTGTAGACCGGCTAACAGTCTGCCAAATCTATAATAATACATTCCTTACTTAACTAATGCAATACTACTGTTACTTCGACCAATAGAATCGACAACGTTGCAATGATCTAAGGCCTTACCAATACCTCCCTAATTTATATTTATTCGCCTTTAGTATAAATTGAGTCGTTCAACGTGTTGCCGCCTATATAAAAGTAAATTTATCGAATTATAGTTAGTTATATGGTTTTCGACTACCTATAAATGATGAGAAACCGATATAAATTACCACTAGGTTAATTTCGAATTACTAAATCTTCATACTAACTTAAACGAAGTCGGATATAAAGTCGATAACGGAAATCTATTGATTAAGATGTTACATTGTTATGATCCAAGCACGTTGGCGGGTTAGGAAACAAGCCAGTATGCAGCTGAGCTACCGAGAGCTTGAAGTCCAATACATCAGACGGGGAACATCTCTTTGTCAGCACTAGACTAGGCAACCCTCCCGGGTTAGGGTTATCTAGATCACAAGTGCTCACTGAGCCTCAGTGAGCAGCAGTAAGCCAGTACTAAAGATGGTATGAAGGCTATAGGATATAAGAACACGGTTAGCACCACATAGATAGTATTTCCTTCATAGCTCTTCAGTTATCAATCTAAGTATTCAGTCTACATATCTGAATAGCCTAACGGCTAATGATCATTCTACAGCACGAATAAACATCTTCTTGATATTGCATCTTTGTTATCTCTACTACCTTACTGCTAACATAAACCTCCTGACACCTTCTATTTACTCACGGGTATTTAGTGTGATTATTACATACATTTACTTGATAATAAACACGATATAACTTATAATACCCTATAAGTAAAATATATTAGCTTAAATTGTTTCCCAAAAGGTAAAACATATATTTATAAAGGTAAAGGATGAAGTATTTGCCGACAGCCTGTTTTCCCTCATAACGTTAAACTGTAACGCAGAATTATCATTATTTGCTATCCATTCGTCTATTATAAGTAATATTCCTTTGAAAAAATAGAAAAACTTTAATAATATATTATAATCTGACCTATGATTATAAGTTAAGTAAATGTCCAATAAAGTTTACTACCAAAGTACAGATGAAAAATTAGAAAAGACTACAATAGTCCTTCGTGCAGGACTTATAGGTATGGTCTGTAGACAGACCCTTACGTACCCTCATATATGCTGCCCACGAACTATGTCCGAACCGAGTACTGCATATCCCGTTATGTGCACAGTCATGTAACCTATAGATTCAATAGCCAATAGCCTGAGTCCATAATAGATACACACTAAAAAATATAACGGTAACGAGGAATATAAGCATAGGATGCCATATATAATGTTATGGGTATTTTAAAAAGAGAAGTTTGATAAAGACTGCACCTTTGTATTAAAAGCTAAAAGTATTATAAATATATTGGGAAAACCGTTTTAAAAAAGCAACCTAGTGAAGATTAAAGGCCTTTTTATACGAAAAAATATTCAATTCGTAACTTTGGCGTAATTTAAAGGGAAAAACTTTACGATTTTTAAGTCGAAGATAATTCGTCAGGTCAAAATAAAGATCATGGACCAATCGTACGAAAAACCGCAACTCATCTCTTAAAATACGGTAATGAAAGTAAAAATTAGACTTTTACTTAATCACCTACAATTCAGAAAACCAGCCAGCGTTTAATCGTTGTAATTGGGACTTATTAAAATACTAATGCAAACGTTAAATTTACCTTTAATAGTCGTAATATTACAACAATATATACGTAGTTTATATATGAATTTTTAACAGATTATACTATTGAAATTAATGAAAAAGTAAAAGGATAAGTTTTTGGTCGGTACCGTAATACAATACGTTAAATCTTTATGCAAATTAGCTGAAATAAGTATTTATTGTTGTTTAAGGTACTAAATATATATGAAAAACAAACTAGATATAAAAACTGTAACGTTTAATTTTTGTTTATCGATTACATAATTAGAAAACTTCAGTATCATTAATATATAAAATAACGATACGTTTTTCCTCAAAACCGCTAGAGATATAGTAGTGTAATAACGTGCCATTGAAAAATTATGCTTTTGAAAATATAAACCGATCAAAAAGTTAATTCAAAGTATGTAACTTTACTTTAACGGATCTTCAATCCGTATTTATGATGGTAACAATATATATAACACGTACCTTAACTTTTATTAAAAAGTGAAAGCTATGAGTTTGATAAAGATTAGCAAAACCGATGAGGTAAGACTATAGCAATACTTGAAGTAAAAGATGCGAACGGCTTATATCGCCACGTTGTGCCAGCTGGAGGTATCTTACGATTTATCGATGGCGATATAAATTTAAAACTCATAAAACAAATATTTTAACAGGTTAAACAATAGGTTTCAATAGAAAATGAATAATTTGAACATAAGTTTCATTATGGTAATAGTAAACTTAACAAAGACGAAGTTGTTTATCTTTGTGAATGGCTTTTTTTACGAATAATACTAACCTTACATCGCAAATTGAATTTCTTATAGTACTCGTTAACGAAGATAGATTTTCTAAACAATTTACAAATACCAGCAACTTTGAACACTTAAACATCCATCAAATGTAAACATATAATATAAAGTGTGTTCGTATCGGAGGTCTACAATAAAATAACAGGCTTTAACAACGATATAGTAACTAATGATATGTTGAGAATTATTACCAAATAATGAGGACTACCTTCAATACTTGTGGTTATATATACAGACTCCCGAAGCCTTTACGAATACATATTAAAGTTAGAAACAACCAATAAAAACATTTAATAATTGATGCAATAGCTTCAAAAGAAATATAAAAAGTCCGAAAAATCGATAAGTTCCGGTAAATCAATGTCAAAAGTAACCCTATAAACGCTATAATCAAGGCCACACCTAATAACGCGTTGGGAAGGTTTGTAAATAGCAATACGTTAAGTATATGAATCGAGGATTATGTGGATTGTTCGATACATAATATAAAAGAATAGAGATCTCTTGGTAAACTGGAAGATTATAAAGGCGGCGGTGGCAGTAGTAATGTGTAAAAAAAGCATACTCAAACATGTTGGTAAAGGGTACGTAATTGGTAGCATACATAATACGCACAAGTTTGTGGCGAAAAACGTATGTACGGGAGTTAAAAAAACGAAGGACTTGAGAATATAGGGCAAAAAGCCATGATTAAAGTTAGTTTTAATGTAAATCAACTGACATTAATAGGGGACTAGTATGTGGATTAAGGAGGGACTTTGTGGTTCACTATAAGTAAATTGTTAGCTACATTGATGTACGCGTATGAAAAAAGCCGACAATGTTAAAATAGTAGTCAATTACAATTTAATTAAGTTAATTGCACTTACATTTAATTAATTATACTGACTGCAAGTTAACTGCAGTTTGTGGGATTAATTGCATTGATTGCAAATGAAGTGCAATAAGTGCTTACTTTAGGTTGTGGCATGGGCCAAAGTAATTGTGCATATAAATTAGGGTGCAGACTGGTTAGTGGTTTGCCAAACTTAGGAGTAACACATCATCACTTTCAATGCAATACACTAGTCACTTTGACCACGATTCGAATCGACTACGTTGAAACAATAAATACCTACCAACAGTTTAATAATAGACGTAATAACTAAAAGAGGCATACGAAGCCCACGAAATCGACAAATTCAAATGTATTAACGGAAAAAACAACCCTGTTAACATTATAACTAAAATTATATCCAATAGTGCCCTAAAAAAGTTTATGGATAATAATAGACTGATTATACGGATTCGAAGTTACGTGAACCGCCCAATACGTAACGTAAAGGAATAGGGATACCTTGGCAAATTGGAAAACTATCAAGGTAATGGTGGTGGTGGTAGTAGTAATGTGCAAAAAAAGCATGCTCGAACCTACTGGCAGAGGGTACACGATTGGTAACGTACGTGATACGCGCAAATATATATCGAAAGATTTGTATACGGGAGTCAAAGAAGTCAAGACTCGGGATCGTAAGGTAAAACGCCGTGATTGGAGTTAGTTTATGTACAAAACAAACTGGAACTGATAGGGGTTTGGCATGCGGCGAGAAAGGAGTTTATAACTGACCACAAATTATTGGTTGATCACACCGACGTACGCAGGCACAAGCACAAAAAGTCGCTAGTATTGAAATAACAGTCAATTACAGTACAATCAAGTCAACTATACTGATAGTAAGTTGATTGTACTGACTGCAAGTTAACTATAGTTTGTGGGATTGACTGTATTGACTGCAAGTCAAGTACAGTAGGTGCCCACTTCAGACTAGGGCATGGGCCAAGCAATTAGCCATACAAATTAGTGTCAGACCGGCTAGCGGTCTGCCAAACTTAGAAGTAACACATCACTCACCACTTTCAATGCAATACACCAGTTACTTCAACTAAAAATTCGAATCGACTACGTTACAACGATAAAGGCCTACCAATACTTCATAAAAAGTTTGGATAATCTGGCGATACCATTGCCACTTCGAAACTACCGCAAAAACTAACGTAATTCAAAAGCTCTCTCTACTTCCCACCGCGAAAACTATAACAGATTTACAAGGGCGCTTGACCAAAATCTTTCCTCTACCTTGCCTGAACAAAACAAAATAACCGGAAAACAACTTCTTTTTTTACTTAGCTTATCTGTGCTTAACCTTATAAACACTAATCAATATGGATAGGCCTTTCACGTTACAATGTAATCGATTCAAATCTGGTTGAAGTAACTGGTGTATTACATTGAAAGTGGTGATATGTTTATTTCTAAGTTTGGCAGACCGCTAGCCGGTCTACACACTAATATGTATGGGCAACTGTTTGGCCCGTACTCCACATTCAATTGGGCACTCCACCTCACTTGACATGCAGTCAATACAGTTGACTTGCAATTAGTACAGTCACTTGACTGTACTGCAATTGACTGCTATTCCAGCATCTTCCCACAATTTGCCCGAGAAAACATCAGGGACCTCCAGGTTTCACACCCGAACTGTATCCTCGTGATAGCAACGACCCTCGCACAATCCATCCACCCCGCGCTTCTTCGTTTGCGGAGATAGTGTCTCCAACGGCAGCTAGCGAGCGGTGCCATCTCTTCTCATCGAACCCCAAGGATTCCGTTTCATCCCGCTGTCAACACATGCGTGTGTCAGATACCAAACCCTGTGTGCATGATGACGACAAGCCGCGTCTATTCCAAGAGTCGAAGATGAGCACATGCGCTGCTCAGTGTCGATACGTGTTTCAACCGCCAGTGCGGCTGCCAGAGCAAGTAGGGCCTGTCATACGCGAACCCCAGACTGACAGCTGAGCCTCTGCCTGTACAGTACGTGAGAAGACGGGGCCCGGCGGCCGGCCGCATGAGACTTGAGTTTCCCCGAGGCTGACAGGCAAGGCTGAGGGTCTAGACCCTCTTGCGAGGACGGTCCCGCGGAACCCAGCAAAAGTAAATTGTAGAATCCTCAAAAGTGGGCCCTGATCGGCGCCGAGGAGGCTTACCCAGCTACTATGTTCTACTGGGCTTGGCGAGGGATGAAGACAAAGCGCATTGCTGGCCACCGGGCGGAAAGGCAGCGTCTGGCTGCCTTCCCGCCGTGGCACGGTGTAATAGTGAATCCGTGGCAGGATCATCAACAGGGACAAGCGTTTGTTCGACCAGGCAAATTGTCCAAGCGACCGGTAGTAGGGCTGGCTAGAGTGTACTATGGAACCCGGCCCGACGCCGCAGGAGCTCACCGTGTGCGGCTATTTTCATGACCCACGCGATAATCGAGATCCGGCTCAGCGACCCAGATCCGGTGCCACAATTGGATCAGCATTGGCCTTTGATAACATTCAGGGGCACGGGCACGGGCTGGATGTTGAATCCGGGGTTTTCTAAAGCCAGGCGGTTCTGCTCTCCTTAGAGAACATGCCTCTTTTCCACAGGACCAGAGAGATGTATCCCGGCGACGGGCAATCACAACTCAAGGTGAGCTTCGCGCTGTGACCTGCTCTGCTCTGGAGACATTGCAAATCTGATAGGACATAAAACATTTGTCGCTCCTCGGACAGTACGGAGTATGAGGTACTTCTGATTGAACGGACCCGTAGGCGTGCGCCGCGCGTCTAACTGTGTAACCGCTTTATGCCGTACTATAGGAATACTTTCTCTTTGTTGCGCTCCTTGTTGGAGCTTGACGATGTCGATCCCGAAAAAGCATGGTCAACGTTGCAGAAAGAACCAATGCGCGACTTTGATTGGCTGCAGCACAGATAGTTACTGTATGAAGCATTGTGAGCATCCAATGGAAGAAAACTGCCTTCGCGCCTGTTCAAATAGACATCGGTTTCAAGGCAACAGTGCCACAGGCACAGTGGACCAAATGTGGCATGAAGTAGTGAGTGTTGTGGAAGGGCATTTGTTTCTTGAAATCTGACAGAAATCTGACAGAAGCTTGACTGCGAGAAGAGATCGGACTTGAAACGATTCGTGGCCGGCGGGGCATCGGCTCCTAACGAGAGGCCAGTGAGATGAACACAATCTGTATGGTGGGCAGTGCGTTCATGCAGGGCGGGATGCAGGCGCTCACAGCCCTTCGCCAATCAATGAAAGCGGTGGCGGTGGGATGAGTTAGCCGGCGTCGGCGTCGGCATCGGCGTCAACGCCGGCGACGACAACGGACTGAAGTTGGCCCGGTGCCAAACCCAACGCAAGGCAGCGCAAGGCACTGGCCCCTGGCCTGGCTCCTTCTCAAACGCACTTGGAAGCAGCTGCCGACCGAGTCAGTCGCGGAGTGCTAGGACGATGTAGTGCACTGCACACTCGAGACATGGCAGAAGTCGGGCGGCCTGTCGGTGGAGAGCGTGGATGATAGTGTGGTAGCATTACGACCCGAGACGTACAATGAGGAAATGGATCGTAAAAGTGGATCATGAATGGGCTGACGACTGCCAACAAGGCGCACTTTTGCGGCCAGCGTTCAGCAACGCCAGCAACGGCAAGAGGAGGTGGTGTGAATGTAGAAGGTTCAATGCTGGTTGGTGAATTAACACAGTGTGCCGTTACAGTAGCTGTGGGAACGTGCATTGTAGTGCGCCCATTCTGCCGCGGGCGGCACAGTGCATAGTGCACTGACCAAGTCAAAGACTGCGTCCAAGGTTTCTTCCGCAGACACACAGGCCAGGCCCCCTACCTGCCGTCTCCTTCCTCTGCGTTGCATCTCGCTGCATTTGCCCCAGCACTGCCTTGACACTGGCTGATCGGCTGATCGGAGCCAAAACCATTCGATTCCATTCTCTCGTTTGTAACCCCGTTTTTTCGTTCACGTCCAAGTGTTAATTGACTGGAGCCTCGAACCAGCCACTGCACTCCGATCCGGCCTGCTGCCCTCCGCCTGACCTACCCAACGCCCAACCGCCTTCCCAAGACAACGACCACCACCACATCTACGACTCCACACACGCATCCGACCCAAACCGTCGATATCTGCCTCGCTGCCATTCTCCATCTACCTATCCGACACTGACTCCGGCACCGACTCGAACAGCTTGGCCGCGGCGCTGTCTGCCACTGCGAGATACAAGATTGCGCTGAAGGACGATCCGGGTGGACCGGACCAAAGGCAGACCGTTGGAAACCAACCCACCGCCGAACAACGACCTCGTCGACCACAGCCGTGTCCGAGTAGAGAGCTTGGACTTTGCCTACGACGGATAGGAACCATCGACCAGCCAAGTGTCGTCGTTATCACCCGTCACTAGACTCGACTCGTGGATGACATCCCTTTCCTGTGCTCCAGCTCCTTTGTTTCGTCTTCCCCTGCCTGTTCTCACCGGCAGCACTCGAGCCACGACCTAGTTCCATTAGTCCAACCCAACGCTCTTTCGCTCTCCATCCTCCCGCTTCTCAGCGAAGTGCCGCCATCGCGACTATCGACTGCCGGCGCGCATTTCGTCTGGCTCATTAGCTCCTTGACTTCGATCTACGGTGCACCTGTGCGGTTTCGTCAACCACATCACGACGCCACGCAAGATCCGCCCATTGGGACACAACATCGATTCCTCCAAGTCCAATGTTGACTTGACACCACTGCTTGTGTCGACCATTCCAACCTTTCAAGTCACGCTAGTTGCCAGGTAGTCATCACAGGTCATCCTCGGCTTTCTGTCGTACCATCGCTCCATATGCCGAATTACGGGTCACTTCACTCGCCATCCCTACAGAAAATGGAGAACTCAAGGCAACAGCAATACGGGCGCCGCGGCATCAACTTGGGAAATATCATTGGTGATCCTTTTGCACTCGCAACCATCTCCATCTCGGCGGTAAGTAAATCTGCCCTCGACCACTGCGCCACTGCCATGCACCCACCACCCCTCGAATTGCCTCCCTCCTTCCGCAGCCCGACGGTCATTTTTGGAATGCGAATATGGGCTGACAATGTGCTAGCTGGCGTGGATGATATCTTTCATCTCTGCGATCCTCGCCCAGATTGAAACAGGCGCCAACTTCCCAACCTACACATGGTGGACTGTAGTCTACTACTTCTTCTTGATAGGAGGCGTTTTCGTCGTCGTCGCCTCTGACACAACCCAGACCTACCATGTCGCAATGGTAGGTTACCTTGCCTGTGGCTTGGTCCTTACTACCTCTTCTGTCAACAGTCTGGTCTACTCGGCCAATGGGGCCAAGGAAGCCGCAGCTGCTGGATTCATTCTGTTGTCTATGGTGACGGTATGTAGCCTTCTGCCCACAACCTGCAGCAGGCATTTGCTCGTCCCCTCGCAGCGCGTGGCCCTCATGCTGACCAACCCGACAGATTGTCTGGATCTTCTATTTCGGCTCAGCACCTTCGGCTGTTCCCAGGGCCTACCTCGACTCTTTTGCACTGTCCAAAGATTCTCACATGATGAACCGACAGACCATGGGCACCTACGGCGGCCGCCCTGAGACCTCGACTTCTGTGCAGCCGCCACAGATGTATACTTCTGCTCAGCTGAACGGCTTTGAGAATCCCTCACCTGTGGGCGGGGTTTCCAACGTACCCGGAGCTCGTACAAGCATGGGAGTGAACGGTTACGGCGCTCCTCAGAGCTCCAAGCCCTCGGGCACGGCGGGCAACGAAGGCGAGATAGTTGCTCCCACCGAATACCCTTACCGTGCCAAGGCCATCTATAGTTACGAGGCAAATCCCGATGATGCGAACGAGATTTCCTTTTCGAAGCATGAGATCCTGGAAGTTAGCGACGTCAGCGGTCGCTGGTGGCAGGCACGCAAAGAGAACGGCGACACTGGTATTGCACCGAGCAACTACCTGATTTTGTTATAGGCGGTTCACCTGGACGGAGTATGACCCACAAGAAGAGGCAAGCACCGCTTGTAGGGACGATAATGCGTACCGAGCAACGGTCATGGGGACACGGTCACCCACAGAAGCTCAGCCGATCGTCTTCGACGGCCATTTCATTATGAGATGTATCACAAGTGAGGAATATACCCAGCGGATCGGCCGACCGGACGAATGTGCCGACTCCAGATGGAGTATGGGCACAAATCAACGGCGATCACAAGCACGCTCGCTCAAGAAGGATTGAGGACACCGGACCACGGGGTGGGAAGTCGAGCCCAGACTCGTATGAGGGCATGTGGGCTGTCGGCGACTTTGGATTTCTATCAGAGCAATTGTTTTAGGCGGACGCCTACGTTGAAGAGCCGGTGCTGTTGATGGCAACATGTTTACTGCTGATTTGTGTTTCTCATCAACGTGCGTGAGGCAGGCTTAGCTCTTATGACTCCAAAATTCTCTTCTGTTGAACTCGGCTCTTGTTTTTAATTCTACGATATCTTCGTGTTCCCTTGTACACACTGCTGTCTATGCACTCGAGATGGCCCGGTCGTTGGCCCAGCGTTCTTTAGTCTCGCCCTAACTCCTCCTTCCAATTTTCTCGTTCATTTTTTCTTAGTGGGCGGCGTCCATTGGACAGCATTCGCCAACCGATGGAGCCTTGGAGAATGGACTGGCATTGTTCTTCATGGCTAGGAATACGGCGCAGTGCGAAGTCGGGACTACATGGAATTGATCGAAGGAACGGGAGCGAAAGGATAGGTGCCCATGGTCGGCCAGCCTTGTCTCAAGCGCTGTCGCGCCAAGGGTTGGCTACAAGCTGGAGACTAAATCGATAGATCCTCGAGACACCGCCATTACATCCTTTGCCCTGAGCACAGGCGACACTCTCTGTGTATGTCCTGTGGTCAGCCGATGCACATAGGCACAACCCCTCACCTTGGACACAGCGTTCACCTAAGAAAGCTTGTACCTCGGCGGCGAGGGGCAGCCGCGAATTGATTGTTAGTTGATTTGATGGAACACTCGCTCGTGGTCACCATGACGTTGTCTCCGTCGTGACTGTGTGTTGTGTGGCCGACCGATGATGTGCGCATGTACTTACACAGTCGCAGGCAGGCGGGCGGCAACTCCTTGATACGACGAGCTTCACTTTGCGTGTCTTATGCCATCAGTGTTCACGACATGGTATCATCTGTGCGAGACAGTGTTCTGCCAGTCCACGACAGGGTAATCGTCCGGTATGATGAGACTGATATACCTACAGCAGATGCCGCACGATTGGGGGCGGCCTACACTTGTGGGGCATCTGCTGTATGTATGTAGTGCATATAAACCTTGCGCTGATTGCTTGCGCATGCCGGCTTTGTGAGCAAGGTCGCGGTATAGACTAGAACAGGGGCCGACCTGGCCTCTGGGCACGTACCTTGAACACCAAGAGTTAAATAGACAGCGCCATTTTCGGTAAAAATAACCTCGGATCAAGCGTCACTGTTCATGCTGTACAACCACAATTGGAAAATACACACATTCTGCGCACAAGGTTCCTGAAAAGGTGTCTGTCCGGCATGAGGCATTTCCATAGTATGCAGTCCCAGCAAGCCGCCGGCCCAACGCGTGCCCGTCAGGCAGCGGCAGGCAAGCTCGCGGGGTACTGTCGCCCTCGGCTGT
>JASMMZ010000005.1:22483509-22527541 GCA_038502455.1 Anisogramma anomala | reverse complement strand
TGGGTGCGGTCAGCGGGGCTTGGGGGTTGGGTGCGTGGATTAGGAAGCGAGGCGAGGCGAGGGACGGACGGACGGACGGACGGACGGACGGACGGACGGACGGACGGACGTACGCGCACGGTCTTGAGCACCGAGCTCAGCCTGGGGAGGTCTGCGACGCCGGCGCCGAGGGTGTCGACGGAGGACTCGAGGAGGGTGAGGGAGGTGCGCAGCGAGGCGACGCAGTCGCTGTAGCGGGAGGGCGCGGGCGCGGGCGCGTAGGCGGCCATGTTCGCGGGGAGTTGGTCGGGGGCATCAGCTGTGATGCGAGGCCTGAGAGTGGATTTGAAAAGTGTACCAGGTACCGTGTATCCGTCCATGTGATTAGAAACAGGACTTGCGTCAGTGTGGAACTACTAATGACAGGCAGGGATCGCCACTGGGCCTAAGGATGTTGAGCAGTCCGGGATAGGCAGGGGTCCCTGGACGGGACGTCCCGTCTGTTGAACGTCCGTCTAAGATCTCTTCTTGCTGCTGAATAATCAATACCTATACTCTATCGAGGTTTCCTTATACCCTCTGTTCGATAAAGCTTTGGGTAAGGTACAATAGCAGGACGAAAGTAACGAGCTGCGGAATCCGCCAATAACTTCCGGCATTAAATCCTAACAGTTAAAATAGTCATAAATATCGCCACAGTAGTCATAGTGGGAAATGATTAGGTTAATTATGTGGCGGTCCATATTGTCTATGTAGGTCCGCATATATACATTCATATACGCCGTTTACTAACTCTTTACCCCAAGTCATTGATTCAGGTTTGGCTTAATTTCTACCGAGTAGAATTATTTTAGCCGATATTGTCGATACATACGCATATTAATGTGAATATTTGTTTCTTGTGAGGTTGCCGCCTTAACTTCAGGTGTTGTAACAGCTATTTGTTTCAACCAAATTAAATCAAACACAGCAAAGACACTACTTTAGCACTGTGGCTTAGCTCAAGAAAGCATAAACTAACTCAAAGTCACACATTCTGCCATCTTCGAATGCCTAAGTAGTAAGATGTTTGTTGGTATCGTCTTCCACAAGGCCTATGTTATGACCCAAGGACCAATTGCAGGCAATGAAACAGGCCAGCGGTCGGCTGCGCCATTAAGAGCCTGATATCCAACACATCAGGCGGAGAACATCTCTTATATCAGCAACCCAGGGTTAGGGTTAACGCACGGACGCATAGGATATGTTGGATATGTTGCTATCCAAGCTATCCAGTACTGAAGATGGTATGAAGGTACGGATATATAAGGACACGGTCATCACCACACAGATAGTATTTCCTTCATAGTTCTTCAGTTGTCAATCTAAGTATTCAGTCTACACATCTGAATAGCCTCACGGCTTTTGATCATTACTTGCACGGTTGCGATATTGTTCACTCAGCACCTCTGCTACCTTCTTGATAACATAAACCCTCTGACACCTTCTATATACTCACGGGTATTTAGTGTGATCATTACAGCCTAAACATAGTGAGGTCAACATACTATATGTCACCCACTTTTGCTTGAACCCACTTTAGCCACTTTTGGTCATACAAATTGATTGTATTTAAAAGTTTACGATTCATAGAATAATTTAGTTACAACTATATAATGATACTGAAATAAATCAGTTGTTAAAACATAGAGTTTGTTTTATAATTCAATTGAGTTAAAACTATTATAGTCACACTGTTGGAATAGTAGTAATTGCAGTGCAGTAAGTCAACTTTACTTACAGTTAAGTTGACTATACTGCAAGTTGAGTATATTGTTTTGTAGGTCTACTGTATTGGCTGCAAGTTAAGTACAGTATGCATCCACTTCACACTAGGGCACGGGCCAAGCAATTGGCCATACAAATTACTGTGCAGACCGGCTAGCGGTCTGCCACACCTAGAACAATACATCCACCACTTGACCATGCAATACTACTGTTACTTCGACCACGCCTCAAATCGACAACGTTATAACGTCTAAAGCCCTACTAACACTAATTAGTCCTTATTTGGTTAAGTATAAATTCGCGAGGTGAAATAAAAGCATACTTTTCGATTGTTACGCTTTAGGTAAAACTAAGGTAAAGAAAATATTTTTGCGAAAAGCTTTTACTACTATATTAGTCCTTACGGTAGTAATTAAAAATATTTTGTTCAGATTTCATTAATTTCCATGGCAAATAAGAGGTAATAATGGTATTGTTATTAAAAATACTAATAAATTTTTACGGATATTTTGTAAAGAAAACTATTAAGATTAACCGATAAACGTCTTAAAGTTCATTAAGTTAGCGAACGGCTAAATAAATGCTATTGCGGGTATTACTAATTCAAGAACAACTAAATCTCACGTCAAATAACTAATAATAATAAATGATACTCGATTATACCTTTCATATTAAACCTTTGTTTTAAACACTAAATTTTACCCCTTGCTTCATTTTTTCCCACCTCTCTTACGCCAATTTGTTCGTTAGGATCGTTGCTTCGAACGAAGATAATAAAAAACGCCAAGTCGCGTAAAAAAAAATACGACGCGCGACTTTATAATAAATTACCAAATCCTTATGCCCCGAACCACTAAGTCCTTCACCTACCAAATCCTATGCTAGTCAAACCACCAAAATAAAATTTACTCAAAAAATATTTAAGGTAATTAAAATCTTTGGATCTTTTTTTTCTATGTATTACGATAAAAACCTTTAGAGACCGAATATCAATGAAAACTTAATGGAAAAGTACTTGATTAACTTCGTCGACTATTATATTGTCGAGGAAAAAGCGGTAAAGACTTCAACCGCAACGAATACCCTTTTCAGAAATATCGTAAATTTTCAATCATTCAATTATTAATACGTAACAAAGGATTGAACAAGGCATAAAATTTAAGTTAATATTCAAAGTCAAACGATCAAGGGTATACGTATTTAAAAAAAAATCTACTAAGTCAGCAAAAATCTTTTTCGAGTTGTGTTATTTTAAGTGATACGTTTAAAATTTACGTGTTAAAAAGTGAATTTCATACCCTTAATACCTTTAAACACAATTAAATAGATCTTTTATTAATTTCTAGTTAAATTGAAACTTTTTGTGCACTAATAATGATAAATTTAATAATTTAATTGATGATTTAACAACTTAATATCATAGAGAGGAATACGCCTTTAATGGTGGTAAAATACGTTTGGAAACAGCCTTCAATATACTAAAAAATCTTAATATCGACAATATCTATTAGTTAATTAAATAAAACCGTTAAACCTCTTAAAACGATTTTATAACCAAATTCTCCTTACCTTTTAACCTTTTTTTAAAAAAAAATTAACAAATTCCTTAAAATCGCCAAATCCCTTAAGGCAAAATTTCCTACAATAAGTACTTTCATATGTATAAACCTACTATAGGTTTTTTTATATAACTTCATGTTTTAAATTGAACTATTCATAATTACCTTTATTACCGCAATTTAAATGTACTAGTTGTAAAAGGACTAATACCGGAGCTGTCGTTTAAAGTGGTTAGTTTCAGTTTATAAATTTCGATAAAGAAGAGATGAGAAACTTTTATTAGAGAGTTGTTATGGAGCTATAGAAAAGTGAACGACTCAGTTATGTAACGCGTAAAGATATATTCGCATACTGCTTCCGAGCGGTTTTTAAGTATTATAAAAACGTGAAACTATTAGGATTGGATCCCTGGTAACCATTATCTAGGCACTAGTTTGTAACATTACCCCTCGGCTTACACCCCCCCCACCTTCTTTTAGCGCAGTATGGTGTAAAAGGTAATAAAAGGCTTAAGGGATGAGGGGGAGATATGCGTTAAACAACAGTCTCTAAACAGTTTAAAATAGTGTAATATCACGTAAAAGGTTTTGGGCTATCGAACGATTTGGTACCTCGTAAAAGGTGTCGTAATTACTCTTTCGTATAAATAATTATATAGGATACCCCTTAAAAATAAAAGGTTTTCCTTTTATAATTATTTTTTAATAGTGTAGTAGTACTTCGCCTTATATATACGTAACGTTAAATACTCTATTAAAAAGTAAGTTTCCTCTTTTTTAGTTATTATTTTTATTATTATAATTGTTTACGGCCTTTTTAAAATAAACCCTTAGATAATTACACTTGTAAATAAGGCTATTTAAAACGAAATATTATTTTTGAAAAATACTTCTTTTTTAATAAGCGTATAATTCTTCGCATCATAAACTATTAATATATATTTTGATGAAATATTTAAGTAAACGTATTTTGAATGCGAGTACCGTATAGCATATAATTCTTAGAAGTTTTATTAGGATACCAATTAGAAGTTCAACTTGTATAACCATTAAAAAATTATTAACGAATGGTTAAATACCGGTACTCGATATCGTTTTCACTCTATTTATATTACGAAATATGATTTTAGTCATTTATGTTGGTTTTTCAACTCAAGTTTTAATATAAATAAATTTGTAAAAACTCTATTATAATTTCATTCCACGTTTTATATTTAAGATCGAGGTAATTTAGTTATTCGTAAGCCGTTATCTAAACGTTAACGAGCGGTTAAAAACGTATAAATGTAAGTCATTGTAACAAAAAAGATTATAAGAATTCAGCTCATTATAAAAAGGAATGTCAATATTCGCGGTAAATAGGGTTCGATACCAACTACTTCTATCCGTTCCGGCAGCCTAAAGAACGTATAACTTCTAAATAAAAAACGTAATTTTTAAATAAGTTAAGGTATAAAAAGAGAACAAACTTTACATGATATACAAACAGGTGGAAAACGTATTGAAGAGTAATTAAACAACTTGCTAAAATATTCGAATATATAGATAATAGGTTATGACGTATTGATATTCAACTAGATAGATTATTTAAAAAGGAATTTTCTTTTCAAATTAATATTGAACCGAAGAATTGAATGATAAATTTAAATAATTTCCCTTATTTATTTATATTACGTTTTTTACGTTTATATTCGATGCCCATAAAATATAGCAATTTAAACCCGTTCATGAAATAGGCGTAAGGGTCCGTTGTTATATTTAGCTGATTTATAACGTAATTCACAAAGCTTTAAAATTACGATGTTAAAAAGTTAAAACAAGGTAATTAACTTAACAATATATAATACATTTATTGAACGAAAACTTATCGTTTCAACAAGTTGTTACGCAAGTGGTAACCGATTTCAAGTTTATTTTAAATTTTTAAAAAAAATTGACGTAATATTCCGGTTTCGTTTCGACATTTTTACCCATAATATTAATAGTTATTAATTGAAAGTTATGGGCTTATTAATTCGAAAGGTGATCCAAAGCGGTTCAGACAAATTGATTTATAAAGCCATAGATATTCACCTCCAAAAACGTTGAATTAAATAACATAGAAATTAACAATATATACTATATAATAATTATTATAAAGTTAATTTAAATATTATAAAAACATATTTGATTTATAGTTTTTAAAAATACGCTAAACGTTGTTATTGAATCGAAAATGTTTCGAGGAGAAACAATATTTATTAACGACTTTTTAATACGTTATTATATAACCTTTATTATGAATTTCACAAACTTCGTAATATTATGAATACGTTAAACGAAATTTTTAACCTTTACATACGACTTTGTAATTAGGATAAATGAATATTATACGAATAATATAATATTAACGTAATAAGCGTAAGTTATAAGAACGGGTTAATATCGATAATAATCGTATTTTTATTATTTAGCATAAATCAATAGCCGAATAATAAACAGCTTTGTTTAAATTAAATATAAACGATAAAAAAACGTAACTACTTTAAACCTTTTAAATTAAAACTTTCGGTTACGTCGTAGGTTTCGGGGTAAAAAGCAATATTTAGGCGTTAATCCACCCCCATTTAGTCATAAAATCGTTTTTGAAACCTATCGGTTCAATTCGATCCTTGGTTAATAATAATTATACGAAAAAAATCGTAAAAACGCTAATAACGATTTGAAAACCATTCTGTATAAGGTTCGGGATTTATAATAATTATAACATTAAACGTAATAATTTAACTTAAATGGTTTATGTTAATTATAAAATGAAGTAGGTCGTTGGTTCATTTTTAAAGTGAATTAATTATAAAGTCGATAAAGAACTTATTTCAAAATCTTTTAAAAACCGAAAAGGGCTTAAAAATTTCCTTTGAACGGTATTTCCAATAGGTTATAAACCCGTAAACATCATAATTCCGGTAAAACCGTCGGACTATACGGTATGAACCGGGTTTAAATTACGTTAGGAAAAAAAACAATAATAATAATATCGAGGTCAAGAAAAATAATAAGAATTAAATCATAAATAAATTATATTAATACGATAATACGCGCCTCGTTAACTGGTATCCAAATATGGTTTCAAAATTGTACAATATTATTGTCGTTTATTAAGTATTTTGAAATTAAAAAGTTCAGTACCTAATCATTATTAATGTGAATATTAATTAGAAAACTCTGGTTACTTATACGTATTACGTAAATCCATTGGGGTTAAGTAACGTTACGGGTAATAACAGCTTCTTAATTACTTTAAAGATCTATATGAATAAAAAAACCCGTAACTTTTATGAAATGAATTAGTTAACTACAGTTAACCGAAAAATATTAATATATGAAAATTTCTCAAAAAATGGTTTATTCTGGGTGTAAAAACTGAAATTCTCGGCCTAAAACGCGTAAGTTGAAAAATATTTTAAAATATCCTGATTTATTTCAGATAACGTATCGGATCGTATATAAATAGCCTCTTTATTATACATTGATTTGAAAAAAAAGTTTGAATTGATGGACTTATTGTTTTAAAAACAATGATATAACTTTAAAGTAATTTAAGTTTTTATAATAAGAAAAGTATATATGTATATTGTACCTTAAAGCTTCGCATTCTATCCCGTACCTTAGTATAAAATGGGCATATACTATACTTAACTTACAGCCAATACAGTAGTACCATATGAAACAATTCAATTTACTTACAGTTAGTATAGTTAACTTTACTGTTAGTAAAATCGACCTATTATACTGCAATATTATTATTCTAAAACTAGCGGTTTTTTATTTTTTACGCATAAGCTAATATTGTTAATTTTTTTTCCGGTAACCATTCAATTACGTTCTCATTAACTACCCAAACCCCTATCGATTCCAGTTAAATTTTATACGAAACTTAACCCATTTGCATTTAAATTAACCACATTTGCTTTTAATTTCCCTATAGCTTCGAGTTTCGATTTTATTCGTTTCTACCAAACGTTTTTTTCTTTACAAACTTGTATAAGCTTTTTAATTCAACTTTGTTAATCAATTAAGTCTCCATTATCAGTTCTCTAGAAATCTTTCAATTTGCTGATATATATTTAACTGCTGCTATGTGATTTGGTTTTACCAGGTAGCCTATCAATATAGCCCTCAATACGTATAGTTAACCTATTACTGTCTACAAACCTTTTAATGGATTCATTCGACAGTGTTTTTGTTATAGCGTTAATAGGGTTATCTTTCACATTAATTCACTGAAACTCCTCGATTTCTTTATCTTTGTAAAATTCGCAGAATGCTATTACATCGATTATTAAGCGTTTTTAATTGGTGTTTTCAAGGTTAAAAACGGATTCAAATAAGCTTCTAGAATAGGTATAAATTGCTACTAGAATAGGGGGAGTTTTGAATTTTTTGGTGATAATGTTGTAGGTTTCCTATAATATTAGACCTATATTAAATCCTGTTATTATATTGTAGACTGTTGGTAGGCCTTTATTGTTTCAACGTAGTTGATTCGAATCACTGTGGTCGAAGTAACTAATACTACGCTGATATTGTTAATTAAGATATGTAGGTTCTAAGTTTGGCAGATCGTTAGCCGGTTTTCACATTAATTTTTATGGTCAAATGCTTTGGCCTGTGCCTCACTTTGAAGTGTGCACCTACTGCACTGCACTTGTATTGCAGTGTATTCAAATACCACAAACTGCAGTCAATTTGTAGTATGTACAATCAACTTTACTGCAAATAAAGTTGATTTGACTGTACTGCATTTCACTGCTATTCCAATATAGACCTTGAAAGCTAGTACTTTTCGTATAATCCTCTTAAATTTGACAGAGGTCTAATAGATTAGATTACATATAATACTAAATTCATCCTCCTCCTTGTCCTTATCAACGAGGGTTATCAAAAAGGTTATCTATAAAGATAAATAAATGCTATTTATAAAAGATATATTCATAAAAATGATTAACTTAAGCTTCTACCAGTCGATCGGAACTATATTAATCCTCTGTTCTAGGTTTTACATCTGTAATTTAAACCTTCTATTTATCTAGTTAAAGTCTTTATTTTAAATCTTGTATTTATACCGTAATATATAGATCGTGAGAAGATTTCAGTTAGTATAGAATGGTGATATAACTGTTACAGTTATGTCATTTCAGATATCATTAGGTCTTGACTACATTAATTATGTCGATAGTGGTGAAAATAACGCATTAGCCTTTTCTGGCGAAAATTAAAGCCGGAATTAACATTAAATATACGGATTGACAACCCTTTAAAGTTAAGTTAATTACCTTTCGCTAACGTTATAACCGGCTTGTAATTTTAAAACTTGCAGTTTTCAATCGTTTGCTATTTCGATATCACCAAACTAGCTGTTTCAACGACAAAGTTATATTTAATTTGCATACCCACTGGACCGAAGTTTTCTTTTTACGTTACTAATAGGTATGTGTCGTATATTGAAAACTTTATGTCTAGTCGTAACTTAAAGTACGATTAGTATGTTAAGAAATGATAGACGCCTGTTTCGCTCAATCCATACAATGGTTTGATATATCGTATTAACGTCTTTAAATAGTGGATGACACGTAGTTCCTGTGGCAACTCCAGTAAAACGATTTTCTGTAGGTCGGTTATTAATTACGTGTATGTTTATATTATATTTCGGCTATGAATTATAAACTCATATTTAGTTTTAGCTAGTAGATTTGTTGCCAAAGCGACTACCAGATGTTAGCTGATTTTATTAATCGTTAGCTATTACGTAAGGATCTAATTTTTGCTTCTATTATCGTATCCTTAAACGATTAAACATAACTTTTCATACGAACGCCCCATCGGCTTGACTTTAACCTTATGTATAATACTTGACTTAAAGACTGTAATATTTGGGGTTTAAAGGTTTAATTAAGTTTTAGTCATAAATTTTACAACTTTTCGAATTAAAAAGCTGTCGATTTCGACTTTATCACTTTTTAAAATGGTTGTCCAAAGGTTTTAATGATATCTTGTACCTGAAACTTTAATATTGAGTCTTCTTTATCCTTTTTTTCCCTACTTATATAAACAGTATTATAAATACAACTTGATGTGTATCCCTTCTCTTTAACATTCCTCTTTTTCGGAGGTTATTTGCGCTGGCGACGTTTTATCGGTTTGTTGATAACAAGTAAAGGAGGTTTATATTAGTTCATTCGTTTGATTTAAGGGTTTTTATTATTAGTTGTCGTAATGTAAAGTTGAACCTAGGTTATGCGAAATATTATGAGGTGGTGGGTGGTTTTAATAATTACTTTGGAGTGAACAATGCTTAAGATTTTATATAGGTCTTTTTATTTACCCAGCTCCCATTATATAAGAACCTTACTTTGTAATGGTAGATTAAGTACATCGATTATTGTGGGGCCGTTTTTAGTATTGAGGACATCGTTGACTTGGCGGCGTGCCGATTCCTTCTGTAGTTCCTTTAATGCTTTTCCGTGAGCTACAACTCGCTTTTAAGTATTTTCTAATAGTAGATATTTACTCGTTAGGCATGTGTACGCTTAAAAGATCAATAGCGTTAGCATTAAGTCATTAGAGCCTATAATATTGTTCAAACCCTTTAGCGCTATCTGAAGGCGTACCTTTAGATTCGTTAAGATTCTAATCTCCAACTTGAGGATATTACATACTCGGTGAACGAGTGAGTGTACTTTTTTAATCTATTCAATGTTTTAGTAGGCCTCTATAAGTATTTATTTACATTAGATTTATATTATTTTAGCATTTCCCTAAATTTCGCCGCCGTAAAGTTGATGCTAATATCGTAGATAATAACATTCAGTGGTTTCAAGTACGTATTAATTCATAGTATTATTAGCTTTCCTTATATATCCTTTGTTAATAGTGACTTTAAAAACTTTTCTTCGTGAAAAGAGGTTGTACAGTTAACAACATAAAGAATAGGCTTATTATTGAAGTAAAATACATTAATGAAAATCTTGAAATTAAAGTTTTTATCGTCTTTTAGCATAAACTTGAATTTTCGAAAAAGATTGGGTATGTATTTGGTAATAATAATAAAGCGTTTCGATAGCTTTGAAAGTAAAGTATTTCATATCTTTATTTCTCATGGACTTCAGGACTTTATATTACCTATTAACAGTTAAGTGATTAAAACGCAGATGTAATGAACGTATTCATTACTCCATTAGGTGTAATACTATTGCCTTTAGGTTCAAAAATAAAACTATACGTACCCTTATTTGAAATAAAGAGAAAACCTTTTACTGTTTTTAACTAATTTATCAGCGTCAATATTGATATTAACGCTGAAAGTCTTTATATCACTCAAGTCAAGTAGAAAAAGGGTAGAAGACTTAAGGATATAAAACTTTATTAATATAATAGTAGTTCAAATTACCGTTATCCCTAGTAAGTATAGTTATTCGCCTGAGCCGAAGCCAACTTTAACCTTGCCAACATTATGACGATTGATTTCGGTAGCTGTAAAACTTTTTTTTATAATGCCACGTACTGCGAATAGCCTCCTGTTAAGTACCTTATTGCCCTTATATCTAGTATAATACCTTAAAATGTGAAATCTATGTAACGATCGCAGAGGTTAAAAGTATGTAAAGAGTTAGGTGATTGATTAAGGTAAAGGTAAGGGTTTTTGCCGTTTAAGCGACATGAGAAAACTTGTTCGGCTAGTTGATCAACTGCGTTAGAAATAGCGTCTTCATGCTACTGAATTTATTAGGGTATATCGTCGCCATTAATAGTCTTATTACCCTTAAAGTCCACGATATAACACAAATAATCCAATTAAAAAGTGATAATGTATTAAATATAGTATATTACCTTTTTACTGTTACAATTGGCGGGTAGATAGCGAGTTAAATAATAGTCAAACTTTCTCTAGATTTAACATCTCTTACTATTATTACAAAGATAGTTTTTATGGTTAACATGTCTGCTTAAATATTTCCACTCTCAGTGCTCACGTAACTGTTTCCTCAAATTTAAGGTTGTTAGACCAGATTTGAGTCATTAAAGGCGCCTATAGCCGTATTTACGTTCGATGTAATTAATTACCGCACGGTTTTTTTTATGTACGTTAAGAAAGTCGCCGACTTGGGGAAATATATCAAGCTAGTTTAGTATACGTGTTACTACTATTATAAGTAAGGAGCTAAATTGGTTAAAAAAGCCATTACAAATAGGATTTAAATATTATAAGGCGTATTTAAACTCGCTAAAGTCCATAACGGCTGCCCGTACCTGCTTACAAAGTATATATTTTTCAGAATAAGCCTTCCCAACTACCTGTTAATATGATATCAACTTATCAAGTATCTAATTCAACATATCTATTGGTATTTCCTCCTTATTCTTCTTCTCTACTATTGTGGTCTACCTTATTATAGCCCAATCCGTATAGTATTAAGTAAGGTGGATGTTGTACTTGAAGTTGCTTTTTATACCATCGTAAACTTCGTGGAAAGTGGTTGCTTGGTTTAAAAAGGTTAAGTAATAGTCCTTAGCTTATTTTGTGAGTATTTTAGAGAATGGTAAGTAAAAACCAGAGGAAAGTATTTTATTTACTTATAAATGTTTGAAAAGGGTATTGTCTTTATATCGAAAAGGTTATAGAGTTTCCCTTTATACTTCTCTACATTATTCCAAATTTCGGAGAAGTCCGTGAGAAACTTATAATTAATATTAATCATTTTAACAGATTTTGGAGAAAGATGGCAATAATTGTTCTAATTTTCATTGCTTTTTTTGAAGTTTAATTCCTAGAGCCTCTAAGTTACGAAACTAAGAGTAATTACTAGTCCTTTGGCCCGAGGGGTAAAGTCCTATAGTAGGACCTGTGCTGAGTTTACGTATGTAGGTAAACCTGTAATAGGAAGGCTTTTAAAGAGTTTATAGATTTTTATTAAAGAGCTGGCAGTTAATAAAGGCTTAAATGTTTTGAGGGACTTGAAGACTTTACTTAATTAACTGGTGGAGGACGTCAACGTTAATACCTCTTACTGTGTTAATTGCCGTGACCTCACGCATTTGGCTGATATTAAAAATATACTCCACATTATCATTTAGAGGTATTATTCTATCAAGTAAGTTAACGGGTTCCTTATCTTCAGAGCATAAAAAGATCTAACTTAAATAGGGGTAGAGAAAAGATCCTCTAAAACGCGTATAAGAACGTTAAGGTTTCTTAACATCCTTCAATTTAGAGCGTGAATCTTAAGGGTATTTTCTAGTTAAGCTAATTCGACAAGCGTTTACGCCAGCTTAACGTTATATTATACAAGTAAGTTAACTCTTCGTTTTTTTAATTTTGAGTCGACCTTCGATATATATATTTTTTTAAATTGCCTGTTATATGTTAACAATCCAGTTATTAAAAAATTTAAGATACTTATTAAAAGCGCAATCGTCGTAGTTAAAATTTTTACCACCATACTTGTTGATAATATAACTACCGACTAAGTTAAATAGGTATTTCTTTATTAAGTTTTCGTCAACGTTTAATCCCCAAAACTTTTTATTGTAATACCTTGAAAAGAGGGGTCCGAAGGCTTTAATTGTCTCCTTTCTAATAGGGTCGGTAATGGTGTCAAATCTAACGCGTTTTAAAACTATCTTAATGATCTGGCTCATGTAAGGCTTGGTGGGGGAGAGACTTGGTAATTTGGCATGAAATCTCGGGGGAACTTGGCGACTTAGCATTAGGTTGCGCAACGTAGGTTTCTCTGCGCAACTTGGCAAATCTTGTTATTTTCGCTGCAAACAACAATCTTAACGATGAAATTAGTGTAGGGAAAAAAGAGTAAAAAAAGGGGGAAACCTTAGTATTTAGGTAAAGGTTGGATATAGGGGAAGGGGAGTAAGGTCGAAAGTCGTTTATTATTCGACCGTGGGACTTGGTCGTTTTTATAATAGTAACACCTGTAGTAATACTAACTTAACCGTTTGCTAACTTGCTGTTGAGGTTTTTAACGGTTAATTTAAATTATTTTCTTTAAAACGAATCCGTAAAGAATTTTTGGTGTTTTCAATTAATAATACCGTTATTTACTTCTAGATTGCTGTTATAGACTAACGCAACCCAAAAATATTTTTTGTTTTCCTGCCGTTATGGACTGGCGCAATATTAATAAAGGCCCTTCATAGAAATATGTCCTCTACCTTAGCCGATGTTCTTAATATAAAGCGTAACCAGAAAGTTTTTTTTTTCTACTTAGTCAATTTGCGCTTAAACCAATAAACACTAAGTAATATTGGTAGGGCTTTAGATATTGCGAATTTTTCGATTATATTGGTCGAAGTAACAATGGTATTATGTGGTCAAGGGGTAAATATATTGTTCTAGGTTTAGCAGTTCGCTAACCGGTCTGTACTACAATTTGTATAGTCAATTTCTTAGTCTATACCCTAGTGTAAAGTTGGTGCATACTATACTTTACTAACAGCTAATATAGTAGGCTCTAACAAAACAATACACTCAACTTATAGTTAGTATAGTCAACTTTACTATTAGTAAAGTAAACATACTGCACTGCAATTACTACTATTCTAACAAAAATGCTTATTTTCTAATAATATATAGCGTTTTAGGATTTATGGAGACTCCGAAATTGATTTATATAACGAATTCTAAGTATTTAGCATTTTAAAAGTTAAATTTACTATTGAATATATTGAATTTCAGGCGCGTAACGTTTAAGGCGTTCAATATTTACCTAACGTGAATATTATATTAGTTAAAGCTATTATTTGAATATATTTTCGTACTGTTAATAAAAAGGAAGTAAAAGATATTAAAACTTAACCTAACTAATTGTTAATATACCTTCAAAAACCTAATATATTGAAAAAAGCAAAAGGAGGTAACGAATGAGTTGAAACGTTTAAAACTTATACGAAAAGAGGTATTTTATTTACTTCTCTCTTTAATGCGAAGTTTGTAAAAAACGTTTTGACTATCGAAGTTAGTAAATTGATTGATTAAAAATTTATTCGTATAGTATTGGTAAGGCTTTAGATGTTGCAACGTTGTCGATTCGATTAGTCGAATTAATAGTAGTATTATGTAGTCAGATGGTGGATATATTATTATAGGTTTGGTAAACCACTTTCCGGTTTGCTGAGTCATTTATATAGCTAATTTATTGTTCCTTACCCTAATAAAAAGTGGGCGTATACTATACTTCACTTACAACCAATATAATAAACTTACACAAAACAATACACTTAATCTACAGTTATTATAGTCAACTTTACTGTAAGTAAAGTTAATTTACTGAACTGTAATTATTACTCTTCCAATGCTAAAGGCTTTTTAATTTGTACTCATACGCTAATGTAATTGAACAATTTTTTCCGGTAGCTGTTAAATTATAACCTCGTTAATTAGCTAAACCCTCGTAAATTTAAATTAATTTTCACATCAAATTAAACTCATTTACACTTAAATTAACCCCAATTTACCTATAGCTCCGAGGTCCGAATTTATTAATTCCCACGAAAAGTTTTTCCTCCACGAACTTGTGCAAACTTTTCAACTGTATTAATCAAATAAATCGTAATCGTTAGTTTTCTGGCAGTTTTCTAACTCGCTAGCATATTCTTGATCGCTGCCACATGATTTATCCGTGCTGTATGAGCTATTAACGTAGATCTAAATACATATAGTTAGCTTATTGCTATCCACAAACCTTTTAATGTATTTATACGGCGATACCTTCGTTATAGAATTAATAGAATTATCTTTCCCGTTAATCCACCAGAACCCTTCAATTTCCTTGCCTTCATAGGCTCCGAGAAGTACTATTACATCAATTATCAGACTATTTTCGCTAATGATTCTAAGCTTTAAAAGGTATTCGCATAAGCTTTTCGAGTGGATACAAACCATCACCGGAATAAGTTAAATATTCAACTACTTGGTAATAATGTTAAAGGTTTTCCACAATAGCATGTTTATATTAAAGCCTACAATTATACCGTAAATCTTCAAAACTAACACACTTCGTATAATCCTCTTACATTTAACAAAAATCCAATAAATAAGGCTACAGATAATATTAAATTAGTTCTCATGCCTGTCTTTATTAACGAGAGTTATTAAAACAGTGATTTACAAAGATTAATTAGTGTTATTTATAAAATACTCATCTTTAAAGATTATTAACTTGGCCTTCAACAGGTTGATCGAAACCATATTAATCCTTTGGTTTAAATTTTATATTTATCATCTCAACCTCCTATTCAAATGGTTAAAAACTTCATTTATTAAATCTTATACTTATTCCGTAATGAATAGATCGTAAGAGGCTTCTAATTAATGAAAAGTAGCGATGTAGCTGCTATAGGTACATTGTTTTAAGTACTCTTAAACCTTGGCCACGTTAGAATTATCGATTTTAATTAAGTTAACATCTTAACTCTTTTAGGGAAAATTAAGGCCGGTATCAATACCAAGTATACGAATTAACAATCCATTAAATTTAAGTTAATTTCCTTTTGCCAACGTTGTAACCGGTTTATAATTTCAGAATTTGGAACCGTCAATCGCTTGTTATTTAAATTTCATGAAGCTAACCGTTTTAACGAAAAAGGCATCGTTAGTTTATATACCAATTAAGTTGAAGTCTTTCTGTAACGTTATTAATATGCATGGGTTTTATATTAAGGACTTTATTCCTAATCATAACTTCATGTACGATTCCCATGTTATAAACTAATAAAAATTTACTTTAGTTAATCTATATATTTGTTTAATACATCGTATTACCTTTTCCAAAAGCTAAATCACTTGCAATTACTATGGAAACTTCAGTAAAACGATCTGCTATACGTCGTTCATTAACTACGTATACACTTACATTATATATTGGCTATTAAATGAAAATTTTCCTTTAGTTTTAGCTAACAAATTTATTACCAAAATAATCACTAAACGTTAGCTAATCTTCTAAATCGTGAACGATTACATAATAATCCAGTCTTAATTTTCATTATCGTATTTATAAATGATTAAACGTGAATTTTCATACGGCGGACCTGTGGTTTTACTCTTAACTTCGTAAATAATCCTCGACTTAAGGTTTGTAACATGTAGGTTATAAAGGTTCAAGTCGGCCTTTAATACAAATTATATAACTCCTCGAGTAAGTAAGTCGTTAATGTCGATCCTATCGCTTTTCCTAAAGAATTTACCAGATAATTTGATAATACTTTATACTCGAAACTTCAATATTAAGTTTTCATCATCATTTTCTTTTTTCTTTTTTACCTAAATATTATTATAGATACAGCCCAATATGTATACTTCCTTTTTAATATTTTTTCTTTTCGAGGGTCATCCGCACCGGCAGCGTTTTATTGGCTTGTCGATAATGGGTTAGAAAGGTTCGCGTTAAATCAATCACTTAACTTAAGGGTCTTCATCTTTAGTTACCCTTATATAAGGCTTAACCTAAGTAATACTAAACGTTACAGGTACGTTACTAATTTTAACAACTACACTTAAATTAGCGATACTTAAAGTTTAGCATAAGCCTTCCTATCTTCCCGTCTCCTACTACACGAAGACTTTACTTTACAACATTAAAATAAGTACATCGATAATCTTAAGACCGTTTTTGATATTGAGGGCGTCATTAACTTGACGGCGTACCGATGTTTCTATAATTTCTTTAATGATTTACCGTATGTTGTAACACATTTTTAGGTACTTGCTAATAGCGGAGATTCAATTGTTAAAAGTGGGTACGTTTCAAAAACTAGTAATGTTAATACTAGGTCGTTAAGACCTATAATATCGTTTGAGTTCTTTACTGCCATCTAAAATCGTGCCTTTAAATCCTTAAAATTTTCAATCTCTAACGTAAAAATATTGTACACTCGAAGAAATAATGCGTATGCTCTTTTAATCTTTCCAATGCTCTAATAGGCGTTTACAGGTACCTATTTATACTAAATTACTATTATTTTGGCATTTTTCTAACATTCCGCTGCCATAAAGTTTGTATTCGAATCTTGAACAACGACGTAAGGTAGGCCTAAATACATGTAAATTTACAATGTATCTAGCGTTTTCTACGTATCTTTTTTAATAATGACTTTAAAAACCTAACTCTATGAAAAAGAATTACGAAATGAATGATACAAAAAACAAACTTATTATTTAAGTAAAATACATTCAAAAAAAGCTTATAATTAAATCATTGTCGTCTTTTAATATAACTTTAAATATTCGGGGAACTTGGGTATATATTTGGCAGTGGTAGCAAAGATTTTCGATAGCTTTTAAAATAAAGTATTCCACATTTTTATGGACTACGGACTGTTAATCTTTATATAACCTGTTAATAGATAAGTAATTGAAATGTTGATATAGTTATAGAATTTTGAACTTCGTTAGGTTTAATACCATTGCTTTTAGATCTTATACATAAAACAATAAATGACCTCACTTAAAGGTGAGAGAAAACCTTTGACCGTTTTAAACTAGTTTGTTAATGTTAATGTTAACATTAACATTAACTCTAGGGATTTTTATATCCTTCAAATGAAGGGGAAAAAGATAAATAACTTAAAGATATGGAATGTAATTAAGTTTACAACAATTTAAATTACCGTTATTTCTAGTAACAATAGTAATTTACTTGAGTCAAAGCTTACTTTGGCCTTATTAACATTGTGACAATTAATTTCAGTGATCGTAATAATTTCTGTCAGCAGTGCTACATACTATAAATGGCTTTCCATTAAGTAATTTATTGCCTTTATATTTATAATAATATCTTGAAAATATGATTCGAATAACGATTGAAAATGTTATAAATATATAAGAGGTTAGAAACTTAGTTAAAGTAAAGGTAAAGGTTTTTACCGCCTAAATTTTATAAAAAATAGCAGTCAACTAGTTACTTAACCGCATGGAAAATAGTGTTTTTATATTACTTAATTTACCTAAGGGTATCGTTATCCTTAATAGCTTTATTGCCCTCGAAATTAACAATATAATCTCAATAATCCTATTTGAAAGTAGTAAGGTACTGGATGTAGTATACTAAGTTTTTATTATTACGTTAGGCGCGGGGGTAACGAGTTAACCAAAAGCTAAGCTTATCATAAATTTAACATTTCTTACTATTATTACAACTATATTTTTTACAGTTAATAAGACCGTTTAAATCTTGGTCTTATTGGCGCTAACATGGTTGTTACCTCCAGTTTAAGGCCGTCAATCTATGTCTTAGGCGTTAAAGGCGTATATAGCTGTACTTGCGGTTGAGGTAATTAATTACCATACGGTTTTCTTATTTTACATTACGAAAATTGCCAACTTAGGGGTATATATCAAGTAAGTTTGGTATATGTACTATTACGGTTGTAAGCAAGGAGCGTAACTGACTAAAAAAAAGCCTTTACAGGTAATATTTGTGCGTTATAGAACGTATTTAAACTCTCGAACGCCTATAATGAATAACTGTACCTACTCGCAAAATGTGAGTTTTTAGCGTGTGATTTTTCCATTACCTATTAGCATAACATTAGCTTGTTAAATATTTTATTTAGTATATAAATTAGTATTTCATCCTTTTTTTCCTCTCTATTATTGTAGTCCAACTATTAATAACCTAATCCGTATGATATTAGTCAATATGGACGTCGTATTCGAAGTGACTCTTTATACTATTGTAAAATTAGCTGAAGGTGGTTGCTCGGGTTAAAAAGGTTAGCTAATACGCTCTTGCATGTTATATAAGGATTCCGGGCAATAGTAAGTAAAAACCAAAAAGGTAAACCTCTATCCACTTACAAATATTCAAAAAAAACAGATTTTTTCGTCGAAAGGATTCTAAGGCTTTCTATTATACTTCTCTTCGTTATTCCAGATCTTAGAAAAGTCCGTAAAAAGCTTATAATTAATGTTAACTATCTTAACAAGTCTTGGAAAAAGGTCGCGATAATCGTCTTAATTTTTAATAGCATCTTTTTGCAATTTAAACTTTTGTGCCTCCGAGGTACAATATGAAAAGTAATTATCAGTTGCTTGTCCCTAGAGGTAAAGTCTTATAGTATAACCTGTAATAGGCTTTCGCGTATAGAAAAACTTGCCGTAAAAAGGTTTTAAGGAGTTTGACGATTCTAGCTAAATAGCTAAGGAGTAATAAGGGTTTAAAGATTCTGAAAAACTTGGCGGTCTTATTTAATTGACTGGTGAAAAGCGCTAATGTTAATGCCTCTTACGGCGTTAGCTACCGTTACCTTATAAGCCCTACCACCGCTCAAGTATACTCCGCACTATTATGTAGGGGTGTTGAGTTACCTATTAGGATAATAGGTTACTTATAGTTAGCGCATAAAAATACTTAACTTAGCTAGAGATAAAGTGGAGGTTCCTTAAAACACGTATAAGAGCGTTAAAGTTTCTTAATACCTTTCCTTTTAGGGTGCAAATCTTAAGGGTATTCTTCAAGTTAGGCTAATTCGTAAAGGGTTTACGCCAGCTTTACGTCACCTTGTACTAACATATAAACCTCTCATCGTTTAAGTTCCGACTTAAGCCTCGATTTAACCCCTTTTTAAATTTTATTTTATATATTAATAATTCTGTTATTAAAAACCTTACGATACTTGTAATAGGCATAGTTACTGCGGTTAAAATCATCGTCGCCATCCTGGTCGATACTATAAATATCGACCAAGTTAACTAGATATTTATCCTTTAAATATTCGGTGAAGTCTAATCTCTAAAGCTTTTTATCCCAAATTTTTGAAAAATGGATCTAAAGGCTCAATTTTTTGAAAAGGGGATCTAAAGGCTTTAATTACTCCCTTCCTAATAGGGTAGGTGATAATGTTAAATCCAATGCTCTCTAAAGCCATCTTAACGGTCTAGTTAATGTAGGACTTGGTAAACGAGTAACTTAGTAATTTGGGGGAATAGGGACTTGGTAGTTTAACGTAAATTCGCGTGAAAATTTAGCGACTTGGCATCAGGTCGCGCGACGTAGCTTGTTTAGCGCGACTTGGCGAATCTTTCTGTTTTCGCCTAGGGTAGCGAACTTAGAGATTAAATTAGTTTAAGGGAAGAGAAAAGAAGTAGATTATGGGCAAAGGTTATGTAAAGAGTTAAGTTAAAGGTTATTTATTGTAATTATTTGGTCATAGAACTTAGTCTTTTTTGTAGTAGTAATACCTACAGTAGTACTAACTTAGTCGTTTATCGACTTATCGATTAGAGACTTTCAGTGGTCTAATTTAACTCTTTTTAAGAAGGATCCATCAAAATGTATTAATATTTTCAAGTAGCGATGCCATCGCTTACTTACAAATTGCCGTCATGAACTAGTACAAACCAAAAGTGTTCTCTGTTATCCTCCTGTTATAGATTAACACTGTGTTAATAAAGGCTCTTTGCAAAAATTCTTCCTTTACCCTAGCCGCCTTTATTAACTTAGTGTGTGACTAGAAAGTAATTTCTTCATTTACTTAGCTTATCTATTCTTAACCTAATAAGTACCAATTAATGTTAGTAAGGCTTTAGACGTTACAACGTTGTCTATTCTATTAGTCGAAGTAACAATAGTATTAAGTGGTTAGATAGTAGATGTATTTTTTAGGTTTAGCAGACCGCTATCCAGTATACATAGTTATTCGTATGGCCAATTGCTTAACTAATACCCTCATATAAAGTGGGCGCATACTATACTTGACTTACAGCAAATACAGTAAGCCTACACAAAACAATAAACTCAAGTTGCAGTTGGTATAGTCAACTTTACTATAATTAAAGTTGACCTACTGAACTGCAGTTACTACCATTTCAACATGAAGTGTTTATTAATAAGTATGAGTAGGTAATGATTTGCCTTTATAATAAAGTTGAATAGACGGTAGTCTATATAAAAACTGAGTCACCTTTGGGATTTTTAACGAAAAGTATAAAAATTCCCGATAGAAAGCTGTTCATTCGAATATAATCCTAGTTGCCTAACTTAGTCAACATCTTTCTTAATATAAAGAGCTCTTTTTATGATATATAGTATAACGGGACCTATAAGACCCTAAAAAGATAGCCATAATTATTTTTAAAGGAAGATTTCGCAATCGTCCTCGAAACTGTAAAGGAGTAATTTGTTTTTAGAGACTTTATCGAATAAAGGGGTGGATTATTTAAAGGCGTCAAGAAATTCATCGTTAACAAAAACTAGTAGTTTCGGAGAGAATACTTTATTACTATCATTAAGGGAAACAGTATATAATTGTGTAGTACTAATTGAGTTTTTACAGGCTTTTCGTAAAATAACGTAAAATGTGACGGCGCCAACCCTTTTAATTATCTTTTTTATTGGCGCAAAATTCTATTCCTAAAATAGATAGCTAATATCACAGTTTAAAAGTAATATGTATTTTAAAAAGGCGTAAGTTATTTATTTGTATTTTACTTAAGATTTACCTAAAATAACGTTTTACTATAATGAAGGAATAACGCAAGCTTATATCTGGTGTTGGTATTTATTAAGGTAAATATAACAAAAATTATTAAAAGAAATAAGTTGTAAAGCGAAATCCGGTGTATAATACATGGTTTTGCCGAGTCTTCGGGGTAGGGTAGAGATAAATAGTAACTTTAAGCGGTTAATAAGCTATTTACTCGCGACGTTATAATATTTAAAACGTATATTTATCAAAGTATAGATAAATGAATTGGAATTATAAAGTAAGTATTTTATAAATAAAAAGTTATTTCAAAATTAGGACGGAGTTATAGAGTAGAATTACAGTCATATTAACTTTTGTACGCAACTATATATAAGAATTATGTTTCTTCTTTTTAAAGGTTAATAAAATCTTCCGCCGAAATAAGATAAATTCCTATATTAACCTTAATATTAAAGCTGTTTAGGCGTTATATTAAGTCTAATAGGTAAGGACAGATACGATAACTGTTCATGTTATACCGTAAATATAACTTGAAGTTATTACGATAAAAGAGTTTAGAATAGTTAAACTAGGTAGTCTTTCGCTTCAAAGCTATTCGAAAGGCATTTACTTTAGTTATAATAATATTTCACTTACTATTAAAGATAGGCACATCGCCGTTATTATTTCTATTATATAAAATACTTACAATAGTAACGTTAGTATAATTGGTATAACTGTATCGAATACGGATATTATAAATTCGCCTATTAATAAGCTGGGAGCGAACGAATTATTCATTATAATTCGCGGATATATAGAAGGAAAGTAACGTATTAGTTGATGTATCATTAAAAACTTCCTTTAAAATAGAGAATTTAACAACGAATTTCCAAGTTATATCGCTAAGCTTTGCATGTAAAGTTTCCTAAACGTTACAAAAACGTAACCCCATTCGCGAACTCTTTACTTTATACTTACAAGTTAAATGATGACGGCTTCAATCGCGATAAAATCGTAATGACAAACGTAAAACATAGTTTTAAAGGTATTATAGTCATTAATACCACTGTCGTCACCACAGGTATGATGGCTTTTTATAACGATTTTTATAAGGTCTTTTATTCATTGGAAAATTAAGTAAAGGTCAATTTTCTAATATTAATAAATTTCCAGTTTTTACGTAACTTACGTTATATTGTGGCTTTTAATATGAGAAATGATAATTTAACTTTGGAAAACTTAACCGTTCTAATTAATAAGTTTACGTTTAAGTAGTTAACGCCTGTTAAATCATCCGCTATATCGTAATAAAAATAGAAGAAATTTAAATCGTTATTATCGAGAAAATTAATACGATTCCCAGTAAAACGTGGCGTAGTAATTATGTCGTTTGAAAATGACATAATAAAAACCATTTAAGAGAAGTATCGTTCTGAAAATATAAGCGTATCGGTAACTTTAAATTATTGGATTGTACTTGTTGACGTGTTTAAAATATTGCTATTTCATTATTTTAAATACCAAACGGATTCGTTAACAAATTAATCTCATTTAACAAGTTCTATACGTAGGACATTGATAAAACGTTTGTGTTAAGACGTAAGGAAACAGTACGAAACCGTTAAGGCGTTTTAACCGTGCTTCCTAGCGCTTAAGTTGAGAAATCACTTTAAAGCTTTAAGGTCCTATTTTAAAGGATCGGAGAAAAGTAATATAACTGTTGGAATAGCAGTCAGATGCAGTACAGTCAAGTCAACTTTATTGTAAGTAAAGTTGATTGTACGTACTGCAAATTGACTACAGTCTGTGGGATTGGAATACACTGTACTGCAAGTGCAGTGCAGTAAGTGCCCACTTTAAAGTGGGGCCCAAGCCAAAGCGTTTGGCCATACAAATTAGTGTGCAAACTAACTAGCGGTCTGCCAAACTTGGAACTCATACACATCAATCAATAATATCAACGCAACACCAGTTACTTCGACCACAGTGATTCGAATCGACTACGTTGCAACGATAAAGGCCTACCAACAATAACCCTAGATTATAACCGTTGGTAAATAGCTAAAATATCGTTGGAGAAAGAAATCGAAGCTTATATACAAAGGAACTAAAGCCGAAGCTATCGCATAAGGTAGTCGGATTTTATTCATAACCCTTGATGAAGAAAAAAGGAAAAACCCTTAATAGAGAGCTACTATGGAGCTGTAGAAGAGGGGGCAACCCGGTTATGTAATGTGTAATGGTATGCTCCCGTACTGTTTACGAGAAGCTCTAGAGCACTATAAGAGCGTAACAACTACCAGGGATAGATCCGTGGTAACTAAAAGCTAGGCACTAGCCTGTAACACTAGGAAATACTATTAAAATTGCAACGATAATCGCGACCTTCCTCTTCACCCTGTCAAAATGATGAATATTCATAATGAACGTTTTACGAATTTCTCGAAAATCTAAAATAATGTATAAATATATAACGGAAAGCCTTAAAATCTTTTAAATATAATAATAAGATTATTTTGAGATATTTTTAAATATATAAAAGTCTTTTTTTCTGATATTTACTTGCTATTTTCTAAAATCTTTTCAGTTTACGCCAAAAATTCCCACTTAACTTTTCTAAGGAAAACAAAAAATTCCGTAAGATTTATAAGAGAATAAAAGTCCACTTCCAATGTAACATCTACTTTACCAAATATTATACAAATTGAGCTACGACGAGTTAAATAACGATAAAAACTCAAAATAAGGAGGAAATACTAATATATATTCTCAATAAAAGATTTGATCAGTTGATTCCATGGTAATAAGCGATAGTAAAGGCCTATATGAACAAGAAATATTTGGCGAGTAAGTGCTAGTAATAGTTACAGATGTGAATGAGTTCTAGTATGCTTTATAACATCAAGATAATACTTATAAAGGCTTTTGTTAATTAATTTCGGCCCTCGTTTACAACCGTATTAATACGTACGTCAAGCTCGTTTATTATATATCTTGAAGCTGATAGCTTGCGCGATATAAATAAAAAAGACCACGTAATAGTATACTAAGTCGATTGTAAATATAAATGGCTCTAATATTTAAAATCTGGTTTAACTTTTTTGAAAAAAAGCTATAACCTTACTAATGTTAACGAAGGCAAAATCAAAATGAATTTTTTGATCATAAAAATAATTTTCATTATAGAAGTAAAAGGTATTGAATTTATGATAAATCCTCTTATTGGTTAATTTGCTGTCTTCTGATTAAATGTAATAAATAACAGGTGATATATCAAATTCAATATCTCATTACTTTCGGGTGAAACTACTTGGATTACATCGTAAATTACGAACGTAAAAAGGTTGTTAACGACCACGATATTTCCATAAAAATACCTAATACAAAAATTTCATTCCTAACGCAACCTAATAATTAGCGAACCACGATTTATTATACCGTCCAAGTGGTGAAAACCTTTACTTTTACCCTAACTTAGCACCTAACTTATAACATATGTTTAACTTTTACGACCGTTAAGCAGACTATACGTTTCAAGTTATTATACCAGACATAAGGGTAGAAAGGTATTTGATAAGAAGCTATTTGTTGTATATAGTATCAAGAAGAGAAAAAAACATTATTATGGAATTTAATTGTTAAGATATTAGCAAAACCAAAATTATCTTCGACCCAAACAAACAATTATCGTTGTTAGGAATAAAGGTTATTTAAACTATGATTAGATCAATTGCGTTCCATACCCTCAAATCTCCTACCATTTCCTCATTTACTTAAAAGATATAAAGATTCTCTGGGTTAACTTCGACGTTAACGTTGATAAACTAGTTAAAAATGGTTAAATGTTTCCCATTACTTTCAAATAGGGGCATTTGTAGTTTTATTTTCAATATACAAAGGTAACAGTGCTCAACCTGACGAAATCAGAAATACTCTAACTATAACGGCGTTTCAAATACCTAAATGTCGACAAGTTATAAAAAATCCTTAAATCCGCAAAGAAAAAAGATATAGAATACTTTGATTTAAAGACTATGAAAACGCTTTACTACTATTATTCAATATATAATTTAACCCTACAAAAATTTAAGTTTATATCAAAAGATAACAAGAGTTTTAATTACGAGATTATTATTAACATATTCTATTTATATAATAAACTTACTTTTTAATTTATTCAATCTACAACTTCTTTCTATGAAACTAAGTTTCTAAAGTTTTTATAAGCAAGAGATACGTGGAAAACCCTAGGAATACTATGAATTAACATTAATTTTAGCTCACTTAACGTTGTCCTTCATGATATTGTTACCAACTTTTCAGAGACAAGGTTTCAGGAAGATGTTAAAATAATGGAAATTTAATAGAAAAAGGTTCCTATTAAGATTTACTAAAGTATTAAAAAGATCGGAAAGATATACGCGTTACTTAGTAAAGCGTATGATCTCCTTATACTAAATTTTAAAAGTTTTACAGATTAGGAAGAACGTTTTTAAATAGCGGTAAAGGGTCTAGATAATATTATAGGTCTTAATGGTTTGGTATTAACTTTTTTTGAAATATACCTAGGTTTAACGAGTGAATATTCACTATTAATAAGTACCCAGAAAAAGTTTATAACTTACGGTAAATCAATGGAGGAATTACGGAATAAATCGGCATGGCATTAAGTTAATAATACTTTTAATAATAGAAATGGTTTTACAACAATCAACGAGTTTTCTTTACTATTGCAAAGTAAATTCACCGTATAGCGGAAGCTAGATAAATAGAATAACCCATTGAAGATATTAAGTATCGCTTACCTCAAAGTAATTATTGAAACTAATAATGGCTTTGTGATGTTTCATATAACCTAGGTTAAACCTAATATTAAAATGACTAATAATGATGATGATAAACTTTAAATTAAGAGAATAAATTAATATAACCCTCGTACTCTCGTAATCGACACGCGAATAAAATACTGCTAATGCGCGCGACCACTAAAAAAGAAGAATATTAAGGATATGGAATATACACCAGGTCGAATCTTTAATACTACTTGGTATTATACTCCGACCTACAATAGTAAGCCAATTAGGTGACAATTAGAGTTTAGTATTGAGGTACAGTCGAGGGAGTAGAAGAGGCTACAGTGGTTCTTCGTGCAGGACTTATGGGTATGGTCCGTGCATAGTCCTTTATATGCCCTCGTATATGCTGCCTGCGGACCATGCCTAGGTTGCGCCCGGGCTGCGCTCGAGCCGCGTACTATATATCACGTTACGTGCACATTCACATAACCTATAGAATCAATAGCTAATGGCTTAAATCCATAACACTTAGGTTAATAGGAAAAGGTAGGATAATTAAAACTTGGTTATAAAACTCTATATACAAAACATTATGAAAAACTTTGAAACCCCTTTAAAAGAAAGCTATAGGGTTAAGATTGACAGACTCCTAACTTGAAGAGTTAAAAAATTTATATCCAAAGATGACTTTAACATTTAAAGACCAAATATTATGATTTTTAGGTCGAGAATCACATACGAAATTAAAAGCAAAACTATGGAACAGCCGTATGAAATTTTACGTTTGATAACTTAATAATATGGCAATGAAGGTAAAATTTGGATTTTTACGTAATATTCAACGATTAAAAAATCATTTAACATTTAATAGTAGCTTTAATGGAAAGTTTGCTAGCTAAAACTAAGGGAAACTCACTTTTAATGGCCGAGATATAACGAAAACGTAGATATGATTAGTAATGAATCTACAGCGTTTTATCTTACTAAAATTACCATAGAAACTATATAACAAATACCTTTCGAAAATATTAATACAACGTATTGAACCATTATATAAACTGGTTGAAACAAACGGCTATTGGTTTTTAATATATTAATCGAAATTTGAATTGAAGATAAATATGAAATTTTTAACCTGTGACCTATACTTATTGGTAATGTAAAACAAAAAATTCGGTTCAATAGGCATATGAATTGACGATACCCTCTTCATTCAAAATACCAGCTCTATAGCATTAGAATAGCAAACAATTAAGGATTTAAAGTTTTAAAACTGTAAGCTGGTTGTTATTTTGGCAGAGAGCAATCAACTTGACTTTAATAAATCGTAAAACCGTATACTTAGTATTAATATTTACCTTAGTTTTCGCCAAAAAGGCCAGGAAACTAACATGGCTACAATTGATAAGATTGACGTAGTTAAGAATTAACGGTACTTGGAATAACGTACCCATAGCAACTATATTATTACCTTATGCCAACCAAGAAGAATTTACGACCTATCTATTACGATATAAATATAGAACCTAACAAATGAAGATTTAAACCGATTAAATATGAGGCTAAAAAAATAAATACGGAATTCGAACCGAGGAATTAATATAGTTCCGATAAACCTATAGAGTACCAAGTGAATAATTTTTACATATGGCTTTTTTTCCGAATAATATACACCTGTCGTTACAAAATAGCTTTTTGTCAACCCTCGTCAATAAAATGAGATAAGAAGACTAATATAATGTCGTTGAAAGTCTAATCCATTAGATCTTTATCAATTGTAAAAGTATTACACGAAGAATACTAGCTTCAAATATCTACGTCATAATAACCAGCTTCGATATAAGGATCATATTATACACAACACTCAATGTTATCACTAAACAATGAAGGATTTCCTCTATCACGGTAATAATTTATACCGACTCAAAAAACCTATTTAAATACTTTTCAAAGCTCGGAATCACTAGCAAAAAACATCTAATAATCGATTTAATAGTATTTCGTAAAACTTGCAAAGTCAAAAGGATTAAGGAGTTTCGATAGATGAACGACAAAGATGATTCCACTAATATCATAATGAAAACGTTGCTAAACACAGACTTTTAAAGGTTTGTAAACGACAATACACTAACCATACACATTAAGAACTACATTAATAGGCTATATGGTAAGGTTAAGTTATGTATTAGCGAACAGGGATATAGTAAACTGGAAAACTGTCAGGAAATTCAGGCTGTGAACTTATTTGATCAAAACAATTAAGTTTGAGGTTTACACAAGTTTGTGGAAAAAAAACTTATTAAAAGAAATTGATAAATCTGGAATTCAAAGCCGTAAAGCAAATGGAGGCAATTGGAGTTAATTTGGCTGTAAAATTAATAAGGGTTTAGTCAGTTGATGAGGGTATAATTCATTGGTAACCGGAAAAAATTGGTTGACTACACTGGTGTACGTACACAAAACAAAAAACCACCAGTGTCAAAATAGTAGTAAATTTAATGCAATAAGTAAAATTTACTTATAGTAAAATTTACTATATTAACTATAAGTTAAGTTTACTTTTTGTGGGTTCATTATATTATTTGAATATCAAGTACAATATATGCTTCTTTTATACTATAGCACGGGCCAAACGATTTAACATACAAATTAACGTGCAGACAAGATAGTGGTTTGCCAAACATAGAACAATACATCCACCAATTGACCATACAATACTATTTTACTTCAACATACCTTAAATTGATAACGTTCCAACGTCTAAATCCTTACCAATCCCAACTTACAATAGAAACTAAAGTATGTACAAACAATTTTACAAATTAAAATGTAGTTTATACGAAACTTTGGTGAAACAACTGTGATAATTTCAATTTTATTAAAGAATAAGTATGAAAAGAAGTTCAAAATAAAGAATAAATGAATAAAAGGTAAGTTAAAACATTAAATTTTAATTGAATACTATAAAACTAATGAAAAACTCAATAATTATTATGAGGTTGAACTAAATGATGAGAATGAACGTTTCTAAGTTAATAAATTGAGTAACGAAAAATGCAATAAAAGTGTAAACATTAAGGTAGCTCCAACTATAATAATGATTAAAATAGTTAAAAGCACGAATATTAAATCTCAATAGCCTGCAAAAATATTTTTCATAGTAATATAATATCTTTACGTATTGAAGGATCTTATTTGTATTGTTGAATAAAGTGAAAAAGATGAAAATAATTTCCTTGATACAGAATAGAATAGAATTTTAAAGTGTGAAATACTATTCTTATATTTGATTAAGATAGTAAAAAGAACGTATAAAACTAACAACAGATTTGTTAAGTTGTTTCTAGTGAACAACTACCTTGAACTAGTTCTTAAGACGGTTGGTAATATGACATATAATGTTACTTCCCATTTGAACGCTCATTAAAAATATAATTTTAGGAATTCTATCTTTTATACAACTTATATTAGGATATAGTAAATTTTTGAGTAGCTATTCAATTTAGAGTACGTGTTGGTAGGGATTTGGACGTTACAATGTTGTCGATTCGAATCGGTTGAAGTAATAGTAGTATTGCATAGTCAAGTGGTGGATATATTGTTGTAGGTTTAGCAGACTACTAGCTGGTATGCACGATAATTTGTATGAGTAATTGCTTGGCCCATGCCCTAGTATTAATTGGGTACATATTATACTTAACTTGCAGTCAATACAGTAGACCCACAAAATAATACAATTAATTTACAGTTTATATGATCAATTTTACTGTAAGTAAAGTTAACTTAATACACTCTAATTACTACTATTCTAATTTTGTCGGCTTTTTATTTCATATACATACGATAGTGTGGTCGACTAATAGTTTCCTATCATTATTGAATTGCCCTTTCATTATTCGGCTTAACCCCTGTCAATTTAAATGAATTTCGCATTTAAATTGACTTTAATTACCCCTTTTTACCCCAAAACTTCAAGTCCTAATTTTATTGACTCCTACAAACAAGTTTTGCGCTACAAATGAATTCAAGCCTTTAACTTAACCGTGCCAATTCATTAAGTCACCGGCTTTAATTCCATAGAAATTTTCAAATTTACTAGAATACCCTTATTTACTAACATATAACTTGATTTTATCAGGTGGCCTGTTAATGTCACCTTCGATTCGTAGAATTAATATGTTTCTATTTATAAATTTTGTGAAGGTTTTGTTTGATAATGATTTCATCATAGCATTTGGAAAATTATCTTTTCCATCGATTCCTTGAAATTCCTTCATTTTCCTATTTTCGTAGGCTTTATAAAATATTATAATATCGATTATTAGACGTTTTTCACTAATTATTATATATTTCGAAAGGTGTTCGAATAGATTATTCGAATTGATACAAATCGTTCTTGGGATAAAAGGAATCTTCAACTGTTTAATAACGATATGAAGGGTTTTTTTAGATTGTTACAACTATATTGAAGCCGGTTATCTACCGTAAGCCCTTAAATTTAATACGTTTCATTTAATTCTCTTACACTAAATGAAGGTTGAATAAATCAGGTTTCTGTTCATGCTGAATGAATTTTTTTTTGCGACTTATCTTTTTTAACGAATGTTATAGAGAATCCGATTCATAAAGAGAAATTTATATCATTCGTCAAAAAGCTGTCCATAAAGATTCTTACCTTATCATTAGACAAGTTAATCGGAATGTGCTTAATTACTTAGTTTAGATTATTCATTTACTACTTGAGCCTTTAATTTAATCGGTTAAATTTTTTTCCGTTGGATTTTGTATTTATACCGTAATCGATAAATTTTAAGACGCTTTTAGTTGGTATAGGGTGGTAATATAGTTGCTACGAACATGTTATTCCATATATGTTTAAGTTCTAGCCATGTTAATCTTGTTAATTATGGCCAAGTCAGCACTCTAGCCTTTTTTATGGAAACCAAAGTATGCATTAATATCGTTAACACTATGTTTACGGATTAATTATTCATTAAACTTAAGATGTTTTCAGTTCGCCAAAGTTGTGACTCGCTTGCAATTACAGAGCTTTAAGTCTTTAAATGTCTAATGTTTCTATATTAAAAAACCAAAAGTTTCAAAGAAAAGGGTATCGTTAGTTTATATACCCACTATGCCGAAATATTAACATTTCCGTTATATAATAAGAAAACACAGGCTATAGTTTAAAGAATTGATTCTTAATTTTAATTTGAAGTGCAATTAATTGGTTAGAAATCAATAAACGCCTATGTTAACTAATATGTACAATAGCTTTATATATCATATAACCATCTTCTAAGGGTATTTATTATGAAGGTTTTACGGTAGTTCTATCGAAATATTCCTTCGTAAAGTAGGTTTAATTATATATACGTTTATGTAATATTACAATTATTAAGAGTTGAATTTTTTTTCCAATTTTAGCTATTAAACTTGCTGTTAAAATTACTACTAAGAGTTGGCTGATTTTTTTAATCGGTGATGATTATGTAAGGATTTAATCTTTGCTTTTATTACCGTATCCTTAAACAATTTACCGTGGTTTTTTGTACAGCTACTCCGTAGCCTTAGCTTTGAACTAGTATATAATCCTCGATTTGATGATATTAATGTTTGGATTTTAGAAATTGAAGTCGCGTTTGTGTACAAATTATATAACTTTTTACATGAAAAAGCCATTAATCTCAACCTTATCGTTTTTTTAAAAAGATTTACTGGAGATCTCAATCATTTCCTGTATCCGAAGCTTTGTAGCTAAGTCTTAGTTAACTTTTTCTTTCCTATTAACTTAAGCAACATTGTAAATCCAGTCTTATGTATATCCCTTATCCTTAATGTTTTTCTTTTTTGTTGGTCGGTTGTATTATCAGAGTTTTATCGGTTTATCAAATACGGTGAAAAGGGGGTTTTATTGGTTAATTTGTGTAAGTAAAGAATTTTCATCGCTTTGGTTCTTGTTATCGTTAGTAGCACTAATATACGGTTTAACATAAATTATGTGAAACTTTGTAGAACCGTTAACAGTTTTATAAACTACTTTGAAGTTAGCTATATTGAAGATGTTAAATAAGCTATCCCATTTACCTTGCTCTCGTTACGCGAAGACTTTATTTTTGAACTGTTAAAAGTATATCTTGATCGTCATAAGACTGTTTTTAGTATGGAAATTATTATCAACTTGACGTCGTAGCGATTTTCCCCGCAGTTTCTTTAAAGCGTTCCTGTACATTAGAACCCTCTTTAGGGTATTTATCAAGAGTAGAAATTTATTGTTTAAACGAGGATATTCTTTAAAAACCAAAAACAAATGCTAAGTCGTTAGTGCCTAAAATATTACTGAGTCCATTCACCACTATCTAAAAACGTGCACAGGTTTTTCATCATCGGTGTGTAAAAAGGATTAAACTGATTAATAGTTAAAAGGAATTCCTTTAAAACGTGTGTAAGGGCGTTAAGGGTTACCAACATTTTTTCCTTTAGAGAGTGTGTTTTCAAGGTATTCCTTCAGTTAAGATAAATTGAGAAATATTTGTAATAGCTTAGTTAAGTTTGTTTCTGATATGTAAACTTCTTTTCGTTCAAGTTTTAATTTTAGTTTGGACTTAGCGGTTTTTTGAATCGCCTTTTACATGTTCATTTTCCAGTCGTTAAAAACCTTACAGTATTTGCAGTAGGTGAGGTTGCCGTTGTTAAGTTTTTTGACGCCGTTTTGCTCGAGAATGTAGTTGCCGACGAAGTTAGTTATGTATTTTTCGATTAAATCTTCGTTAATATCTTACCCTTAAAGGTTTTCATTGTCATTTTTGACGAAAAGGTGTCTGAAGGCCTTAATTATCGTTTTTAGCGTGGTTAGTAATGTCTTTGAAGTAAGCGTTTACGGTAGTTATCTTAGTGTTTTAGCTGGTATAAGACGTGAGATTTAGTGATTTGGCGAATAAATCGGGGCGTAGGGACCTGGTGTTAAGTCGCGCGATGTGGTTCTTTTTACGAAACTTTGTAATTTCGCTTGGTATAACGATTTTAACGATTAAAATTAGTGTAGAGATAGAAAAAGGAGTAGAGAAGCGGAAAATATTTGGTATTAAGGGTAAAGTTTGACGTAAAGTGTAAGGTTAGAGGTTATTTATTATTGTTCAAGGTTGAATGTTCAAGGTTTTAAGCCGTATAATTTAGTCGTTTTTATAGTAGTAATACTCGTGGTAGTATTGATTTAGCCGTTTGCCAACTTATTAACTTTAGACTTTTTGCGTTCGATTTCAACGCCTTTTTTTTTTTAAAAAAAAAAAAAGCATTGGGTAAAGATTTTTTAATGTTTCTAATAGCAATACAGTCTTTAACTTTCAACTGTCATAAAACCCAATGTAACTTAAAAGTCTTTTTTTCACTTACTGCCGTGAAAACTGACGCAATAATAGAGACCATTTGTGAAAATCTTTCCTTTACTTTAATCGACGTTTAATATAAAGGGTAACTGGAAAGTATCCTTTTTTTTACTTGGTTTATTATTGGTTAATTTAATAAGTACTGGTTAAATTTGGTTAGTTTTTAGACATTATAATGTTATCGATTCGATTAGTCGAAATAATAATAGTATTGTAATAGTTAAGTATTGGACGTATTATTCTAGGTTTAGCAGACAGCTAGCTGTTATACACTATTTTTTATAGCTAATTGCTTCGTTCGTACCCTAGTGTAATGTAGGAATATACTGTACGTAGCCTGTAGCCAATACAGGAGTCATATAAATAATACACACAACTTGCAATCAGTATAGTCAACTTTACTATAAGAAAAATTGACCTACTTCACTGCAATTACTACTGTTCTAACACCTAATTATATATTCATCCACAAAGTAAGTATCGTCTCCTATATTGTTTTCGTTATAATGATTGTAAGGAACTTATCGTCGTGAAACGTCGTAATAGAATTAATAACGTAAAGTACTGGCTTATTATCAAGGTAAAACACGTTTATAAAAACTTTAAAATTAAATTTTTAATTTTCCTTTAATGTAAACTTCAACCTTGAAGGGGTTTGGAAATGTGTTTGGTAGTAATAAGGAAGGAATTAAATTTCTTTCGACGTTAATAAGTCTATATTTTCGTAACTCGTTACCTTAAGAACTTTATATAGCCTATTAATTGCCGGTAAACTAAACCTTTAATATAATTAACAAAGTTTAAATACCGTTAGGTTTAATAATACTATTTTTAGCCATTAAAGGTAAAACTAAAAAAATGCCTCAATTCTGGACTAAATGGAAACTTTTGGCCGCCATTAATTTTAACTAGTTCATCAATTAAAATATTAATATTAACGCCGAGGGTTTTTTATATTTTCAAAAAAAAAGTTAACGAATTCCAAAATATCAAACAAAATAGGGTTAAATACGGTAATAATAATCGTCCATACCAATAAAAAAGTTCTTTTTTGAGGCTAAAACCAACTTTAGCTTTATCGGAATTCATATAATTAAGTTCCGTAATAGTATTAGTATCCCTTTATAATGCGACATATTACGAATAACGGTCAGAAAACAGGCCAGTATGGGGCTAAACCACTAAGAACCTGATATCCAACACATCAGGTGGGGATATCTATTATGTCATCAACCTTAGGGTTAGGGTTACGCACTAAGGATCATTGAGATTATGTTTCGATCCAACATGATCTAGCACTGAAAGCGTATGAAGGATTAAGGATATAAGGATACGGTCAGCACCACATAGATAGTATTTCCTTCATAGCTCTTCAGTTATCAATCTAAGTATTCAGTCTCAGTATATTCTGAATAGCCTCACGGCTTTTGATCATTACTTGCACGGTTGCGATATTATTCACTCAACACCTCTGCTATCTTCTTGATGACATAAACCCTCTGACACCTTCTATATACTCACGGGTATTTAGTGTGATCATTACAATAACCTCCTATTAAATACCGTACTGCGCCAATATCTATTATTGTAACTTAAGAAACCTATCTCGCGTAATGATTGCGAATAGTAAATAACTATATAGGGCTGTGAATTCTATCATCATATCGGTAATATGGATTCTTACCTTTTAAATGGTATAAAAAGGCGTAGTCAGCGAGTTATTACATTAATTAAAAATTGTTTTTGGTATTTTCGTATTAACCGATAATCTTAGTCTTATTTTCCTTATTTTCAACATTTTTTCCTTCAAAATTTACGACGCGTTAAACATATTTCTAGTTAGAGATCAAGTGGTATTATATATGGTACATTCACTAGTTAGATTCACGTTGAACAGAAATGTATCGTATTAATTAATAGCTTTAATCTCCGTGAATCTGATACTTTTTGATATTTGAAGAGAACTTACGTGGTTGACTTTAAAATATTGACTAAGAGGAATCTCCTCCTCTTTACGTGGCTTGATAATTACGTCCCTAGGTTTAGAACTTTCGTTTGTCACATTGGCTGAGCGTATCGTATTTGCAATCAATATAATATATATAAGAGGGGGTTTTATTATCGTTGCCAAATTCTTAAACTTGAGGATATATACTAACATAATTCAGGACTCATAATATTACAATCATTAACAAAAACCGTAACCAATTAAAAATCCCTTTATAAATAGCGTTATGGTACTATAAGGTGTATGCGAACTTCCTACAGTTTATCACAACCTAGCGGACTTATTAATGTAACATACCCTCATAAACTTTCACATTTTCTATTACTTATTAGTAAAGTATCAACCTATCAAACATCTAATTAAAAAGGGTTATCCTACTTTCCGACTTTTTATTAGGTCCGACCTATAATAGTAAGCCAAGTAGGTACCAAGTGGAGTTTACCATTGAGGTACAGGCAAGAGAGTAGAAGAGTCTACAGTGATGCTTCGTGCAGAACTTATGGACCTGGTCTGTGCACAGCCCGTCACGTGCCCTAGCATGTGATGTCTGCGGACAGCGTCCGGGCTGCGCTCAGGCTAGGTATTGCACATCCCGTTACGTACACAGTCATGTAACCTATAGACTTAATGGCTAGTAACCGAAGTCCATAACACTTTTTCTTATAATCCAATATATAAAACCATATGATAATGTTTGAATTTATATGATACCAAGCGATGTTGATATCGTGTTTAAATTAACCTTTAAAACTATTGTAAATCTTTCGAAATAAGAAGTAATTTATTTAATATAGAGGGTACTAATTTTCGGTTTGATTAATTAAAATATTGGAAAATAACGAGTAAAAACCTATCATTCTAATTCTTATTTAACGGTAGATATTTGAAAAAAAGCGTAAATTAACTTTGATCAAGTTATACAGCTTACTATTATACTTTTTCTTTTTCTTAGAGATCTTAATGAACATAGTAATTACCGCGTAATCTGTATTTACTATAGGGATATTTCTAGGATGGAAAGTGATATGCTAGTCATAGGAACCCTTAAAACCCCCCGACTGGTATTGAGAAAATCAAATAGTATTAGTGGGCAAGATAATTACCTTTGGATAAATTTGAAGGGAAAAAGCCAGGGGTTGTACTTATAATGGGTTCGCGTGTAAAGCCACTCCTACCTTGATTTACCTATTAAAACTGTACATATTAAAGGGTTTGAAGGAAGGGAATTTAAGGGTTTCCACTAAAAATTTGATAATATTTCTTATGGTATAGAGGAGTATGTCGAAGTTTTTGTTTAATTAACTGGTGGGGATAAAAACTTGTTTTACATGAATCAATTGATTTTTTACAGCTAATAGTATGAACACATTGAGGAACTTGGGCAAAAAGATTGAAAAATTAATTTAGATTTGAAAAAAACCTTACAAAAATATATTACTGTTGGTAGGCCTTAGACGTTGCAATGTTGTCGATTCGATTGGTCGAAGTAACAGTAGTATTGCGTAGTCAGATGGTAGATGTATTGTTATAGGTTTAGCAGACCGCTAGCCGGTTTACACTGTAACTTGTATGGCCAATTGCTTAGCCCATGCCCTAGAGTGAAGTGCAGAGTACTGCACTCGACTTACACCCAATGCGGTAAGTTTCCACAAAGCAATACACTTGCAGTACAGTTAACTTTACTGTAAGTAAAGTTGATCTACTACACTGCATGTAATATTATTCCAATAATTACGGCGTTAAGAGATGTTATCACTAACGATACCTTTACCCTTACCCTTGGAAACCCATTCAGAATCCTCGTTGGTAATGTATTCGTATAGTAGGTTTGATAGATTACTCTTCTTCATTTTTATTTATAGAGAAATCAATACTTTAGTTAACAAACTTAATTTTAACCTAATTTTAACCCATTAATTTACCATTTTCTACGTATTCCAAAATCTAATATCTAAACCATTCTTAAAAATCATTAAACGCTTTCGGGTCTTAAATAATTCTAATAAGATTTAAATTAAGGATGTAAAAGCCGATTACATTAATAAGGTATTTAATTGAAAAGTTGTTGTCGATATCTATAAACTAAAGGTTTTAATTGTAATACTTTGTAAAAACGAAGTCAAGGTCTTTGATTACTTTTTAACGAAATTATTGAAGATATTAATTCTGATATATTTTAAAGTTATCGTAATAAGATCCAAAAGATACAAAGAGGAAAAAAAGTGATATAAAAGAAAGTTAAGCCATAGATATACTATTAAAGTTATTATTTATTAAAGGTCGTAAAACTTAGTTATTATTACGATTCAAAATTTACAATAACAATAATTACAATAATATTAACTTGGCTGTTTGCCAACTTACCGGTGTAGTAATTTTTAAAACTTTTAAATAGTAAATTTGACGCTTTCAAAACTATTCCAATAAGGAGTTTTTTAGTGTTTTTAGTATGAGAGATACCGTAGTCACTTCTAAATTGCCGCGAATAACTACATAGTTTATCTTTTTTTCCTACTTACTGCCGTAAACAATTGTAAAACGTATAGAGGCTCTTCGCAAAAACCTTTCCTCTACCTTGCATATACAAAACGTAACAACCGAAAAGTAAATTATTTTTTCACCCAACTTATCTATACTTAACTTAATAAACACTAACCAGTGATAATAAGCCTTTATCATTGCAACGTAGTCGAGTCGAATCTCTGGTCGAAGTAACCGGTGCTGCATTAAAAGTGGTAATGTGTTACTTCTATGTTTGGTAGACTGCTAGCTGGTCTGCACACTAATTTGTATGGCCAATTGCTTAGCCCGTGCCCCAACCTGAAGTGGGCACCTACTGTACTTAACTTACAGTCAATACAGTCAATCCCACAACTAATACAGTCAACTCACAGTCAGTATAGTTGACTTGACTGTACTGTAATTAACCTGCTACAAATAGCAGTCAATATTGTTCCACCAACTTAGTTATTTTTAGTGGCGACTTAGCTGTTTGCCAACTTTAGGGGTCTTGATAATTTGGTGATAGCTTTTTGATTTAAAGACTTTTGGCAGTTAGTTTTAAGGCTTGAGTTTCGAAATTGGTTTAATACAGATGTTTTGATATTTTGGTAATACTTTCGCTAATTATAGACTGTTGCAAAGAACTCCGCAGTTTACAAACTCTCACTACTTACTTCTGCGTATAACTGCACAGCTTGTAAAGGCACTTTGTAAGAATCTTTCCTCAACCTTACGCAATTATAAAGCGAAACCGGAAAGTACATTTCTTCCGTATGTGGCTTATTTTTGCTTAACCTAGTAAGTACTTAGTATTGTTGGTAGGCTTTTATCGTTGCAACGTAGTCGATTCGAATTTCTGGTTGAAGTAATTGATATATTGTATTGAAAGTGGTGCGTGTTTCTTCTCAGTTTAGCAGACCGCTAGCCGGTTTGCACACTAGTTTGTATGGGCGATTGCTAGGCCCGTGCCCCACGTTGAATTGGGCACCACATTGCAATTGACTTGCAATCAATACAGTCAATCTTGCAGTCAACACAATCAAATTGACTGTACTGCAATTGACTGTACTGCAATTGACTGCCATTTTAACAGAGACTTGTTCTTTGCCTCTTATGTAAATGAATATACGTATATCAACGGTACCCATTCATTTTATAATAATAGAGATTAAACGATATTTTAACATCATATGAAACAATTACGGAAAATAACTTTTTTTATTTAGATATTTAAAGCTAGTTAAAACGGTGTTATTAATATACAACACAAATACTGTACTGCAATTGACTGCCATTTTAACAGAGACTTGTTCTTTGCCTCTTATGTAAATGAATATACGTATATCAACGGTACCCATTCATTTTATAATAATAGAGATTAAACGATATTTTAACATCATATGAAACAATTACGGAAAATAACTTTTTTTATTTAGATATTTAAAGCTAGTTAAAACGGTGTTATTAATATACAACACAAATGTAAACAAATTAACCACCGTATACTATTATTTTTTGATATAGTTTTACTAATATTATAAAGCCATTATTCATGAGGATTGGCAAGTCAATAGCGGGATTACCAAAATATCAAGTTGAACAGTTGAGTTTTTTTTTGGGGGGGGGGGGGTGCGTACAATGGGAGTGCGGAGTGGGAACAATCGCAATGTATCGATGATATTAAGCCCCAATCGAATGTGCAACAAGCATAGACCTTCGCTGACGGGTTTGCTTGCATACGTGGATGAGTTAGCAAGGTCGCCGTATAGACTAGGCAAAGGTGGGTGCGGGTAAAGGCGGGTGACATATGCACGACGATCCGTTTGCACGCTGCCATCCGTGGAAATTTCATCCGATGGTCGAGTTTTACGAAAGCTCGATGGTGTTGTTCTTGGATGCCGTGCTATGGTGCTACTGTGGTGGTCAGGTGACGTGGCTGTATGTTTCAAACAGTCTGAATAACACATGTGCATCGTAATCGTAGCAATATAAGAGCATCCTCCGTCTGTCCGTAGGTAGATGAATAGTTGATGAAGTAGTTTAGAAAAAATTAACATATATTCCGAGTTCGATACAGTATCGATGGTTCTTCGAATCAAGTTTTGGTAACTACATACATATTAGAAAGGCTTATAGTTATGGGTTTTTCAACACATGGGTTACCCCAGACCTGCCCTCAGCTGTTGTTAAACTGCTGGCTAGATTCTCCACAACCATAATTATGTACAACTAGTTGATCACATGAAAATATAGATGCAGGAACAGCAATGTCACGTTGGTACCAAATGGTGGCTACACGTTGGTGAGCTTGCTCGTTCATAGTAGAGGTCCGGTCCTGCTATGAAAAGACTACCGAGTGACGAGTCTTGGGCGCACCTTGCGATTTCTACGCTCCAGCGGTGGTGGTTCACCAGGCTCACCACTTGCAACGTCGCAAAGCCAGCCACCAGAACTGATGGTCCCATCTTCAAGGCTATCTCTGATTATGCTTCAAGCAATGTGGTTGGCTCGTGAGGCTTTTGCTTTGCCGCCCCCCTTTGTGGATCATATGTTTCCACCTCCACATCCGCCATCCTTCCCCCCAAAGTCAACACTCCCAAACGCCACCCGAGTCTGTATCAAAACAATGTCCCTTCCGCTTGGCGGTGCATAGCGACGGCGCGATGCACGACGGCGCGAGCCACGGCCTGGGCGCGGATGGCGTTGTTGCGCGCCTCGAAGGCGCGAATCACGGCGGCACGAGCCACGGCGGCACGCTGCTGGGCGGCCAGCTTCTTGTCCCTCCTGGCCTTGGCTTTCTCAATACGGCCCTTCTTCATGGCTGCCTTGTGACTGGCGCTGAGGACGCGAGGCATTTTCGCGTATGGCGGTTTTGGCGGGTTGAGTGGAAGAAGTGGATGGAATAAGCAAGCAATTGTATGGTGTTGGGTTGATATGGGTGTGAATTCCAAACGTGGTTGTTGTTGTGGCAGGAGAAGCGAGCAAACAACAACCGGAGCGTCCAAGGGCTCTTGAGCGACAGTTGTGACCAAAAGTTGTGCCCCAACTGAATCAGCAGGACCTCCTTCCTTCCTTTATACGAAGCTTCAAGTTTATATGACCACCACAGACCTGTATGTATGTATATCAACAGTTTGCACCCTTGTAGACGCAGTATTTCAGGAAAGAGCATCGGCGGCAGCCAAGGCCTGCCGCATTTTACCATATTTCTGTGGGGTCTAGGTGCTCTTCTTCTCTTTGTATCGTCACATGTTGTAGCAAAATCATTCTTGAAAAGGAACTCCAGAACTGCGCGGTGAATCGCGACTCGTATGTTCCAGGGGCCAACATCTCTATGTTGGGCACCATACAGCTGGCTATCTTGCAACTGCCCATGTTTCTCTGGGCCTAAACTTGCTACTACAGAAGACGGAGGGAGGAAAAACAGTTGAAAATACCGTGGTGCATGTTGGAAATAGTGCCGAAGTTACATACAAGTAGTCACACCCGCTCCATTAGTGTTACATTTTTCCTCCGTTCCAAACAATTATGCCGTACTTTTCTATATCTTGAAAGAGTTCACGTCTTGATTTTCTGCATGAAAGACGTGGGCCGAGGAAAGAAGTCACATACTTGAAGAACTGCCTTGGCATCATTGTCCGCCCTGGAACGCCCCAACACGCTTCCTTCCATGATGCTCTTGCGATGCTGCAGTCAACCTGCCATGCATACCATGATTCCACACACAAATTACAATGAGAAACGCATGACGCTGGTCTGGAACAGAACAGACAAATGAAAGCCTACACACCAATGATCCAGAAACGCCGAAACAGAAGTCGAAAGTACTGCCTGGCATTATGCTGAACCCCCGCGTGCGCCCGCCTCACCGCAAACTGACGCCAACCTCAAGGCAGCTCACGCCGCGCACCCTGCTCTCCTGCGCCGCAGCGAAGCCGCCCTCGTCCTCAGCGCCGTCCTCGTCCACGACCACGTCGTCGACCGTCTCCAGCGTGAGCGTGCGCAGGCTGATGCGGCAGTCGGGCTGGCGCTGAAACCAGGCCGCCAGCTCGAGGGTCTTGGCCATGGCGCGGCCCGCGCCCCGCACCAGGACCTCGTGGTCGCCGGGCGGCGGCTCGGCGGCAGCAGCAGTGGCCGTGGCGGTCTGCAGCGCGGCGACGCGCGCGGAGAGCGGCAGGCCCTTGGTGCTGGTGTTGGCGTGCAGGCCGGCCGGGCCGTTGGTGAGCGCCTTGCGCACCTTGGCGACGAGGCCCATGAAGGGCGACTTGGTGCCGACGTGGATGATGCGGGACTTGGGTGTGGCGGAGGGGCTGATGCTGCTGCCCAGGACTCGGCCGTCGATGGGACGCTTGTGGACTCTGGAGTCTGGGGAGGGGTTTAGTTATGACATTTTCAGCGTATGTGAGAGAGAAGGATAGACATACTGTTGGGACGGCGAGGAAGCTTCTCAGTGGGCCTGTCGGCCGCAACTGCTGAGGGGGCCATCCTGTGAAGTGTGGAGGGAGTGCAGGGATAGAATGGAAGGCTGGTGTTCTGCTTGAGCAACGCCAAGTAGAGACAACGGACAAGGCGCAGGGCCAGCGTAAATCATGTACGTTGTTTGTTGCACAGCAAAATGATGGCAGAATAAGAGTGGATGTTTGACAGCGCCTGGAAACTGGCAAGGGCGGGTTGCAAAGTCAGGCACTTACAAAGCGAGAGAGTGACAAACAATTATGTATAGGGCACTAGTACAACAGTACAGGGATAGGGAGAGGGATAGGGACAGGGGTAGGGACAGGGGTGTGCAGGTGGCCGATGACGATTCACAGACTTCATGTTATTTCCTCGGTCCAGCCTTTTTGTCACATCTCCACCGCCCACCCACCCTCTTTACTCCTTTTGCAGGCTGCCGTTGAGACGTCGGTACTGCCGCCGTGAATTAGCATCTCTGGAAATGTCTGCCTGCAGCAATCCAGAACGATAGGAACACACTAGACAAAGATGTCCGTGGAACTCTGGCCTCCTATCGCTCCGGAACACCTCCAAGCAGCCGTTGACCAGACGCAAGTGAGTAGCGGATGCCGCCATCCTCCATCTTACTTCACCCGTGATGTCTACACATCGCTGACCGACCCGACCCCCGCAGCGGCGCGAACTCGAATGGCTCCTCAACGAGCTCCGCGAGACCCTCGAAGCCCTCAAGGCCGGCCTGGAAGAGTGCTACGCCCTGCTGGCGCCCGTCGATCCGGGCAGCACGCTTGTCGTGAGCACTCCGCGTGCTGAGATTGTGAAGGGCCACGTCACGCGCGTCGGCACCCACATCGTCAAGGGCGTGCGTAGCTTTTCCATATATATATATATACGCCTCATATGTTTCCCCCGCAAGGCTAACAAACCACTGTCGTCATCCTTCGCAGACCCTCGCCCTCCGCCTGCGAACCCACCCCCACCAATCCTACACCATCGCCGCCGACGCGCCCATCCCGCTCGCACCCCTCACAGCCCTCCACGCCCTCCTCCACCACTCCATCGAGCTCCTCGCGCTGACTCTTGCCCACACCGCCCCGGCCGCCGCCCCGGCCCATGCCCACG
>JASMMZ010000005.1:22311651-22483073 GCA_038502455.1 Anisogramma anomala | reverse complement strand
TGAAGGTCGCGCTCGCGCTCGGCACCGCGCGCCGCCTCGAGCACGACGAGGCCGAGCGCGTCTTCGCGTACACGTACCCGGTGGGGAGCGCACCGCCGCCCACGCGCCCAGGGACGGCGCCGGCGGCCGGCGGCGGCGGCGGCGGCGGCGGCGGCTTCCTGCGCGCGGGGAAGCATGCGAGCCGCGGGCGGCAGGGCGGCAGGAGCAGCGGCAAGGAGGCTGAGGAGAGGCGCGAGGAGGTGCCGGTCTTTGTGCGGGAGAAGGTGCGGATCGAGAGCGCTGACCCGAGTCTCTTGTCGCTGAGCGCGAAGTTGGCGGCGTTGACAAACACGCTGGCGCTGGCGAGGGGCAATCTGGCTGCTGTGATGGGGCAGGACTTGGATGAGTGGACTTGCATGTCGCGTGACGACGTGTAAAGCGTGATACCCTGTTGTTGGCGGTGTTGATTGCATTTTCGCGGCGTATCATGCACCCTAGATACAGGAGCAACCCTTGCAAGCGTAGTTGGTCGGCTGCAAAGAGCCTTGTTTGATGTCATGGCTTGTATGAACGCCCACCCATATCCATGTTCTTGCTATGGTTCATTCCCAATTATCATTCATACGCTTGCTGTCCGGTTTTGTGGCATCAACCTTGCCGAGAAAGCAGTTCTGTCCCTAGGGTGCCACTGCCTGGCCACCCGGTATGTTTTGAGTCTCAGTATCCATTTCGCAGCATTTCGCACCGTACCAATGGCGTACCAAACTCGCAACGCCATGTTCAAAGCAGTAGCAACATCATCCATACACTTGAATGAGGACGGCGTCCGTCACGAAGACCAATTCCCAGACCCACCCAGATCATTACAGCCATCTCCCAGGACCATCTCTTCCAATCCGCGCTCAACCCACAGGCGACCATGGCATAGGGATCAGGATCTTGGACCTCATGGTCTTGATCAGAGGCACTGTCTTGTGCACGGTGTCGGACCAGCCTGGGATTTGCCAGCAGGCCTCCCTGCGAAGACTCCTCTCCTCCAGGTTGGCGAATTGCCACAAGTGGTGCACCGTGTTCAGAGCGCCCACCTGCACGAACCAAGCACCTACACCCTCCATGACTTCTCGGCGGGCTTGTAGGCCCCTGCGCCAATGTAACTCCCATTCCAGAAGTTGGCCGGGGTTGAGTTCGTATGACCGCAGTTCGAAGACACCGCCCAGCTTGCGCGGAGGCGCGGTAGGCCAGAAGCTAAATTCCTGCATCAACGAGGTTTTCTTCTCGTAAATTAGCGTGCGCAGCTTGCGATCGAACTCGGGGAACTCGGGGTGCTGGGAAATGGCGTTGAGGGACCCATGGTAACCAGTATAGCGCTGGTACTCCCAGATGTGAACTGCAGTGGGTTGTTAGCATTATGCAATTGTGGGTGTTATGAATCAAGTGGCGTTCGAGAGACGTACCAAAAGTGTCGCACTCGCCAACCTCTGTGCGCCAGCTTCCCACCAAATGAACCTTATTCTCTGGGAGGGCGGCCATGCGAGGGTACCAGTTGCCGACGTGCTCGGTATATTCATCTACCTTGTCGGGCCTGACCTGGTGGAAGACGATGCTGTGGACGTACTTGCCACGCGCAAGGACTTGGGAAAAGCTAGCCTCGATCTGGGCGTCGTGCGCGCGGCCTTCAGCGGTGCCATGGATGATCTTGGCCAACAGGCCCTCCTTTCGCGGGGGCTCTTTCGCAGCGATCTCGGCCTCTCGTTCTGTTTTGTCCAAATGTTAGTAACCCATGTCCAAGCGGCGGGGAAAGTGTGTGTGGCGCGCGATCGTGGAGAGGAAGGGGCGCATAACGCACGAGCTTCGGCCTTGCGCTGTTCTGCTATCAAGTTCTCCCGGAAGGTCTTCTGCTTTGCGTTGAAGGACGCATGGCCCTCTGGGTGAATGTCGGCAAGCGCAGGCGTTATCTTGGACGGGGTGGCTGAGGTGCTGCTGAATGCCCGCAGGGAGATGGAGGTGTGCGGGGCAGCAGCTGTTGCCGCCGTTGTGACACGTGTGAAACTTCGCAAGAACATGCTGCGTTGGGTGGATGTAAGAGTGCAGGGAGAAGTTGAATGAGAATGCGGTATTGTGGTGACAGGTCAAATAAGTGGAGGATAAGGAGTGCCACCAAGCGTTGGTATTGTGATGCGGATCCACGTATCAGAAGACGGGGACTGGCACGACGTTGAGTAGAGAACCAGGCACGCCAAACAAATTATGGTGTTAAGGGGAAGAGTCAGAATTGTGCTGCGATTCCAACGGTGAGCACGCCAAAGGGCAAATGCTTCGATTCTGTGCAAGACTTCCTCAAAACAAACAGGATATCCAGACTAATGAGGGTGCTCCGGACAACACTGCAGCAGTCGAAGCTCTCCCCGCACGTTGTGATGTGTGGAAGGAGGGTGCTTAGAGCTAGCTGAGAGAACAGGGAATACGTCACTAGGCTTTATAATCAGCAGGGGTCCACGGTCCACTTGCCGTTGCAGGCGTTGCAGGCGCTGGTGCTTATGTAAGTGCTGGCCTCGGGCCGCAAAGCCGGGGAGCAATCTGGAGCAATTCAAAAATCCTCACATTAGCAAGAACGACACTTGCCTCTAACAGACGTTGGGACCCCATCACCACTTCCAAATTCGAATCTCCCCACCTCACAACTCGAAATACTCATCCATCACAATGTCCTGGCTCGGAGTTAAACCCATGAAGAGGTTTCCGGGACTTGTCAGTGCGTCAATTGGCCCCGATTCAACGCAATTGACCGCGCAGGCCATGCATGTTTGCTGACACCCTTGCAGTGAAGCCTATGACTCCCTTCATAGTTGCTAGTACGTGATCGGACATGAGACACTTCGTCACCGAAAAGTGGAAGGGATGGTTGAGGGTCACAGGCGGTGGGCCAGGGCGAAACAGGAACTGACTTGGAGATAGGTGTCTTCGTTGTATACGGCATCAACAAGGCACAGAACGCGTACATGATGAGTATGCTACTACGCGTCTGGCTGAGGGCTGTCAAAGACGAAATGTTGACCTGATTCAAGGTGACGAGTTCAAGAACGACCCCAGGAACCCCTACAAGAATGCCGGCGGGCACTAAAACAAGTGTTGGACTGGCTTGGGAGCAGAGGAAGGACTAGGACGACAGTACCGCGACTCAATCTGATGGACGATGAGCCATTCTCCGAAGTCAGAAGAGGGACAATGTGGACCATAGAAAGCACCTAGAACAAACATCGAGGGGTTATTGTGCGACCGAGTGAATGATCAGTCGGTATGATGGAGACGAGAGCCAGACGCATGCCCTGAATGAGAATGGACGATAAGCACCAAGGCCGGTTCTCTCCTGCAGTGCTTTCGACCTGGTAATGCTAGTCACCAAGCCGCACTGTCCGCGCAGCGCCTGCCTCTAGCGCATCATCAAATGGCTTCGCGCAACTCCTTGCACTAACTATCCTTGGCCTCAGTCTCTCTCCCAGGTCCTTGACCAAGACTGCTCAGCGTCTGCCGTCTGGGTACAGAGCCTCTATTGCCCCGTACTGCCAGTAGGACTGCAACGCTTTCGACACCAGGACCATGCATGTAGAGAGCCTGCCTCCAGTCCCTACATTGTATCCTTCTTCCCTTTACATTTTAGTCGTAGTGCCAGTATCTATCTCCAATAGGGGCGGTGGGTTCTTCGGCGCTGGCCTGTATTTTGGTTCTAATATGCCAAGCTATGCATAAATCACCGTCAGCATGTATGGGTCTCCAGACCTGCTCCGTGCTGCCAGCAGGCAGGTGGGCCGGGCCAACCGCACCATGGAAAGAAACCTCCAGACCGGATCCGAGGGCTGCGCACCGACACCGATCCAGTACTTGGCGCGGTCGATGTCGAGCTGGATGTTCTTGTGCAGCTTTCCGGACGTGTCGTACGACGTCTTCTTGGGCAAGGGGTCGTACGTCCCAATGACCTCGAGCGGCTTGCTGTTCCGCGCTGTCCTGCGACGCGGGGGGGTTGATGTCAGCTCTCCGTGCGCCACGCCTTGGGTCTCGGGGGTGCAGGCGCGCGGTACCTTGCTTGGGCGACGACGATGTTGTAGAATGGGGCGTTGGTCCGGCCGAAGCGGGCGAGTCTGATCTTGATCACCATGGCTGCTGGTGCATTTGCTGCGAGCACATCGGCAGTCAGGAGATAACGTGCGTGTGTTTGTTGTCTGTTGTCTGTTGGGTCTTTTTGAGCCATCTCAGCACCAGAACGGGAACTACTGCTCTGGTCTCTGGGATAGGGCGACTGTGTGGCTTCCGCACCCCTGCCCCTGCGAGTGACGTCGAGAGTGACGTCGCTTGCTGAACCAGTGCCACTCTGCACCTTGTACATTTCTGATGCTCTGCAGAGCTTCTGTTTGGGGTACTTGCGCTTGCACACGCAATGCCCCATTGTTCATCTGCAGCTGTTCGCCATGGGGCTCAAGGTACGCAGTACTTCACACATCTCCGTTACCAACCCAATGCTGACTCGAGATGCTACCCGTTTCGATAGTATCTCGGCGCGAAGGCCGCTGCGGCTCTGGACAAAGAGCTGATGAGCACCGGTGCTTTCTCCATTGACCAGCTGATGGAGTTGGCCGGTCTCTCTGTCTCCCAGGCCGGTATGCTATGTCTGGCCCAGGGGAAACGGTCGAAATAGAGAAATTGACTCGGTATGGCAAGTTTACCGCGTTCAACCCCCCAGCAAAGGACGTCGAATTCTTGTGGCATGTGGTCCAGGAAACAACGGTGCGTTACGCTGTTTCTGCAGAACATGCTCGGTTCATGTAAGCTGAGAGACCGGCTGGTCCAGGCGGAGATGGGCTCGTGGCTGCCCGACACCTTTTCCAATACGGCTACCAGCCCACCATCTACTACCCCAAGAGAAGCACGAACGAACTGTACCGGGTGAGTGGCGAGTGGCGAGTCTATCATGCACTATTGTGGTGTGACCCGGTGCCACCCTGCCAACTGCGTCCATTCCGAAAACAACACCAGATTGAGCCCTATAAGGCTTGTCTACACGGCCCATGACTTTATTTGCTGCTGACCGTCTTTCCAGCGACTGGCCAGACAGCTCGAGGACCTCGATGTGCCTTTCACCGATAACTTCCCAACGGCCATGATATCCACTGACCATATTGTCGATGCTATCTTCGGTAGGTGGTCCCCGTCTTGCATGCCACGCCTGGCCGCTGTACCTTTCTCACCAAGCACAGGCTTCAGCTTTTCCGGCGAGGTCCGCGAGCCATTCCCAGCCGTCATCCAGGCCTTGGAGGAAACAACTCTCCCAGTGACCTCGGTCGATGCTCCATCGTCTTGGAACATCGAGGACGGGCCTCCAAAATCAGGACTGGGTAGCACGTTTCAGCCTGCTGCCTTGATCAGTCTTACTGCGCCCAAGCCGCTGGTAAAGTTCTTCCAAGGCCGCCATTTCATTGGGGGAAGGTAAAATACCCCTTCTTTGGACCCCCATGGCCCTCCTCGTCCTCCTTCAGAGTCCCTAAACATGAGCCAGGTTTGTGTCCCCCACCATCGCCAAGAAGTATAACTTCGACGTGCCCGAGTATCAAGGAATCGACCAGGTTGTCGAGGTCGGTACGGATGGACAGAAGTTGTGATGCCTGTTCTGCAGAAAGGACGATGGAAGTCGGATGTTCAAGTCGGGACACTGAGTATCTCCTCTGGTTCTAACTAACAACACAACCGCCTGAGCGACTGTTTGGACAGACCGGGCTCGGGCATTGTCTCTCGATCATTTCGTTGAAAATCGTGGTGGTTACTGCGAAGCAGGCGGTCGTGATTGGGTCTAGATTCGGACACAGCTTGACGAAGATCAGGTACTCTTTCCCACAAGCTGGACACTCGCAAGTATGTTTCTCACACATCAGTCTGCGGAGGCGGAAGATCTTCTGCAGATCTTCAAGATGGTTGGTGGTGCCTAGCAAATGAATTGCTGCGCAACGTCAACGAGCCGGAGGCGTGTCGAGGTTTTGATCTCGGCTTGTGGCAAGTGTGGGCCCCTTCGCTTTCCTGTCTCTCAGTACGATGGCTTCTGCCGACTTCCCCGCGATTCGACATGACAACAGCTGTCTCGAAGGAACCGACAGGATCACAGTCGGGAGACGAATCCACTGTGGCTGAGGTGTTTGTAAAGACTGACAAGAAGTCGAGAATTCGCCGGAAGGGTTGCTCCGCATAGATTCAACCCACTACATTCAACAGCTGCCGAACGAGAGGGTTCGGTGGATTCGTCACACTTCCGGACTGCCTGCCCACTATGATACAGGTATGGCGGTGCCAACAGAGGGCTGATCGAGGGGGTGGGCCATCATCGCCAAAAATAGCAGTGACAAACCAGCGACTCTACAACCGCCATGGGCGACGAGCACATAGCGGATTCCTCTGGAGCAACAGCCTCCATGCAGCAGACTCCACACACAAACTTCACTGTAGACTGGGGTTGAAGGGCGCTCAACGAACCAAATGCTCCTCGAGGCCTCTTGATAGGTCTGTCGAACTCGCACAGGCGCTTGCACAGTACATATCCACGGCCGCCGGGCCCACGACCAGAGCTGCAGCTCCGCCTACCAGGCAGCCAGGCCGTAGCAGCAACTGCCAGTCAGTTTCTTGGGCAAGTCGCTGACGCCCAAGCTGCATGTCATTGAATCATCGACTGTTCGTATAAATCGCCCCACCACCCTGGGAGGTGCCCACAGCTTGGGTGTGGTTGAGTGTCTCACCTGGGTCTTCACTGTGTGGGTAGGTCGAGGTCGTTCACACTATTTATCTCCCCTCGCCGCAGTCCTCCCGGCTCTTCCGTTCTTGACTCAAAGCTTCGATCGTTGTCTCGAAATTTCGAGACCGCTAGCGCCAAGCGCTGGGTCTTTTCTGCCGAGTTCCAGAGGCCTCCACACTCTCCATGCTAGGCAACTCATACGTACAAGATCGTCGACAGGCCCGACGACACTATGCTGGCCATGTGGATTTGGTCCGATGCTCTTGGTGTATACTTTGTGTACCATCATGGCGTGATCCTGTCAACAATGCCTAGCCAATCCCCAGGCCGGAGCCGTGCGGAGAAACGTACAGTACAGTACTACGTATAACTACCGTCGATGACGAGGTACTGACAGATTCGAACTAGTAGTCTCGATATTTCTCTGCGGTTCCACTCGGATGATGGCCGCCACAGTGTTGGGAGAAGTCAGGCGATCCGTCTAGAAAGTCCCCTTGAAGGCCCTGCCTAGCCATCCCCACTACGAAAGTTTGGTCGACAGCCTCATCGGCCCCCCCTGCAAAGTACAACTCTGATCTTTATCACGTGCTGGTGGGTCGCGGGCGTCAGTAGCGGGCTCGCACCAGAACTTGTACTACGTACTACGCATAGACTTGTACCATTGTGGGATAGGTGTATAATACCGTATGGGACACCGGGTCCGTCCAGCCCGCCTCCACGCCTTGCCGCCGCCGATACCACGGCCACGCTGTTCACGCAGTCCCCCGCGCTTGCGCGTCGAGAGATGAGGGGGCGGTAGTGGTGGGAGGAAGAGGGGAAGCCGTGGAGGAGAAGGACGGCTGGAGCTGTGGGGACGCTGCCGCAGTAAGGTAGAAGATGTGTACGCGGTTGGATAGGGTGGCGTTTTGGATGGAATCTGTGCCGGGGTAGGAACTCGGCGCCATGGTGATTTTGCTGGCAGAGTGGACGCTTGTGCTGGCACAGAGAGTGCAGGTCAGAAGGAGGCATACGTCCTCGGCGTTTGCCCACTGCTGGTTATGTTATATATACATTATTCGATACGGCTGGCACAGTAACCCGCAGCGGGCCCCATTGGTACAGCAGAGCCCTCGACGACAACTTCGGCCCGGAACTTCTTGTGGTACATAGCGCGCGCCTCGGAGTCGGTCCGAGTGCTAGTCCAAGCCGCGTACCCATCATGTACTGGACTGGGAAAGGCCCACTCATAATTTTGTAATTGTGCCTTCCAACGTTGTGGTATCCGGGACTATTTTCAGTCCATTATGTCTTCTGCGTTGTTTCAAGGCTCAGCCACCAAAATATTGACTGGTGCTAGTCAGCTGATGTATAATATGAAAGAGTGATTGTATGTATGATTGAACTGCTGATTTCAAGCCAGATGTCCAAAAATATGAGCCTGCTCCTGCTATGCCATGTTCATCTTCTGATGGTCGCTGGTAGTTGTGGGGATGGTGCACCATGCACCTTGAAATTCTTGTTGTGTGGATGTTCTACTTCGCTCAGTGCTGTCCGATGCATCAGATGCCCAACCAGTATGGCATCGTGGGAGTCATGGCCCCAAGCCATTGTGGCCTGATAACAGTCAGGAATGATGCCCCATAACACTGTAGCAGGAGGTTGGGCTGGCTGGAGTGACCGTGCAAAGTGACAAAGTCATGAGTGTGAGCAAATGGGCGGCACTGATTCCACATATCCACGGTTGACTGGCACAAAACTGTCAACTGGCCATAATCATCAAAGTAACCATTGCCAGATGTGATGAGTAGAGATATCAGTTACATTGTGAAGACATGCCAGCCATCTACTTGTTGTCCTTCACAATCCATTACCTTGGTGGCAGTTACTTCATCTTCATCACACACATTTTTGGACACACAACCTTGCGACCACAAGGGCAGGAACCAGGAACAGTTCCTAGCAATGGGCAAGGCCAAAAACAACTGATGTCTAATCAAAACAGCCCCTTCTGACCAAAGACAACCTCGCCATATCCACAACCACCCACCCACCTTCCTCCCCACCAACAGAGCAGCCACAATGTGCAAGTGCCTGTTCGTCGAGTTCAAGTGCTCCTGCACCACCTCGGACTGCCCCCACCGTGACCCCAGATCCAAGCAGTACCACGCCGCCAACGCGCTCTTCCAAATCGACCATTTCAAATGGCAGCACTGCGCCGACTTCCTCGGCCCCGCAGGCCTCTCGTCCCAGGGCAGAAGCAGCAGCAGCAGCAGCCGCCGCCGCCGCCGCAACCACCATGCCACCACCCGCAGCCAGGACTCCACCGCCACGAGGGAAAGCAGCAAGAAGCCGGGGACGAACGCCCTGAAGCGCCTCTTCACCTCCGCCGGCAGGGGCAGCGGCAGGGGCAGCGCCAGCGGCGGCAGGGCCCGACAGCCCGACCGCGACAGGGGCGCGGCCAACTACAAGGTGATCGACGGCAACGGCGATTCCGTCAGCGCGTGGAGCAGCTCGTCGACCGACTCGTGGTCGTCCGGGGGGTCGGTGGTGGTGGCGGCGGTGGGGGAGCAGGAGCAGGAGCAGGAGCAGGAGCAGCAGCAGGAGGAGGAGGAAAAGGAGGAAGGGGAGGGGCAGGAGGGTCAGGCGGCCCGCGACAGCCAGCAGAGCCAGAGCCAGAGCCAGAGCCAGAGCCAGCAGAGCCAGCAGCCGTCCGCGCAGGTGCCGCCGATGCGGCGGAGCCGGGATCCCCGCCATGGCGGCGGGGTGCCTGAGTGCGAGGGAATCGTGCACGAGGGCTGGTGCATCACGACACGGAGGTGCCGCTGGTGCGAGGAGTACTGGATGGGACGGGTCGGGGTTTTGTGAGGTGTGGCTGGCGACTGGCGTGCTGGAACTGTGCCCTTTGCTGTTGGCGCTGCGGGCTGCTTTGAGAGTGGGACTTTAGGCTTGATTTCACCTGGTGGCGAATGGGTTGCAGAGAGAACTTGAGAGTTGGACAGAAGGCGATCACAGCGGTGGATCAGATTACACACTTCACACGAGAGGGTGATTGTTTGGAATGGAGTAACGTTCTTGGTATTGTCAAAGTGAGGATTGCAGGGAATTCTCGATTGGTAGCGGGTGCATTTAATCACACTGGGAAGGACACTTGGACAAACGCGATAAACAAACTCGACCATAGGGTGATTTGACCATGAGGAGGTAGTCAAGCAAGAGACAGAACAGCTGCCAACTCTTGATCTGGTGGCCCAGATACTACCTACCTAAAGGCTAATCAAGTACCGTATGACCCGTGCCTCTGGGCCTAACCAATGTTGACAGCAACACACAATACGAGAACGAAAGTTATGGAGTCATAGTCAAATAAAAAAGGGTAGGTCGTAGGTTGTTTGCCGTCAGTAGGACTTGGTCGTTTTTGATTTGCGATTTACAGTAGTAATACCAACAATAATAGCGACTTGGCCGTTGGCCAAATTTGGTAACTTGACGATCTTAAGACTTTTCACGGTCAATCTCAACGCTTGTCTTCCAAAACTGGTTCAATAAAAATTTCTTAGTGTTTTTCAATAAATGACGATACCGTCGCCACTTTCAAGTGCCTGTAAACAGCAACACACTTAAAAGTCTTCTCTTTTGCTACCTATAAACAGCAGACGTAGCAACAGGGCCCTTCGCAAAAATCTTCCCTCTACCTTACGCAATTACAAAGCGTAACCGGAAAGTAGCTTCTTCTTCTACTTAGCTTATTTATGATTAACCTAATAAGAACAAATCAGTATGAGTAGGCCTTTATCATTAAAACGTAATCAATTCGAATCTGTAGTTGAAGTAATGGGTGTATTACATTAAAAGTGGTGATGTGTAACTTCTAAGTTTGGCAGATCGCTAGCCGGTCTGCACACTAATTTGTATGGCCAATTGCTTGGCCCGTGCCCTAACCTGAAGTGGGCACCTACTGTACTTGACTTGCAGTCAATACAGTCAATCCCACAAACAATACAGTCAACTTGCAGTCAGTACAATCAACTTACAATCAGTATAGTTGACATGACTGTACCGCAGTTGACTCCTGTTCCAACACTGTAAAAGATAATACTTAATTACAATAGCTACAAGTTAATTGTTAGCGTCAATTTCATAAAGAATACAGACCAAACGTTGACCTATATAAGTTAGGGTGTAAACTGGCTAGTAACTTGCCCAACTCAGGTTTTACATCCACTACTTGACTTTGCAATACCATCTGTTACTTCGACCACAGTTCAAATTGACAACTCATTATAACGCATAACAGCTTATCAACATGTATTATATATAATTATCGTTAATGATTAATAATACCATAATTGAATGATTTGAAGAATTTGGTTTCAAATACGTATCTATAAAGGTTTCCAGTTTAGGTGTTTGTTGTACCAAGGGGGGCGGTACTTTCCTACTTTCTTTGCTTTCTCATGAGACTATCTACTCATAAGGGTACGTACCCATGAGTCATCCTTCTCATGAGTACTTATTGTTATTATTGTTGGTGGGGCTTTAGACGTTGCAACGTTGTCGATTCGATTAGTCGAAGTAACAGTAGTATTGCAGTAGTCAGGTGGTGGATGTATTGTTCTAGGTTTGGCAAATCGCTAGCCGGTCTGCATGGTAATTTGTATAGCTCATTGTTTGGCCCGTGCCCTAGTGTAAATTAGGCGCATACTATACTTACTTTACATCTAATACGGTAGGCCCGCACAAAATAATACATTATACTTACAGTTCGTATAGTTAACTTTACTAGAAGTAAAGTTAACCTATTGCACCACAAATACTATTATTTCAATACTAACGGCTTTTTAGTTTATACATACGCGTTAATATAGTTAACCAATCTTTTCCGGTAAGCGTTGAACTACGACCTCGTCAACTAGCTAAACTTCTATTAATTTCAATTAACCTCCGTATCAAAATGCACCTATTTACATAAAAATTAACACTAATTTCCGTCAATTGCCCTACAACTACAAGGTCTGCCTTTATTGTTTCCCACAAAAAGTTCTTCTACTACAAACTTATACAATCCTCTACTTCAGCTGTACCAATTAAACAAGTTAATATTATTTATTCCCTAGCAATCTTCCAGTTTACCAATATATTTTTAACCGCTGTCACGTAATTTAGTCCTTCTGAGCGGTTTATTAACGTAACCCTCGATATGTATAGTTAATGTATTGTTATTCATAAACTTTCTAAAGGCCTTATTTAGTGATGCTTTCGTTATTGTATTAGCAGGATTATCTTTACCGTTAATTAATCGGAACTCCTTAATCTCCATTCTTTTGTAGGCTTTGCGGAGTACCATTACATCGATTATTAAGTGTTTTTCGCTAGTAGTTCCGAGTTTCGAAAGGTATTCAAACAGGCTTCTTGAGTTGGTACAAATCACTACCAGAATTTAAAAAATCTTAAGTTACTTGGTAATAACGTTAAGGGTTTCCTTCAGTACTATACCTATATTAAAGCCAACTATTATTCCGTAAACCTATAAAGTCAACACGTTTTGTACAATCCTCTTATATTTGGTAAAAGTCTAGTAACTTAGGCTGCCAATAATACTAAATTAGTTTTCCCACCTATTTTTATTAATAAGGGTTATTAAAAAGCTGATCTAAAAAGACAAGTCAATGTTATTTGTAAAAAATCTATCTGTGAAAATCATTAGCTTAGTGTTACAACCCAAGTATAATGGTGGGTTAGGAAGCAAGCCAGTATACAGCTGAGCTACTTAGAGCCTAAAGTTCAACACATCAGGTGGAGAACACCTCTCCTTTGTCAGCGGGGAAATAATTAAGCCAATCACGTGATTAGGATCAGTGAGATCAGTACTGATCCAAGTGATCCAAGATCAGCGGGCTCAGTACTAATCTAAGGGATCCGGTACTGAAGATGCTATGAAGGTACAGATATATAAGGACACGGTCATAACCACATAGATAGTATTTCCTTCATAGTTCTTCAGTTGTCAATCTAAGTATTCAGTCTACACATCTGAATAGCCTCACAGCTTTTGATCATTACTTACACAGTTGCGATATTGTTCACTCAGCACCTCTGCTACCTTCTTGATAACATAAATCCTCTGACACCTTCTATATACTCACGGGTATTTAGTGTGATCATTACACTTAGCCCTTGATAGGTTGATTAGGACTATATTAATCCTTTGGTCTAGATTTTAATCTGTCACTTAATCTTTTTATTAAGCTAGTTAAAGTCGTTACTTATTAAATCTTATACTTACGCCGTAATAAAAAGGTCGTAAAAGGCTTTTGGCTGGCATAAGGTGATAATATAGTAATTACAAACACGTTATTTTAAATACCATTAAGCTTTAGCTACGTTGGTCTCATTAATAATAACCTAATTAAGGCCCCAACCTTTTTAACGAAAATTAAAGCTAATATTAACGATAAATATACGCATTGACGATCCGTTAAAATCAAGTTATTTACCCTCTATAACTTCATCACTAGCTTATAATTTCAAAATTTAAAATTCTTCATCGCCTGCTATTCCAATACTACAAAGCCAGCTGTTCCAACGAAAAGATTATCGTCAATACACGTACCCACTAGGCTGAAATCCCTTTTTTTATATTACTAACTAATATAGGCCGTATATTAAAAACTTTATACATAGTTATTATTTCAATTATGATTAATAGGTTAAAAACCAGTAGACGTCTACTTGTAACAATTCGTATTAAGGCTTAATACATTGTATTACCGTTTCTAAAGGGTTGATAAACCGTAATTCTCATCATAATTCTAACAGTACGATCCGTTATAATTAGGTTGCTAATTATATGTAGGCATAAGTAATATCTCGACTATTAAATTTAAATTTATATTTAATTTTCGTTAGTAAACTTCCTACGAAAACGACTACTAAGCGCTAGCTAATCTTTTCAATCGTTAAAGATCATGTAAAGATTTAATCTTTACCTTTATGGCCGTATCCTTGAACGATTAAACGTAACTTTTCGTATAGTCACCCCATGATTTTATCTTTAACCTCGTAAATAATACTTAACTTAAAAATCGTAACGTTTGAGTTTTTGAGGTTAAAATCGGCTTTCGATACGAATTATATAACTTTTCAAGGTAAGAAACCATTAATCTTAACCCTATCACTTTTCTTAAAAGGTCTGCCGGAAATTTTAATAATACTTTATACTTGAGGTTTTAGTATCAAGTCTTCGTTATCTTTTTTTTTATTTACCCAAACAGTATTGTAAATACGACCCGGTATATATTTTCCCTTTTTTACGTCTTTTTTTTTTAGGTGTAGTCTATACCAGCGGTGTTCTATCGGCTTATCGATAATAGGTAAAAAAAAGTTCGTGTTAATTCGGCAGCTTAATTTAAGGATCTTTATTGTTAGTAACTCTAATATGAAACTTAACTTAGGTAATTCGAAAAGATCTAAGACCGTTAACAGTTTTAACAACTACTTTAAAATTAGCGATACTTAAGGTTTTATATAGGCCCTCCCATTTAATCGGCTCCCGCTACATAAGTACCTTACTTTATAATAGCAAAGTAAATATGTTGATTATTAAGAATCCGTTCCTAGTATTAAAGGTATCGTTAACTTAACGGTATGCCGATTCCTTCCGTAATTCCTTCAAAGCTTTACTGTAAGCTATAACTTTCTTTTAGGTATTTATCAATAACGGAGATTTACTTGTTAAGCTTAGGTACGCTTTAAAGACCAATAATGTTAATACTAGACTGTTAGGGCCCACAGTATTATTTAGGTCTTTTACCGCTATTTAAAGGCGTGCCTCTAGATCCTTAAAGCTTTTGATTTCTAACGTAAGAATCTTATATGTTTAGCGAAGTAGGGAGTGTACCATTTTAACTTTCCTAATACTTTAGTAGGCCTTTAAAGACATATGTTTATACTGAATACCAATTATTTTAATATCTTTTTGAAACTCCGCTGCTGCAAAGCTAATACTGGTATAGTAAATGACGAAATTTAGTGGGTTTAGGTATATATTAATTTATTAAATCCTTAGTGTTTCTTACGTATCCTTTACCAAACAGAAATATAGAAACTTAGCTCCGTAAAAAGAAGTTACGGAGTTAACGACGTAAAAAACAGGCTTTGTTGGTAGGTCTTTATCGTTGCAACATAGTCGATTCGAATCGCTATAGTCGAAGTAACTGGTGTTGCGTTAATATTATTGATTGAGGTATGTAAGTTATGAGTTTGGCAGACTGCTAGCCAGTCTGTACACTAATTTGTATAGTCAAACAATTTGATGTGTGCCCCACTTTGAGGTGGGCACCTACTGCACTATACTTGCAGTGCAGTTCTACAAACTATAGTCAATCTGCAGTACATACAATCAACTTTACTGTAAGTAAAGTTGACTTGACTGTATTGCATTTGATTGCTATTCCAACAGGCTTATTATTTAAGTAAAACATATCGATGAAAACCTTATAATTAAAATCTTTGTCGTTTTTTTAGTATAAATGTAAATATTTAGGGGGCTTAAACACATTTTTAACAGTGGTAGTAAAGCCTTTTAATAGATTTTAAGTCAAAGTATTCCATATCTTCATACGTTATAGACTTTAGGACTTTATATAAACTGTTAACGGCTAGGTGGTTAAAGTGTCGATATAATTAGTGTATTTTCGACTCCATCAGATTCAACACTACTTCTTTAAAGCCTTTAAATAAAACTATAAATACCGTCACTTAAAGGCGAAGAGAAACTTTTAGTCGGTTTTAACTAGCTTATCGGTGTTAAAGTTATCGTTAATTCTAAGGGTTTTTATATTTTTAAGTAAAAAAGGAAAGAGTTATGAGATCTAAAGATATAAAATGTAATTAGATTTACAATAGTTTTTACCTATGTTATTTCCAATAACGATATGTATTTGTTTAATTTAAAACTAACTTTAACTTTGCAAATATAGTAACGATTAATCTTAGTAACCGTAGTACTTTCCCTCTGCAATACTTAGTACTATAAATAGCTTCCTATTAAGTACCTTACTACCTTTATATTTAATATAATACCTTCAACGTATAGTCCGCATAGTGATCGCGAAAGTTAAAGGTATATAAGGGGTTTATTGGTAGGCCTTAGATATTGCAACGTTGTCGATTCGATTGGTCGAAGTAACAGTAGTATTGCGTGATCAGATGGTGGATGTATTGTTCTAGGTTTAGCAGACCGCAAGCCGATCTGCACTGTAATTTTCATGGCTACTTGTTTGGCCTATAACTTAGAGTGAAGTGTAGTATACTGTACTTGACTTACACACAGTGCGGTAAGTTCCTACAAAGAAATACACTTAACTTGCAGTACAGTTGAATTTACTGTAAGTAAAGTTGACTTACTGCATTGTATGTAGTACTATTCCAATACTGACGGCTTTTTAGTTGGTGCGCGTGCGTTAGTGTGGTTGACTGTTTTTTTCCGGTTAGCATTAAATAGCAGCCTCGTACCACCTGTCAATTCCGATTGACTTCTATACTGTATTGCACCCAATTGCATGCAAATTGACCCCATTTAGCCTCTATTGCTCCGCCGCTCCGAAGTTCGAGTTTATTAACCCCTATATAAAAGTTATTTCGCTACAACATTTTACAAGCCTTTATTTTAACTGTGCCACTTAAACAGATTACTATCATTAATCCCCTGGCAGTCTTCCAGTTTAACAGCAAATTCCTATCCACCATCATACGATTTTAGATTTCCAGACGGCTTATTAACGTAGCCTTCGATACGTATAATTAGCTTTTTGCTATCTACAAACCTTTTAAGTGCCTTATTTAGTGTCGCTTTTATCATTTACAGTATTATCTTTGTTATCGATTTATCGGAACTCCTTAATCTTCTTTCCTTCATAGGCTTCACGGAGTGTTATTACGTCGATTATCAGGCGTTTTTCGCTTATAGTTTCGAGTTTTAAAAAGCATTCAAAAGGGCTCCTTAAGTTTATATAGATTACCACCGGAATAGAAGAAATCCTAAATTGCTTGGTGATAAGGTTGAGGGTCTCTTATAATGTTATACCTACGTTAAAACCCTCTATTATACTATAAATCTTCGATATTAATATGTTTTGTGTAATAATTTTACACTTAATGAAAGACTAGTAAATCAGATCGCCGATAATGCTAAATTAATCTTTCCGCTTATCTTCGTTAACGAGAGTTATTAGAAAGTAGATCTGTAAAAACAAGTCGGTGTTATTTATAAAAAACCCATTCGTAAAAATTATTAACTTGGCTTTTAAGAGATATATTAATACCATATTAATCCCGTGGTTCAAATTTCGCATTTACTATTTAAGCTTTTTATTTGGCCAGTCAGAGTTTTTATCCGTTAGTATTTATATTTTTACCGTAATAGATCAATCGTAAAAAGCTTTCGGTTAATGTAAAGTAATAATATAGCTACCCCTAACACGTTATTTTAAGTATCTTTAAGCCTTGGCCTGAGCAGTTTTATTAATTATAGTTTAAATAGCTCTTAACTTCTTTGGATAAAGTTAAGGCTGGTATTAATATTAAGTATACGGATTAACAATTTATTAAAGTCCAGTTCGGTATTTTCCGTCAATATCTTTACTGGCCTATAATTTTACAATTTAGAGTCCTTGATCACTTACTATTTCAATACTATAAAGTTAGTTATTCCAACGAAAACGATATCGTTAGTTTGTATACTTACCATGCTGAAATCCTTCTTTTATATTACAAATAAGGACGGATCGTATATTAAATATATCATCGTTAGCTGTAATTTAAAGTGCGATTAGTAGGTTAAAAAATAATAAACGTCCACTTTAACCAGTTCGTATAATAGCTTGATATATCGTATTATTATACCTAAAAGATAAATAGCACGGAGTTCCTATAGTAGTTTTAGTAGTATAATCCGTTATAAATCCGTTGCTAATTACGTATAGGCTTACGTTATGTTACGATCATTAATAGTAAACTTGCCTTTAGTTTTAGTTAGTAAATTTTCTGCTAAAACAACCACTAAACGTTAACTAATCTTTTAAATTGTTGGCGACTACGTAAGAATCCAATCCTCACCTTTATTGTCGTATCTTTAAGCGATTAATCGTAACTTTTTGTACGGCCGCCCCGTGATTTTTCCTTTAACCTCGTAAATAATCCTCGACTTCAAGATTTTAACGTTTAGATCTTAAAGGTTAAAGTTGGTTTTCAATATAAATTATAAAACCCTTCGAACTAGTAAACTGTTAATTTAGACTCTATTATTTTCCTTAAAAGGCTTACTGAAGGCTTCAATAATCCCTTATATACGAAGCTTTAATACTAGGTTTTCGTTGTCTTTCTCTTTTTTACTTACCTAAGTAGTATTGTAAGTACGACCTGGTATATATTTCTCCTCTTTAACGTTTTTATTCTTCGTGGGTCGCCCGCGCTAGGGGCGTTTTATCTATTTGTTGATAATGGCTGGAGTAGGTTCGTATTAGCTTGGTCGCTTCATTTGAAGACCTTAATGGTCTTTATCTTTACTATTCTTAATATAAGGCTTAACCTAAGTAGTTTGAAAGAATATATGACCGTTAACAATTTCAATAACTATTTTGAAGTTTATGATACTTAATATTTTATATAGGTCCTCCCATTTGCTTAACTCCAACTTGTTATGACGCAAGAACATCAGAGGGTCAGAACACAGGCCAGTATGAGGCTAAACCACTAAGAACCTGATGTCCAACACATCAGGTGGGGATATATCTCTTATGTCAGCAACTTTAGGGCTAGGGTTACGCACTAAGGATCATTGGGATCATGTTTCGATCCAACAGATCCAGGATCATTGGGATCATGTTTCGATCCAACATGATTCAGCACTGAAGGCGTATGAAGGATTAAAGATATAAGGACACGGTCAGCACCACATAGATAGTATTTCCTTCATAGCTCTTCAGTTTTCAATCTAAGTATTCAGTCTCAGTATATTCTGAATAGCCTCACGGCTTTTGATCATTACTTGCACGGTTGCGATATTGTTCACTCAGCACCGCTGTCACCTTCTTGATAACATAAACCCTCTGACACCTTCTATATACTCAAGGGTATTAAGTGTGATCATTACACCACTATACAAAGAATTTACTTTATAATGTTAAAGTAAGTACGTCGATTATTAACGGGCTATTTATAATATTAAAGGCGTTATTAACTTAGCAGCGTGTTGATTCTCTTCATACTTTCCTTAAAACTTTGTTATAGGCCGTAACACGTTTCTAAGTACTTGACAAAAGCGGAAATTTACTCGTTAGGTGTAGGTACGGTCAAAAGACCAAAAGCGTTAGCATTAAGCCGTTAGGGCCTACGGTGTCATTAAGGCCTTTTACTACTATTTATAAACGTGTCTTTAGACCCATGAAATTTTTAATCTTCAACGTAAGGATATTATACGTTTGGCAAAGTAGGGCGTATGCCCTTTTAACCTTGCAAATACTCTAATGAGCTTTTATAAGTACCTGTTTACAATAGATACCTATTATCTTAATATCTTTTGGAAATTTTACTATAGCAAAGTTTATACTGGCATTGTAGATGACAACGTTAGGTAAATCTAGATACGTGTCAATTTACAGTATCCTTCACGTTTTCTATATATTTTTTACCGAAAGAGACTTTAAAAACTTAGCTTTGTAAAAAGAGGTTAAGGAATTAACGACGTAAAGAATAGGCTTATCATTCAAGTAAAACACATTAACGATGATCTGGTAATTAAAATCCTTATCATCTTTTAATATAAACTTAAATCTTCGAGGGGCTTGGGTATATATTTAATAATTGTGGAAAATTCTTTTAATAGCTTCTAAAATAAAATATTCGATAGTGTTATACCCTATGGACTTTAGGACTTCATATAACCTGTTAATAGCTAGATAATTAAGACACCAGTATAGTTAACGTATTTAAGGCTCCGTTAGGTTTAACACCATTACTTTTGGGCCTTAAAGATAAAACCATAGGTACCCCCACTTAAAGACGAGTAAAAACCTCTAGACGTTTTTAGTAAGTTCATCTATATTAATGCCAACGTTAATGCCGAGGGTTTTTATATCTTCCAAACAAAAAAAAGGATATAAAAAACTTGAAGACGTAGAACGTAATTACTTTCATAATAGTTTAAATTATTGTTATCCCTAATAACGATAATTATTCACCTGGTTGAAAGCTAATTTTAACCTTGTTAACATCGTAACAATTAATCTAAGTAGCTGTAATACTTTCCTTCCGCAGTATTATGTATTACGAATAGCCTTTTGTAAAGTACTTTATTAACCTTATATTTGGTATAATACCTCAAAACGTATAGTCTGCGTAATGGTAGTGAAATTTAAAGGTATATAAAAGTTGAAGGGTTTAGTTAGTGTAAATGTAAGAGTTTTCACCACTTAAACAGTATAAAAAGGTGTGGTCAGCTAGTTACTAAGCTGTATTAAAATCAATATTCTCTTACTACTTAATTTACTTAAAGGTATTGGCGACTTTAATTAATTTATCGTTCTTAATGTTTACGATTCAATTCAAGTAATTTTATTCTGAAGCAATAAAGTATTAGGCATGATATATTGCTTTTTTTTCATTACGCTTGGCGGGGAAGTGCCGAATTAACCAATAACTAGATTTACCACAAATTCAACATCTTTTACCACTATTACGATAAGAGTGCTTACGATTAATAGGTCCGCTTAAATTTTATTAACTCCAACGTAATTATTACCTTTAGTTTAAGGTTAAGGTTGATACGTCAAACCTTAGGTGTTATAGGCGCCCGTATTTACGGTCAACGTAATTAACCATCGTAAGGTCTTTTTTATTTATATCAAGGATCTTACCAACTTAAAAGTACATATAAAATGAGTTTGGTATACGTATTATTACTGTAATAAGCGAGAAGCGTAACTGGTTAAAAAAGCCTTTATAAATGATATTTAGGCATTATAAGGTGTATTCAAACTCACTAACACTCGTAACCGCTACCTATACCTGCTCGCGAAATATAGCTTCGCCAGCGTAACCCTTTCCTATTACTTTCTAACATAATATCAACTTATTAAGTATTTGATTAAAGACGTCTATTAATAATTCCTCCTCTTTTTTCTTTGTTATTATTGTAATTCACCTTATGGTAGCCTAGTTTATATAGTATTATAAGAGGTAGATGTCGTATTTGAAGTAGCTTTTTATACTATCGTAAATTTCGCGAAACGTGGTGACACTAGTTAGAAAGGTTAGGTACTAGTCCTTGGCATACCTTATAAGGATTCCGGGGAATATTAAGTAAAAACTAGAAGGAGGAACTTCCATCCACTTATAAATATTTTAAAAAGGAATTATTTTAATGTCCAAAAGGTTATACGGATTTCCGTTATACTTTTTGATATTATCCCAGATTTTAACGAGGTTTGTAAACAGTTTGTAATTAATATTAACTATTTTGATAAGTCTTAGAGAAAGGTCGCGATAATTATCCTAGCCTTAAATAGTATTTCTTAACGGTTTAAGTTTTAGGGTCTTCAAGGTACGGTATTAAGGGTAATTATTAGTCGTCTGGCTCGAAGTGTAAAGTCCTATAATAGGATTTATAATAGGCTCCCGCGCGTAGACAAACGTAAACGGAAAACGGTTTTAAGGGGTTTTTCGACTAAATTGCCAAGGGGTGATAGGTAATTAAAGGTTTTAGGAGGCCTGTCGATCTTTCTTAATTAATTAGTGTAAGGCATTCACATTAATATCTTTAACCGTGTTAACGGTCGTTATTTTTCGCATTCTACCGCCGTTAAAGGCGTACTTCGCGCTATTACATAAAGGTACTAAAATACTGAATAGGTTAACAGATTCCTTATCGCCAGTACATAAAAAATCTTAAATTCGCTATAAAAAAAAGGGTAAAAAGAAGGCCCCTTAAATCGCGTATAAAGGTAGTAAAGTTCCTTAACAGCTTTTCCTTTAGGTTATAAGTTAAAAAGGTATTTTTTCAAGTATACTAAGTTGAAAAAAGCATAGGTTAACGTTGTAATACTTTATATTTAAATAAAAACCCCTCGTTTCTTTCATTCGAATTTAATTTTTTACTTAAATCTCCTTTGAACTACTTTTTATACATGTATTATCCATTTTTTAAAAAAAGTTATAATATATGTAGAAAGTATGGTTGTGGTTATAGCTAATATTATATTTAACGATAAAGTATCCTATAAATTTGGTAAAATGTTTTTCCGTCAATTCTTTATCGATATCCAAAGTTCAAAATTCGTTGTTATAAAACTTGGTAAAAATAGTTACGAGGGTTTTAATTACCTTTTTCCTCTTGGAGTCGGTAATAGCTTTAAGGTAAGAATTTGCTGTAAATATCTTGAGGTTCTAGCCTATGTAGGACTTTCAGGGCGTATAAGGTGTTTGGAGCGAGGGACTTGGTGATCTTGGGCATGGAATCTTAGTGTTTTGGTGTGAAATTGCGTGGAAACTTGGCGATTTGGCGAAAGGTCGCGCAACGGGCTTTCTTGACGCGGCTTAGTGTTTTCGCTTAGAGTAGTAAACTTGGCGATTGAATTAATGTAAAGAGAGTAAAAAAGAGTAAAGTAGAGCAAAGGTTTGGTGTAAAGGGTAAGATTGGAGGTCTTTTGTTGTTGTAGGTTGTTTGGCGTGTGAACTTGGTCGTTTTTGCAATAGTAGTACCTAAAGTAGTACTAACTTAGCCGTTTTCCAACTTGCCGAACTTTGAAACTTCTGACAGTCAATCTCAACGTCTTTAAAAAAGAGCAATAAATATTAGTTAGTGTTTTTCAATAGCGATACCGTCGTCTACTTCTAGATTGCCGTTGGAGACTGACGTAACCCAAAAAGTCTTCTCTGTTTTCCTTCCGTTGTAAACTAACGCAGTACTAATGGAGGCCTTTCGCAAAAATCTTTCCTCTACTCTAGCCTCTGTAGTTGTAAAGCGTAACCGGAAAGTAAATTATTCTACTTAGCTTATCTATACTTAACCTAATAAGGACTGATCAGTGTTGGTAGGCCTTAAACATTACAACGTTGTCGATTCGATTAGTCGAAGTAACAGTAGTATTATATAGTCAAATGGTGGATGTATTGTTCTAGGTTTGGAAGACCACTAGCCGATTTGCACTATAATTTGTATGGCCACTTGCTTGGCCCATGCCCTAGAGTGAAGTGCAGCGTACTGCATTCGACTTACATCCGATGCGGTAAGTTCCCACAAAGCAATATACTCAACTTTCAGTATAGTTAACTTTACTGTAGGTAAAGTTGACCTACTGTATTGCATACAGTACTATTCCAACAGGGTTAGTGACTTGGTTAGGGCAAAGTTAAAGGTTCTTACTTTCCAAACGGTACAAAAAGGCATAGTCAACTAGTTACTAGACTGTGTCGGAAATAGTATTTTCATGCTATTTAATCTACTTAAGAGCATTATCACCGTTAATAGGCTTATTTCTTTTCAAATCTATAGTTTGATTTAAATAGTCATATTTGAAAGTAATAGGGTATTTGGTATAACAATATTGGCTGCTATTTTTATCAGGTCAATTATAGTGCAGTCAGTCAACTTTACTTACAGTAAAGTTGACTGTATTAACTACTGGTTGTAGTACTATACTGCAAGTGCAGTGCAGTAGGTGCCCACTTCAAAGTGGGGCACAAGCCAAAGCGTTTGGCCGTACAAATTAGTATGCAGACTGGCTAACGGTCTGCCAAACTTAGAATTTACCAACATCAATCTACAATATCAACGCAGCACCAGTTACTTCGACCACAGTGATTTTAATTGACTACGTTGCAACGATAAAGACCTACCAATAGTATTAGATGTAATACATTACCTTTTATTATTTCGCTCAATGAAGGAGGATCGAGTTAACCAATAGCCAGACTTACCATAAATCTAATATTTCTTACCACCATTACGATGATAATACTTGTAATTAACAGATCCGTTTAAATTTTAGCCCTATTAGCGCCAACGTAGCTATTAGTTCTAGTCTATAGTTGATAAACTAAACCTTAATCATTCAGGGCGCCCGTAACCGTATTTACGATCAACGTAATTAACTATCGTAAGGTTTTCTTTTATTACGTTAGGAAAGTTGCCAGCTTAGGGGTAGATACTAAATGAGTTTAGTATAAGTGTTATTAAAGTTGTAAACGAGGAACGCAACTAGCTAAAAAAGCTTTTACAGGTGATATTTTGGCGTTATAAGGCGTATTTGAACTCGCTAAAACCTGTGACGGCTGAACGTACCTGCTTACAGAGTATGGCTTCGCTAACATGAGCTTTCTTTATTACTTGCTAACATAATATCAATTTGTCAAGTATTTAGTCAAGTACATCTATTAGTATTTCCTTCTATTTTTTCTCCGCTATTATTGTAGTCTACTGTATAATACTTAATTTATATAGTATTAAGTAAGTTGGATGTCGTATTCAAAAAAAACTTTTAATGCCATCGTACACTTCGTGAAAGGTGGTTTCTCGAGTTAAAAATATTAGGTAATAGTCTCTAGCGTACCCTATAAGGATTTTGGGAAATAATAAGTAAAAACTAGAAGGGAGAACCTCAATCCACTTACAAATGTTTTTAAAAAACATTATCTTCGTATCGAAGAGGTTATAAAACTTTCAGTTATACCTCTCTACATCGTTCCAAATCTTAGCGAAATTCGTAATAAATTTGTAATTAATGTTAACCATCTTCATAGGTTTCAAAGGCAAGTTGCGATGGTCATTCTAGTCTTTGTTAGTAGTGTTTCCTAACAACTTAAGCTTTAAGTCTGTAGAAATACGGTATTAAGTGTAATTACCAATCGTTTGGCTTGAGTGGTATAATCCTATAATAAAACCTATAATAGGCTTTTATGTATAGGTAAATTTGCCGTAAAAAGGCTCTTAAGGAGTTTGATAGTTTTCATTAACATGCTAAAGGGCAAAAGGAACCTCAAGGTTTTAAGGGACTTAACGATCTTATTTGATTAACTGGTGTAGAGCGTCAACGTTAATTCCTTTAGCCGTGTGAGCGGCCACTACTTCACATACTTTACCACCATTAAGGACATACTCCGCGCTTCCACGTAAATATGCTAAGTTGCTAAACAAATTAACAGGTTTCTAATCATTAGCGTATAAAAAGATTTAACTTAATTAAAGTTAAAGAGGTAATCCTCTAAATAGCATATAAGGGCATTAAGGTTCCTTAACACCCTTTTCCTTATGCCATAGGTCTTAAAGATATTCTTCAAGCTAATTTAAGTCGAAGAGTCTTTATATCAGCTTTGTAGTACCCTATACTAATATATAAATCCCTTACTTTTTAAGTTCTAACTTAAACCTTAACTTGATTCCTTTTAAAATGTAAGTCTATATATTAATATTCTAATTACTAAAAATATTGCGAAAGTTGTGGAAGACGTAGTTAGAATTAGTACCGCTGTTATATTTAATAATATAATGACTGAGGAAATTAATATTGTGTTTTTCGATCGAGTTTTTGTTAATATCTTACTACCAAAGGTCTTTATCATATAACTTTGTAAAAAGGGATCCCAAGACCTTAATCTTTTTTTAATTTTTTCAATAGGTGCTATTTTAAAGTCTAAGGTGGTATAAGGCTTAGCGGATGATGAACTTGGTAATCTTTAGGTGTAGTGGCTTAGTGTTTTGGTTTAAAGTTGCGTAGAAACTTGGCGACTTAGTGTTGGATCGCGCGACGTAGCTTTTTTAGTGCAACTTGGTGAACCTTAGTATTTTTCGTTTCAAGCCGCGAACTTAACGATTAAATTAACGTAAATGAAGTGAAAAAGAGTAAAGTAGAAGCAAAGGTTTAGTATAAAAGGTAGTGTTGAAAGTCGTTTATTATTGTTATTAAAAGGCCAGGGTTATTTGTTGTTTTGGCTATAAAACTTAGTAATTTTTCTTATAATAATAGCTGATATCATAGTACTAACTTAGCTGTTTGCCAACTTAACCTTTTAAGACTTTTAGTGATTAATCTTAACACTCTTTAAAAAGGATTTGTAAAGATTTCTTAGTGTTTTCAATAACGATACCGTCGCTACCTCTAGTCTACCGTAAAGACTGGCGTATCCTAAAGGTCTTCTTTACGTACTGCTATAGAAACTGACACAGTAATAAAGGCCCTTCGCAAAAATCTTTCCTTTACCCTAACGATAACGTAAAGCGTAATAACCGGAAAGTAGCTTCTTATTCTACTTAGCCAATCTGTACTTAACCTAATAAGCACACTAATCAGTATTGGTAAGGCTTTAGACGTTACAACGTTGTCGATTTGATTGGTCGAAATAACAATAGTATTACTGTAGTCAGGTGGTAGATGTATTGTTTTAAGTTTGGCAGACCGCTAGCCGGTCTACACAGTAATTTGTATGGCCAATTGTTTGGCCCGTGCTCTAGTATGAAGTGGGCGCATACTGTACTTGCTTTGCATCCAATACAGTAGGCCCGCACAAAACAATACACTATACTTGCAGTCAGTATAGTCAACTTTACTGTAAGTAAAGTTGACCTACTGCACCGAAAATACTACTATTCCAACAATTATGATGATGGTCTGATGGATTCCTACCTTAGTCTCTATCCTCAAATACAGTCCGGAATACTACAATACGTTCGCACATACAGACAGCACAACAGTGTTGATTTAAGTCGAGTTTTACAATAAAACACAATTCTAAAAGAACATATTATTAGGATTTGAACTTGATGTTTTTAACCATTTCTATCAATATTGTGGTTACAACCCCCTTAACCCTTCACCTTTGTTACATTTTAGCTCTCGACATTTCATAGACCTAACAACGTTTGTTTTCACCCATTGGTTTACTGTGTAACACTTGTAGAATTTTAATTGAAAGATTGTAAGAAAGAAAATTCGAAACGTGTTAGTGTAAATAAATACCATAAAAATAAGTAACAGTATCAAAAGGGACTTATAACCTGTAAAGTCTAGACGATCTGACGAATAGAGTTAGGTGGGTGAAAAGGAGGCTGTATTGTTGGTGTTGTGGCGCAAGACTAATTAACTGGCACTCTACTTAGTAACGGGCGCACGAGCCACAAAATGGCTTGTGCGCACCATGGACGCACATAAATTCTTCACCTTTTGTGCAACACATTTCAGGGCCGAGAATAGTCGTTGTCCAAATAATATGCTCCATTTGAAATGATATTATCACTACGTCGTAAACATTACTGACTCTTCCAAATTTCTTCAAGTATGATGCGCTATTACCAACCATGATTTTGTTTTTGTAACGTAGTTATGGTTTGACTGGCTATTAGGGAACATTCTCCATAGCATAGTATTGCCAGCTATGAAGTAATGCCATGGCGGCCATGTTCATAGCTCCCATGGCAAGGCTTTTCTCTTTGGACACGGACGACGCAACAGACGACGTCGTGGCGTTGGGAGGATGAAACACCTGGCTACTCGTCGTCACTGTTGTCGCCGTCGTCGCCGTGGTCGTCAGCGTGGTGGTCGTCAGCGTGGTGGTCGTCGTCGTAGTCGCCGTCATCGCGGTCGTCACCATCGTGGTCGTCGTCGTCGCCGGAGTCGCCGTCGCCGCGGTCGTCGCGTTTACCGTCACCGCGGTCGTCGCGTTCGCCGTCGCCGTCGCCGCCGCCGCCGCCGCCGCCGCCGCCGTCGTCGTCGGCGACGCCGGGAACACGCCGCAGCCGCACCGCAAGGACGCGGACAGCCGCTCGGTGTAGCTCGCGCCGGACGCGTCGATGTTGGCCGCGGCCAGCGCCTGGTCCCACAGCATGAGCCCGGCAAACCCGCGGCGTGGCTGCAGGGAGCAGAGGACGCCACCGGCGACGGGCGCGTCGACAAAGCCGGTCGACGCGGCGCTCGGGCTGGCGGGCATCCCGATGTGCAGGGAGGCGTTGGCGCTGGGGGTGCCGGCCAGGAAGGACTCCCATGCGGCGTAGTTGAAGCCGGCGTTCCTGTTGCCGGCAGCGTCGAGGATCTGGCAGCCGGGGTTGTTGTAGAACTGGATCCATAGGCGGTCGAACCGGACGTTGCGGAGGAGGGGCTTCATGACCTGGTGTTGGTCATCGAGGGGGCACTGGGGAGCAGCGGAGATGATGTCGTCTCGGCCGGATGCTGTGATCAAGGCCCGCAGCCTCTCGATCATGGCCTGGTAGCCCTCGACACCGGCTGTTGAAGAGTCAGCAAGCCAATCTCATGATGCGGGTTCTAACCTCACCAACAAAGTCCTACTAACCTTCCACTGATTCGATGTCGAAGTCATACCCATCGACAGCCACGTGTACGCCATTGTAATCGAAGGGGCGAGGTCCATCGCCCCAGGTTGCCTCGTATGGACCAAAAGCGCCCCAGACGAACTCGGCGAACGCATGACCATTCTCACTGGTTGAAAGCGAGTAATTGGACGTCTCGGTGAATTCGCCTCCAATAGACAGCAGGACCTTCTTTCCATATTGGCTTTGGCAGAGACCGACGCCGGGATTCAAGTGAGGACAGTTGTTCAGCAACCTGGACGCAGCGCCTTTGTTTTCATAATGCTCAGCTGAGCAATGGCCGGCAAAGCTGGTGCCCGGGTAGCCGGCAGCGCCTCCGTTCTCAGGTGAGACGTTGACGAAAGCGAGAGTGAGGTACTCAAAGGACAGGTCTGTGCAGACATGGCCAAGGTCGGCATCGTCGTGTTGTCCGAAATAGACATTGACTGAGGACCCTGGTTTGGCATTTGCCAAGGCTGGCATCACTGCCCACGCAGCGAGCAAACAAGTCTCGCAGAAATACATCATGCGGTTGAGTTGAGTATCAAAAAAAGATTTGACAAATTCAGGTAGTGTAACCTGAAAGCCAACCAAAAACGCAAAGAAAGCTTTGTAGATAGGCAGCCCAACTGGACAATGAAGGAGGAAGGAAGAGCGAGATCACCACCACAGAGACCAGACATGCTATACAAACCTGTCTAATGATTGATTGCAATCATGGCACTGTTCACAAGTATCAAACGGTCATCGATCTACGGCATCTATCTACGGAATTCCCCGCCAACGTGACGCCAAATATGGCTTACCCTCCATAGTCGCACTGCTGCAGTACAGGTGGTGAATGGGCTTTGTAACCAGCAACTTTTTTTCATGATACAGCTAGTTCCGTTGTCTCTGGAAACATCTTGGGTGGAGTGACATCCTGCTACTACTCCAATCATGTGCCACTTAGTTGTACTGTCAGGAATAAGTATAGCGCCAGGTCTGACTGTGACTTCGAGTAAGGTTGTGCATGGCTGGAAAATGGAACTTCTGGCCAGACCCCACGGAAAGAACTTAGCAGGCGATCAGCAGTCACCAAGGCCATCGCAAGTAGCAATTTGAGGGTGTTCAGGACCGGTGGCTGGAACCATGGAACCAGGCCTGTTGCTGAACAGTGAGAATTGGTAATGGTCAGGCCCATGCTAACAAGTACAGAGAGCTTTTGCAGCGTTTGCAGTAGGTATCTGATTTATCATCATGAGCATAGAGCAGACCTTATTCTGACTTCATGTCTTCTTTTCCCGCAAAGTTGTGTGCTCAGTCACTCTCCCATGTAGGTATGCCCATGGTTGTAATGCTGAAGAATTTAGATACTAAACTCTTCTTTTCCACCATTGTCGGTTTTATTCATCTTGGGCAGACCGTAGATCTATGAAGAGGGCTATCTTAGATAACGAATGCAATAACAAGGGAGCCCACAGGTTAGATGTAAGTCAATTACTCAATTGGAGGAGAAAACAAATATGGGTCCAGGCAAGTTGGGTCCAGGGTAAGATTGTGGGCTGACCCCTGAGTTGGCAAGCATTGGGACTACACAAATAACAACAGAAAAACCAGAAGAAATCATGTTAAAGGAGAAGTAAGGACCTTCTTTGAAGAAGTGAATGAGGCTTAAAGTTGTCAAAGAGAAATTTGGAGACCTCACTCAAAGGACTGTCTATGCCGAGACAAAGAAAGATATGGAACAACGAGATCACCCTCTATAACTATTTTGGTATCGTTCAGAAAGAACTCTGCTTTGATTTCAATGGTGATGGTGTCAAACCATAGTATATTATGACCATGTGAACCGCACAATGTTAGACGCTCCAACTTGCACTTCCAGTTACAGAGTATTCCATAACATTCGAGTTCATTTCCGAGGACACATTCGACTCAAGTCGTACCAATCGAATTTATACTACTTCCACCAATTAATTTAATTACTATATCAAAATGTCTTCTAGACAGCCCAGGAAGGGCAAAGCTTCGAATAGTGTACAATGTGCAGGCTATGTCTACGATGATGTACGAAGATCACGTCGGTGCCAAAACCGCGTCATAGGAGGTACTTTATGCAGAATGCACTTGGTAGGTTCCTTTCAACCACATAAACATGTATGGAGCGAAAGAGGATTGATAATAGAACCCTATAGGCACAAAAGGGTGTTGCCCCTGATGCCGATGATCTCAGTGGAGGCGAGGGCGGAGCAGGAGAAGAAGGACAAGTTGAAGGACCGGAAACAGGACCAGCAGAGAGTGAAGTGAGAGGACCAGAACAAGATGCAGAAAATAAACCTGGAAAGGGACCATGTATAGGACCAAAAAAAGGTACAGGCAAACCAGTAAAAGGACCAGGTATAGTGCCACAACGAGGACCACGAAAGAAACCAGTAAAAAGAACTCCCAAACAAAGTCCTCGGCCAGCAGCCAATGTTGGTGACGTGAGAACACAGCTCGTGGCCTCTGCTGAAGGAGTCGAGAATTGCGAATACGACGACTGGCCAGCGACTATGCTTGTCCAACTTGATATTTATAGAGACCGCGACACGACAACCTGGCTTTTCTATGTTGCTAATATCGGGCTGCGACAAGATGGGAAGAAGCGTTGTCAATCGGCCGGCTTCAAGCCGAACGAGTGTCGAAGCCCACTGCTTTCCAACCGCAAATCTCCAACCAGTGGACAAATGACTGGCTGACAGTGCCATTGGACGGTCCCAATGCAGCCCCCCGTGGCAAGGCTTCTTTGGCATATGTACTGCAGGCACTGTACAATCATCAAGGTGTTCCTAGGGATGATGTTGAGGAGGACCATGTGGATGAGCTCAACAATAACGATTTGCTTTACATTGCAGTGCTCCACATCAAGAATCAGGTAAGCCTTTGTCAGATTATTTCCTCCGTGTGTCGTACATTTCGGCTTTCAGCGCCCTTGCAGTGCTCCATCATCAAACACAGAAACCTTGGAACTAATTCTGTTTATAGTATGCTGGACGCGGGTATGCTCCGATAGCCATGGATATTTTCTACCGGCTCCTCTGGATTCTGCCCGCTTGGTACAACTTTGTCAGTCCCATCACATGCATCCTCCAACCTGGAGAGCTTGGAATGCAGACAGCCGCGCCCATTGGGACAAACGCGCACCACCCGGCGAAACCGCAGACCAAAGATATATGAGAATCATGCAAGCCCTCCGAAGATTCTATGGCCGAATGGGCTACGTCGTGTACACTGATAGCCCGCCGGTCCCATTACCAACTTCGGATGCCCCGAATTAAGACGAGACTTATCCCATTATTCTGGGTCGCACAGTCGCCAGCGTTGAGAGTCAGCCCGGTGATCGCTTGGTCCCCTTGACTCCCCCCGAGTCACCCATAGCATCCAAAGCGGCCACAGACTCAACTACAAGTAGCAGTGACCTTGACGGTGACAGCGGCAGCGGAGGAGGAGACGGTGGCGAAGGGGGTGGTAGCAAAGGAGATGGTAGCAACACAGGTGGTGATAGCCAGAATGATGGAGGTGGAGAAGGGGGCCCGAGCGGAAAAGGTGATAGCGGAAAAAAGGGTAGAAAAAGACGTCGTGATAGCCGGGATGATGGAGAGGGAGAGGGAGAGGGAGATGAGAGCAGAAAAGTTGACAGCAGAAAAAGGGGTCGAAAAAGATGTCGTGATAGCCAGAATGATGGAGGCGGAGGAGGCGGAGGCACAGCGAAAATACCATATTGGGGGTTTTATTACGGCGTGCCTGAGGCGAGGGCGGAATTAATAAGGCAGTTGAGTTGAAAGACAACCGCTATAAACATATCAGAATGTAGGCATGGGCAAAAGGGCTATATATACTGTTTTTCCCCTTCTCTTGATCCAGAAGTCCGTCCAGTTTCAAAAGTCCCTCGCAGAGGGGGCCGAAATGCATCAACCCAACAAAACCGTCCAATCCGACTTTCTGTGGAAGCAAGTATGGGATAATTCCTCTGTTGTTGATAGGCCTTTATACGTTGCAACGTTGTCGATTCGAATCGGTCGAAGTAACAGTAGTATTACATGGTTAAGTGGTGGATGTATTGTTTTAGGTTTGGCAGACCGCTAGCCTGGCTGCACACTACTTTGTATGCCCAATTGCTTGGCCCGTGCCCTACTCTGAAGTGGGCGCATACTGTAATTTTAAATTTATTTATTTATTTTCTTTTCTTTTTTTTTTTTTTTTTTTTTTTTTTTTTTTTTTTTTTTTTTTTTTTTTTTCTCTTTTTTAACTATCACTGGGCAGTGCCCACTATATAGCCAGTATAGCGTGACCCTCGCTAATGTGAAATACATACATATACCGGCGGGAAGGCTCGCAACTCAAGTGTTCCTACCCACAACAACCACCCTATTCGAAAATTCCTATTGCTTCCAAACTGTACCGTACACTCCGTGGAATAAACCATTGAAAGCTATGTCCTTAACTAAACAAATACATAAGGTTAAAAGCCTAATCCTGTACACCTGTGGCCAATTTTCGGGCAATGTGTTTGGTCCTCACTGCGTGCCACAAGCTCAGCGATATTACAAATATGGACCATGTTTATATGAGTTTGTCCACGTGCCACGTAAAAGAGGGCAGGCACCACTAGGTGTATCGAATAGGGATTTCAACCAAATATACTTGTAAAGAAAAGTCCAACGTTACAACCTTTATTTAAAGAACGGAAAAGCACACAAACAAAAAGAAAAGCCAGAAATCGAACCTTAAGCCAACCTTTCAATCAAGGCCTTAAGGTAACCCTATAGTTTAAAGACCCGTAATATACGGGCGTGAAAACTGTAGCCTTGGCCAGGCCGTGTTATACGGCCATCTTAGTCCCCGCTCGACGCCTACTCGCATCGAGGATCTGACGGCGGTCCTAAAAGAGTGAAGGACCTGTAAAACACATATATCTTGGTTAAAAGCCCTTGACGGTGGGGAAGATATACTTCACAACTCGGTGAAGGACGTACTTCACAACGTGGAAAAATCACGACCCGAGCCACCTTTTTGCCACGGACCGCGAGCCCAAGAAGTGTAAAAAGAATCATAAAAGGGGTACACCACTAAGCGGGTGGTGTGCCGTGAAAAGTCTTTTGTGGACAGCCAAAAAAAAGGCATCCAGAGTATAGTCGAAAGCCCCGCTGAGCGGGCGGGGCGCCGGTATAGGTGGCGACGACTCGAAATAAATAAATAAATAGAGCCGTCAAGTGCGAGCGCTTATAATAAAGGTCTTTCTTTAAGACCTTAAAGCGCAAAAGGAATCAAACTTGCAATGTAGTTGCAGTTGCAGTGTAAGTCCAAGTCTGAAGGCCCCGCTAAGTGGGCGGGGCGCCGGTATGGGTGGCAACGGCTTAAAGATAAATAAATAGATAAATAAATAAATAGATAGAGCCGTCAAATGCGAGCGCTTATAAGGTCTTTTCTAGGCCTTAAAGCGCAAAAGGAATCAAACTTGCAATGTGCAAGTTCAAGTCTAAAGGGCCACGTTGGCACAAGTAGCGAGGGACGGAATCGCTGGTTGTAAGGGCTGTTCTCTGGATGCACCGCTGCGCGGGCGGTGCGCCGGGCCGACGACGATCTTCATGGCCAAAAAGGGGTCGCCGGAAAAGATTCAAGTGGTGATAAAGCCGATTAGTGATGTTGTGGTGGAATAGAATGCATATGAAGTGATGGTGTTGAGAGCGGCTGGACCTGAAATTTTTTCTCGGAAGTGGGCACTGTTAGGGTTTACAGTGTAGGCCCCCTACCCTCCTTAACAAAGTGGTTCGTGCACCCATGCCAAGAAAGTTGATGTAATTGACTTGCAGTCAATACAGTCAACCCACAAAACAATACACTCAACTTGCAGTTAGTATAGTCAACTTACTTGACAGGACAGTTGACTGACTGCACTGCAATTACTACGGTACCAACAGGAGGGTTTCATATTCTTTCCCATACATAGTGTACACAACCAAAACGTCCTTTTGTCCAACTTGGACATTCCTCTCAACAGGGGTCCCTCCATCGGAAAAAAAAAGGAAATTAGTTGGTGATGTGGATTGAAACCCTTCCTTTCATGCAATGATGCAATGCCCCTGATCACTCACCTGATGTGTCTTTCACATGTTTATTTCTTGGCGACATGACGTTATGTTGTACGCAATAGTGGCATGGGGTGGTGGGGTAACAGCTAGTCATGTAAGCATGACACATTTGTCCGGGGATTGACCTCATCCGTATTCGTGCCGCAATTGGCAGACAGAATCTTCTCGTACCATGACAGTCCTATTTTCGCAACCTGAATTTATGTCCAAGTTGTCAAGTCCTAGCAGACTGCCCCCGTTGCGAACCGAACAGGCCAACTCTTGCCTTCACACTCCAGTCTTCCCTGGCTGAAGCCGACACATGCGCCTCCAATAAGTCTGACGTTCGCATCGACTGTCGCCCAGACGTGGACATCATTATCATTGCCTACCGCTCCAGCCCAGCACCTGTCTGTTGCCCTGGCCTCGCGACTGCCCGGAGCGAGATCATGATGAAGGCCTCGTTGAGCAAGGCGTCTACTTCTTCAAGCAGGGATGTCGAGCTCTCGGCCCGGTTCTCCCAAGTTGTTGTGTCCGATCCGCCCGCGCTCCAGAACCGCGCTTCCCAGAGCTCAAGTCCGTACGTCCGTGCCCAAGCCTCCTCGCCGGTCGCATGGCAACTCTTCGACGAGGAAGCTGTGCAAAGGGCCAGGAAAGAGAACAAGTTGATCTTCCTGACGATCGGCTTCAAGTCTTGCCACTGTGAGTCTTGCTCCTGCTTCCTCTACATGTACGGACGGGTAGTAGGCCTCGCTGACCAGGCCGTCATGCCCAGATTGCCGGCTCACCGCGACCGAATCATTCACCCACCCTGCAATAGCCAAGCTGCTCAGCAACTCCTTCGTCCCCATCATCGTCGACCGCGAGGAGCGCCCCGACATCGAGAACATCTATATGAACTACATACAAGCCACCAACGGTGCCGGCGGCTGGCCCCTCAACGTCTTCCTGACCCCAGAACTCGAGCCCGTCTTTGGAGGAACATACTGGCCCTCGCCCGGGACAGAGCTTATTGGCGCCGACGGCGAGCAGGTCCCTGAGGACGAGCGCCTGGACTTCCTGGTGATTTTGCAGAAGATGCGGGACGTCTGGCCCGAACACGAAACGCGCTGCCGCCAGGAGGCCAAGGAGGTCGTCCTGAAGCTGCGCGAGTTTGCCGCCGAGGGGACGATCGGGACCAAGGGTATAGGAGGTCCTTCGGCTCCGGGACCCTGGAGCGCTGCCGTGCCCACAGATTCTTCGGGGTCGCTCATGGCCGCGGACTCGGACCTGGACCTGGACCAATTGGAGGAGGCATACAGCCACATCGCAGGCACCTTCGATCCCATCAACGGTGGCTTTGGCATGACGCCCAAGTTCGTGACTCCGGCAAAGTTGTCTTTCCTCCTGAGGCTGTCATCCTTCCCCTCCGAGGTCGCGCATGTTGTGGGCGAGACGGAGGTGGCGCATGCAACACACATGGCTTTACACACCCTGAGGAGGATTCGAGATGGGGGCTTGCGGGATCATGTGGGGGGTGGGTTTCATCGCTACGCTGTTACGGCCAACTGGTCGATGCCACATTTTGAAAAGCTCGTGCTGGACAATGCGCTTCTGCTCAGCTTATATCTGGATGCCTGGCTGTCAATGGCCAGCAAGAAAGGGACACTCCAGAAGGACGACGAGTTCGCAAATGTGGTGTTTGAGCAGGCAGAGTATTTGACCTTGCCGCCAATACGACGGTCGGATGGTGCGTTTGCCTGCAGCGAAGCAGCAGATTCGTATCATCGGAAAGGCGACCTTCAGATGCGCGAAGGTGCTTACTATTTATGGACACGACGGGAATTCGATCAGGCGTTGGGAGGCTCCGATTCCCAAGTAAGCCGTGTGGCAGCCGCGCATTGGAACGTTCTCGTACATGGCAACGTGGGCCGGGATCACGACCCTATCGACGAGTTTATTAATCAAAATGTGCTTTACACGGTCAAGGACGCACAAGAGCTTGGCCGAGACTTTGGAATTTCGTCCGAGGAAGCTCAGACATTGATAGCGACAGCAAGAGAGCAGCTGCGAGCTCATCGGGAAAAGGACCGGCCTAGACCAGAGACGGATGACATCGTGATTACTAGCATCAACGCTTTGGCCATTTCGGCACTTGCCAGGACGGGTTCTGTGGTGAAGAATCTGAACGCGGCGAAGTCCAAGAAGTACACAACCGCTGCCACAAAGGCAGCTGCGTTCATCAAGGAGAAACTCTGGGATGAGAAGTCAAGAACGCTGTACAGATCGTACTCGGCAGAGCGGAGTGCGACTCTCGGGTTTGCTGATGACTATGCTTTCCTGATCGAGGCTTTGCTCGACCTGTACGAGATCACAAGAGACGAGAGCTGGCTTCGGTGGGCCGACGAGTTGCAACGTAAGTCAAATGGACTGGCACAACCGTGCGTGAATTCCCAATTGCTGATTGGTTGCAGAGCGTCAAATCGACCTTTTCTACGACCCCACCCAACCCAGCACCTCTCGGCCCGTAACACCCATGGCGCACCACTCCGCCTGCGGCGGCTTCTACTCGACGACCGACCATGCACCGCTCGTGATCCTGCGCCTCAAAGACGGCATGGACACGGCGCAGCCGTCCACCAACGCCGTGGCGACCACGAATCTCTTCCGCCTGGGCTCCATCCTCGGCGACGCCCACTACGTCAAGCTGGCGCGCGAGACGCTCAACGCGTTCGAGGCCGAGATCCTGCAGTACCCATGGCTGTTCATCGGTCTGCTGGGCGGCGTTGTCACCGCACGGCTCGGCGGCACGGTGTGGGCCACCAAGGCGGCCGGGACGGGCAGCCGCGAGACGGAGGCGCGGTTGCGGAAGCGCTTTTATGAGTTGCCCCGGGCGGGCCTGAGGGGCTTGGTGTTTCTGAAGGAGGGGGGCTGGGTTGCCGGCACGAAGAACAAGGAGCTGGGGAAGCTTGGCGAGGGGACATACGTTTTCGATGGGAAGTACAAGGCCTACAAGGAGGCGTGAGTTGTACACCGGGGCGGTCACTCCGCCTTGCACGTTGTGAAATTCGACCATAGACTCTGGCCGGGGGGGAGGGGGCGGCAAAACCAGTCGCTAACCGTCGTTGCTTTTGTGCGTGCTTTGATGCATTCGTACTGTGTTGTCAGGAGGATTGTGGTCTTGGTTGGTCTCTGGCATTTGGCAATGGCGTGGAGTGGATAGCGCTGATTCTCAGATAGGTAGTACTTTGGTGGTATGGGAAGTAGAATCCGTCCATGTCATGTGCACATGGTCCGTGCAGCCATCTTAACAGGGATGCATTCCATCCCTGCCGGTACCTGGCAGGGATGGTTTCTAACCAGTACGATACCGTAGTAGACACGCTCTTGCCCCACAGGCCTGACCGGGCCACCAGCACCGAGGTGCGCATAAACAGTTGCTAGACTCAGTTTACCGTTCCTCCGAGTCCAACGCACCTGCACCTCACCAGGGGCGAGAGGAGAGACCCTGTCTGGCAAAAGCATGGCGTTGGACTAGGACCTATCATCCGAAAAAAAAAAAAAAAAGTTAAACTTACCTATACTCAAGAGATACATGTGGTTGGTTTTGTTTTTGCACTGGTTCTGGGTTGAGGTTGGTTCTTTTGTACCATGGGTAACGTCGACAAGGGGGAAGTGTCGGTTGGCTCTCAAGTGTGGTGGACGTCCATACTCAAATGTGTTGTTATTTCAGGTCTAGAAACAGAAAAAGAGAAGGTCTAATAGTCAGCCCAGAATGACTGACTATATATGACTAAGCATGTTGTACAGTCCTAGAAGACTGTACCAATAGTCATAGTAGACTATATATCCACAGGAGGCCGAACATCAGAAACCAAGGTTGTTGTCGGAATAGTAGTGATTGCAGTGCAGTAGGTCAACTTTACTTACAGTAAAGTTGACTTTACTGCAAGTTGAGTGTATTGCTTTGTGCGGACTTACCGCATTAGGTGTAAGTCGAGTGCAGTATGCTGCACTTCACTCTAGGGCACGGGCTAAGCAATTGGCCATACAAATTACAGTGCAGACCGGCTAGCGGTCTGCCAAACCTAGAACAATACATTCACCATCTGACCACATAATACTACTGTTACTTCGAAGACCAATCGAATCGACAACGTTGCAACGTCTAAGGCCTACCAACACCCGTACTATTATCGAACGAAACAAATTAATACCGTTTGGCAAATTGATGAATATATTATAACCTTTAAATCCGTTAATCTTTTCAGAGTCAGTCCATCCGTCCTTAATTTTTTAGACCAAGACCTCAAACTATAATAGTAGGTCTAAAACGCCAATTTCTTGTAGGTCATGTTTTATAGCCAACGCTTTTAAAATGTCTTTTTTAACCCGTAGGGAACGTAATCCTGCCATAGCTTTCGCTTTAATATTCGCCCTCTACACTGTAGTTAACGATAATGTAAAGTTTATATGGATCCTTGGGTAAGCACTAAAAATAAGGAGCGTAGGTATTAGTTTATTTAGGCCGAAAATTTTATTAACGGTGTTAATCACTATTTACAGGATAAATTCCTTTAAACTGGTACGTTTTAACTCTTTAGATAACACTCTATATTTCCCTTTAAGCGATTTATAATACCGTTTACACTTGTCAATACCCTATAATACCTTCACTAGTATTTATTCACATTCGTTGCCGGCGATCCTAACTTTAAAACGCTACTTAGTAGAATCAAAAGCCGTTTTAACATCGTAAATAATCCAGTCTGAACGCCCTATATAAACGTTTAACCAGAAGTGAATTAAAACGTCCTAGTAGTTTATAGTTAAAACGCTTCCTATAAATTTGGCGGCCTAAAATAATATTATCGCGTTAACATAGTATAATACAAGCTAGCTATTAAAATATTTAATATCGATAATTACCTTATATTTAAAGTTTACGTTGTTCTAATGGCGGAATTTAAACCATTATAAGGCCTGTAAGTGTAACTGGTTTTATAGAAAACCTTTTCGATAGCTTTAAGTATGTCCTTTCCTATATCTATATAACTTGCGGCGTAAAGTAGTCATAAAAAACGTTTTAAAATTAGGTATTCAAATCGCGAAATAATATCCATAATTCCGGCTACGTTAAATAAATAGCCTTAATAGTACATACTTTAGGGAAAAACTACAAGTAGCCGAATTTGAATCGAAACGGTATGAATATACTATTAAAAGCATGGACAAATTAGTTAGTTGTATTACGGACCTAAATTCCGAACTTATTTATATTAGCTAACAAAAGTAAAAAAATGTTTTAAAATCTATCACGTAAAACTTAACCGGTTCAAATCGTATATTAACAACAATTGTTCTCAACGACAACACTTTGCCTTTATAGAACAAAACTTTTCGATAGATTCCTATTTAGTCGAATTAAAACTCTAGAAATTTCGTTATAAGCGCATTGAATTATTATTTTCCAGCCGTTAAGATTTCAGCCGCGCTGGTATTAGGCATAATACTTTGAAACCAAATACCGTATTTATTTAAAAACGTAAATTGAGATGTTATATAGACGTTTAACACTCCGTTTATGTAATCCAAACCTATGCTATACCAAAAAGAGGTGTCTTATAAGCCTATAAAAATACGCTAGGTGGTTTCGTCGTTTTAGGCTATTAAGTGAATATTATCACCTTCAAAATCCTTTTTAGAGATTTATTCATAAAGGTAAACTTTAAGCTTATCTTTAATATCTTCATACTCGACTATATATACTATAAAATTAATTTTAATATATTCCTCAAGTACAAAATCAGCCTAAAACTATTCTTTAATCCGAATCTACTTGTAAACTAAATAATTAATAAACTAGTAACCTATTTTTCCGTATATAATACAACGCTTGTGTAAACCCGTAAATCTTTATATACCTCTTCGTAAATATTATTATAGATATAGTATGTTTCGTCTCTGGCTGTAGGATCTTCCTCGATAATAGCTAATTTACCCTTAATTTCCAAAGATTTCTCCCTAATACCTCTCTTTCTAATAAATGTATTTAACGTATTTACTTTAGCTTAGGTACACTTTAAACCTTCGATTTAAAACGTGGTAAATGGTTTCGATACGGTTTACTTTGGTAATTTGGCCTCTGCCTTTAGTTTTATCGGCTACAAATATTACTCCAAAGCTCCTCTATCGAACTATAACGGGTTTGAGTAATATTTTAAAGCTTATATAAGAGGATTTTAAATCCTTTTCGGATTTAAATAGTTTAAAATCGAAATTTAGGTTTTTGCAGCATACTTCAATCACTACTTATATAAATAGTTTATTACCCTTATATTTCAGTCTAAAGGCCTTCTAACACTTTCAAAACTTCATTAACAATATGGTAAGTACTTCCTATAGATTTTTATCAGCGTCTTTATGTTTCTTTTTCACGAATTCTTAGGTTATACTAGTTTAGTTCCTATCATAAAGCTTGTAATTGATTTCCATATCGAAATATAATTTTGAACAGCTGTAATACTTCGTGAAGGTATTGTTTTACAAAAGGTAATATATATACCACTCCGTAACTTACCTAAATAATATGGCGGGTAAGATAACGTAAAATTAAAACGATTCGATATTTAGTCTTTTACACGTGTTAAGCATTATATGTATTTTGTTATCGAGTACGTTGTATGGTTTACCGCTATAATTTTCATCCTCATTTTAAAGTTTAACGAAGTTGGTAAACTTTATAGGGTTTCTTCTATTAGTGGGGAAATAGTGTACTAAAAAGTTACAGTAAGGGTTTTAATTAGTAACTATTAATCTGTAAGGTACGCATTAGAGTTTTATACCACTTATTATTTTTTGAAACGAGTTATTTTCGGTGTCTCAGCCGTTTCCGTTACGGTCAAACGGGGTATCAACCGCAATTGAAAAGTGGTTTGGTATTTACTTTTCCTTTACAGTATACACCAATATAAGGATATATTGTACCCGTATAGTAATTAATAATTGTAGCCGTTCTTTTTTTTCCTCGAGCTTTATATTCTTAACTTGGGATACGAGTATAGTATCGGATCGTCTTACACTTTATATTCGTATTTTATACTCATTTTATTGTTTCGTTTGCATATCCTTTATCATCTATTTCTTGTATTCCATGAAGGAACATATTTTTACAAATTTTGTCTAATACACATCTTTATCCTCTTAGTCTAGCAAGTTGATAAGCCGTTTCATTTCGAATAACGCTTTTATAAAGCGGATTTTCCTACCTAATAGTGTATTAATACCTCCACTTCACAGTTGCATTCGTAAGTCTTCGGCGATAAAGGAGTTTACCGTTTATCACATGCCTAACGTTTATTTCGAAAATCTTTTATAAAAATCATCCAACATATTATGTCCTTAGGTTTTCTCCTTCTAATAGCGAAAAATCACGACCAATATATACGTGTTTACCGTATATAAATCTAATTCCTTGATTGGTATATCGATAATTTTATCTCAAAAGCTTAGGTTTATTTCGTATATCATAGCCTTTTTAATTATTATATATTCGACCAACAGGTCAAAATACCCGTTTACTTTCTCCGGCGTTATTAGTATTGAAACTATAGTTATGAGTATATTAAGACGGTTAGGTAAGGTAATTCCTAAGTATACCTAGTATATTAAAACTGTATAAATTATCGGTTCTACATAATAGATACAGTTTAAGTACTCCTAAAGTTAAAGGTAATTTATGCCATAACAAATGAAAAAACGTATAAATACGTAAATACAAAACAAATAAGGTAATTAAAGCGATTGAATTAAGGCTTTTAACGTTTACCAATATAAATAACGTTTAAATAACATGTAAATAAAGTATAACTATCAGCTAATCAGGCGTTTTGAATTGGTTTTGTTAACGTTTACTAGTATTACGCCAGCTAAACTGCTAGGAAAACCTAAACTTTGCAAATATTAAACTCGAAACATATGGTATAAGGCGAACGATAAAAGGCGGATAGGGTAAATAGGAAAGGGAATTGAAATGGAAAGTATGTAGGTATGGATCCTGTATAAAAGTTTCGGTTTGTAATTGGTAGGCGGTGCAAAAGTTGAATTGTAGCCGTTTTTATTGGCTATGAACGGTTTGGTTATTTCGTCTGTAGCCGCTTTTAGGTTTCGTAAGCAGTGTAGATATTTTGGCCGTAACCGCTCTTAGGTTTCATAAACGGTTTGGATACTACATTTCGATAAGATAAATTTCAACAAAGGCTTCTGAAACTTAGTAGTCTTAGCTTATGTAGCCTGGTACGTAATGAAAGTTTTTTTTTAAAAGTTCACGGGTACGTTAAAACATCAAACAAGGGTTAATAATAACGTAACGAGGCTTTTAGTAAATAAGGCAGAAAATAAAAGTTAATAATATCGGACTAAAGTTAACCTTTTTAAAGTTACTTTGCTTTTACAGTTTTTATACATATCCTGTATAGTTTTTGTAAAATCGTAGTATTGAAATACAAATAGTTGAGACCGCTACAATATTCCGTTATAGGATTTTAACTTATATCTGTCTATTCTTTTTTAGGCTGTCTGTAGGCGAGCGAGTCGGCTATTAATCAGTGTCGGTAAGATCTTTGCCTAATTCATGTAAACGTAAAATATTAGAAAAGTAATCAGAAAGATTGATATTGTAGTAGTAAAGATAGATAAATAATAGAAGAAAAAGCATCCGGAGAGTGCACGTTATGGAGGAGAGGTTATAAACCTTTCATCCGGGCAGTGGTACTCTGTTATACACTCTATTAATCTCCCTTCTGGGCCATACTATGCATGCATGCAGCCTGCAGCGTGGCACGTTATCGTGCACACTGTAGGAGTGCACCTTGCAGTATAATGCACTGCCACTTAACCTACATATACTAGCTATATAGATATATAATATCTACAACATTTTTATCACCAATCGCCTTTAAAATATTATAAAACCTGTTGGTCGCTGGGTAGTGAAACCTACTATATAATTAAAGAAGGGTTTACTTTATTGAATTTAATACCACTATTTTTAACCCTTCAAAATAAAATTGAAAGTATCACAATTTAAAGATAAATGAAAACCTTTTACCGCCTTTAATCTATACTAATTTATTAGTTTAAAAGTTAACGTTAACGTCGATGCTTTTTACATTTTTAAGACAAAAGAGGAAAAGGTTAGGGGAATTTTAAATGTTGAAAATAATATGATTAATAACAGTAGTAACAATCGTCGATACTAATGAAAAAAATTCTTGTCTAAGGCCACAACCGACCTTAACTTTGTTAGTATCCTTATAGTTAAGTTTCGTAACCGTATTCGTATCCATTTGCAATTCAACTTATTACTAATAAACTCCTATTAAATACCATACTACCCCGGTGTCAGGTATAATAACCTAAAAAACATACTCGGCGTAACTATTTTAAGTGGTAAAAAGGTATATAAAACCAGGATCTTTATCTTTATATCGGCGATAAGGGTTTTGACCTATCAAGCGATATAGAAAAATGTAGTCGGAGAATTATTACGTTACTTTGAGGCCGATATTAATATTTTTATGGCCACTAATAACCTTAAGCTTATTTTTCTTCTTTTCAACTTCATTTCCTTTAAGATCTGCTACTCATATGACTTAATCCTAATTCAAAATAAATTAAAAATGTATATTATACATTACCTGCTTTGTTTCACGTTCGGTAGTAGTATCGCAGATTAATTAGCAACCACATTTTCCGCAAAATCAATATCTATTAACGTTTGTGTTTAAGATAAACTTTGATAATTCACTTAGAAACCTTACAAAAAGAAATACCCTTCTCCATACGTAATTTATTTATGTCCTTAAATTTGTGTTTTCCGTTAATCGTATTGACTAGGTTTTCTGTACATACAGTTGATATAATACACGTAAAAGGAATCTTTTTTGTCGTTGCCAAACTATGAAGCTCATGGATATATATCAGTCTAGCTTAAAACTCGAGCTATTACGGTCGCTGGAAAGGAATGAAACTAGCTAAGAAACCCTTCAAAGATAATATTAAGGTATTAAAAGGTGTATTCGAACTTCTTATAACTAGTAACGGTTTTCTAAACCTACTAACGTAAGGTGTTTTCGTCAATCTTTATGTTTTCCATTACTTATTACTAAAGCATTGGATTACTAAACATTTAATTAAAGAAGTTTATTTTTTTACGGTTTTTTTTTTCAAAATTCAATATATAAAACTACTTAATGATGTTTCAGTTTATGTAATACTAGGTAAAATTAATATCGTATTTGAAGTAACCTTTGAGGTTAATGTAAATTTCGCGAAAAAGAGAGTAATTCAGTTGGTACTAGGGGAAATAATCCTTCATTCAGCCAGTAACAATATTAGAAAACATCGAGTAAAAACCTAGCAATTGAACCCTTATCTGGAGGCAAATGTTAAAAAACTGGCGTAATTTAACGTCGAAAAAGTTATGTGGCTTACCGTTATACTTGTACTTTCCTGCCAAAATCTTAACGAACGTAATAATTACCATATAATGCGTATTTACCATAAGGATGTATCGAGGGGGAAGTGTAATATACTAGTTATAGGGACCCTCTGAGTCCCTCGACTGATACTAAGCCTGGTGCTAGTGGGTAGAATAATTACCTTTAACTAAATTTAAAGGGAAAAATCTAATAGTTGTACATATAATAGGCTCGTGCGTAAAGCCTTTTCTTCTTTGATTTAACTGTTAAAACTAGAGGTATTAAAAAGCTTGAGGGAAAGGAATTTAAGGGTTTCCACTGCGGTGAATTTGGTAATGATCTTTTTAGTGATATTAAGGAATATGTCGAAATTTTTACTTGATTAACGGGTAAATTTAAGGGTTTACAGCGCGTAAGTTGATCAATTCTTTACGGCTAATAATACTAATACATTAAAAATCTTATACAAAAAAGTCTAAAAAACTTATTTAAGTTTGGATATAGCTTTACAAACACGTATAGGAACGTTACGGAATATTATAATTAATAATACATTTACTTTTTCATTAAATCCATTGAAGGTCTTTATCTGTTACGCATTCGTATAATAGCTTAATAAAATTACCATCTTTCATTTTCCTTATAGGTAATTCGACCCCTTTATTAACTAATTCACTTTTTCGCCTAATTTTAACTTACTTAAGTATTACCTTTTACATACCTAAGTTCTATTCGTTAAACTATTCGAAAAAGTCATCGAAAACGACAGGTCCAATATTATTTATGGTAAAGTCTTAATCGAAGATAAAATAGCCAATATAATTGGTTAGATATTCGGGGGTGTGATTTTTATCAGTATCCGTAAACTAAAGGTTTCCATCGTAGTACTTAACGAATATAATACCAAGATTTTTAATTACTGTTTTTCGATTGGGGTCGTTAACGAAATCAATTCCAACGCGTTTCAAAGGTCTCATAACAAAAATTAAAAATTATAGGGGAAAAAAGTAGTAGAAAGAAATAAGTCGTAAGTTCACTATTAAAATTGGTATTTGTTATTAAAAGTCGTAAAACTTAATCGTTTTTACAATTTAAAATTTACAGTTATAATAGCCGCAATAGTACTAACTTGGCTGTTTACTAACTTACTGACTAAATAATCTTTAAGTCTTTTCTGCAGTTAATCTCAACGCTTTCAAAAAAAAAATTAATAATAATTTATCAATATTTTCAGTAATAACGATATCGTTGCTTACTTATGAATTGCCATAAATAGCTACATAGCGTATAAGTTTTTCATACTTCCTGCCGCGAACAGCTATATGACTTATAAAGGCCCTATATAAAAATATTTCTTCTACCTTACCAAAACGAAGCATAACAACAGAAAAGCAACTTCTTCTTCTATTTAGCCAATCTATACTTCACGTAATAAGCACTGATCAATGTTGGTAGGCCTTTATCCTTGCAACGTAGTCGATTCGAATCACTGTGGTCGAAGTAACTGGTGCTGCATTGAAATTGGTTGTGGTGGAGTTGTAAGTTCTAAGTTTGGCAGACCGCTAGCCGGTCTGCACGCTAATTTGTATGGCCAAATGCTTTGGCCTGTGCCCCACTTTGAAGTGGGCACCTACTGCACTGCACTTGCAGTGCTGTCCCACAAATTGCAGCCAATTTGCAGTCAGTACAATCAACTAAACTGACAGTTTAGTTGACTTGACTTTACTGCATTTGACTGCTATTCCAACACGTAGCCTTTTAATAGGCCTTTAGACGTTGCAACGTTGTTGATTCGAATCGGTCGAAATAGGAGTAGTATTACGTGGTCAACTGGTGGATGTATTATCCTAAGTTTGCCTAAGTTTGGAAGACCGTTAGCTGGTCTGAACACTAATTTGTATGGCCAATTGCTTGGTCCGTGCCCTAATGTGAAGTGGGCGCATACTGTATTTGACTTTACAGTAAACCCACAAAACAATACACTCAACTTGCGGTCAGTACAGTCAACTTACTATATGTAAAGTTGACTGACTGCACTGCAATTACTACTATTCCAAAATAGCGATGATTTTTGCTAACTCACAAGAAAATGGAGAAATAATTGGCGACGAATTCGCCAGTCGACGCGAGAATATCCAATAGCAGATGGCGAAACAATAAATTAATCGATGGATTGAAATCAAAATTGTGAAAAACGACAATAGAAAATAATGGTCGTAAATTTCAAATTGATCATTAAATGTGGGAGGTAATGCTAAAGACTCGTAATATCAAACTGAAAAGGTTTACTGTTAACAAAAAAAAAAAAACTTTAAAAAATACCCGAACGCCAGCCTTTCAACCGCGATGAACTGGGCTATAGGAAGTTGATGGCATTGTATCATCCGTTTCTTTATGGATTCTTAACCCGGTTACCAGAAAGAAACGCCGAAAAGTCCACATCAACTCGCTAAAGTTCTATACACAAAAAGCAGAACGATTGTTGGAGAGAGAATAAACCACAAGAGAAGGGAATTCAGGACGTGGTGTATGTGTTGAAGTTACTATACAAGAAGATATTGTATAGGCTTGTAGATTCAGGAATTTAGATTCAGGAATACTAATTCAGGAATACTAGAATCTACATGGAGAACTCTCTGATATAATCAAGAGAATCCTCATAGAGATCTCGATCATCAAGGTCGAGACTCTGTACTAGTCAATACTAGTTTATACTAGTAAGTACTAGTGCCAGGCAACATTTCCGTGTTGATCCTCCGTACTAGTTAGTATTAATACCTTACACTAGTAAATACTAGTGCCCCTGTACTAGTAAGTACTAGTATATAGGTGTTATCTCCATCTCGATCCTCCTATACCTTAGTATACTATTCCCTAGTCCTCTTACTAGTGTTCTTATTAGTGCCCCAGTGGATATCCTCATCTCCGGAGTATTCCTCATCTTTGGTGTAGAGACATACCAAGTACTGATTGTTGTACCAAGTACTGACTGACCCTGTTGCCGAGTACAGACTGTGCCTGTTGTATTTTCAACAGTATGTAAGGGGTCCTGAGGACAGCAACAACAACAATGAGGTTATGCCTGGATGGAACAGCGAATTCGACCTCTACGTAAGCCACTGAGGTTGTTGCTGGGGACATGAGCGAGACAGGCTGCTCGCGTCTTCGTGTCCCGTGTCTCGCTTCTCGTACGAGAAACCAACCAACTTCGATTCAAACCCCACCTTCTTTTCAACCCCACCTTCTTCTCAATTTCTTTTTACTTTGACTTTGTTCTACGTAACCCCTCCCTCCATTCTTCAGTTTGCCTGTCGGCTACTTTACCTGTTAATATCACCATTGTTTTAACTGGTGTTTTATTTTACCCCTTTTTTTACCTTCTACTTTGTTTTTGCTTTGTTTACATATGGCCTTGAGGACTCAGCCATACATTGATTAGGGGTAAGATGATAGCCTGATTATCGGGCACAGCCGGAATGATCGGGGGTACATCCTTGGGATGTCTAATGTGAGGGAAATGGCTACCCATGGTCATGGGGAGCATGACTATTAGATCAGAGGAATAAACAGACGCTAGCTCAGAAATAAACTAAACAACAATCCGATCCTCCCCTAAATTCTCCCCCTTTTCAGTGCATTCACATGCAAAGCGCTGTTGACTCAAACAACTATTTTAGTTTACCACCAACTATTTTGGTGGCAATGCAAGGGAGAGGGGAAATGACCAACTCCTCCCGACAGGGCGTAGCTGCCAGCTTTGTGCCATAGACTAATTGCTCTTCATCCTCAGCGCCATATATTTGTTTCTTTTGAACTTAGACTCGAAATCTTGGTGGCCACGAATGAAGTCCTTCGTACATGATGGTTGTAAATTTGGAGCCTGTGTTGGATCCGGAATATCGGATTCAGAATACAGGATCCGGGATGCACACAAATTGCAAATCTTGAATCATACAAATAGCATATCCCCAGCTTTAGTCTTTTAGACATATCCCTTAATATATAACGTTTTAACAGCTTAAAGAGCATATCGTTACACCGTAAGTGTTTCGAGCCTTGGGCTAGGGACCAAAAACGTTTGTATAGAATTAAGTTTGTTAATTTATCTAACTCTTGGACCTACATCCGAGACGATGCTAGCCCGGAAGTACATACCAAATTACACCATATACGGCAGGCACCATCACATTATCGAGTGCCTTAGATTGAGGATGAATATATATATCATTGAGCGCTTCCCCGCCTTATTGCCAGTTTAGCAGCACCTCACATCGTTGCCTGCACTCTCACTAGTCTCGCCATGTTACTTCCCATGCCCAAGGCCCTGTTGGTGGCCTCTGTCGTCTTTATGCAGGCCCACCTCATTCAGTGCCGGCGGCAATGTGAAGATAAAGCCCTTAAGATTCCCCTCACAGCTACGAACACTGTCTTCCGTATCGATCAGCCCAGCAACAACATCGAGGTGACAGACTTCATTCTGAACGTCACTCAAGCAGGAGGCAGCTTCGCAAAGGATTCTGCCACCGGGACCACCGAAATTACCGGCACCTACAGAGTGAATGTAACCTATTGCACCACCTCCACCGCCGGCCCCACCCTCCAAATCCTCTCCCACGGTATTGGATTTACGCGCTCCTACTGGGACTTCCCCGGCTACAGCTACGTCGACGCAGCCCTGGCCCGGGGGTACTCCACCCTCACCTACGACCGCCTCGGCAGCGGCGACTCGCGCCACTCGTCGCGTTCAGAGACAGACCTGGACCCCATCCAAGAGCTGCAAGCGCCCCTCGAGGTCGCGCTGCTGGCCAAGCTGACGGAGCTTGCCCGCACCGGGAAGCTGGGCATGGAGGCGGCCATCAAGTTCTCCCGCGTGCTCCACGCCGGCCACAGCCTCGGCGCCATCACCATCTACGGCGCCACCGCGGCCGCGGCGCCGGCGCCGGCGCTGCAGAGCGACGGCATCGCGCTGACGGGCTTCTCGCCGAACGGCAGCTACGTGCCGTACTTCCAATTCGCGAGCGACTTCGTGATGAGCCCCGGCGGCACCTATCCGGTCGGCTTTCCAGCCGGCTACTTGAAGTTCGGGAGCCCGTCGGCGCTGCACGCGAACCAGTTTGCGCCAGGCGGGGTGTTCGATGGCGGGCTGCTGGAGAAGCTGTTTGCCGACTCGCAGCCCACCAGCATCGGCACGATCTTGACGCTCGGCGGGCCCTTGGCGGGTGTGAATGGCTTCCAGGGGCCTGTCATTGCCGTGACGGGGTGTAAGTGTTGTGCTGTGTATCCCGCGAGTGCTGGGCCCTTTCGTGTTGCTCTGCTTCGAACGATGCCTGAAGAGAAACTAAATGCCCCTTGTGTTCAGCTCGCGACATGCCCTTCTGTGGAGGGAATTGTGAGACTGCGAAGCCTTCGCTGCCGGCGCAAGTTGGCTCCTTGTTCCCGAAGGCCAGTAAATTCGAGTCCGTCGTGATCCCAGGGGCTGGCCACGCGTTGAACTTGGTGAGTAGATTTCCAATCTTGGGCGCATGAGCCTCAATATATGCAGATGAACTGATGTTTGGCAGCATCTCTCTCGGGACACTACCTTCAAAGCTATTCTCGATTTCTTCGACAGCATAAAAAAATAGATATTTCTGGAGTATTTCTCATTAGAGATCCTGCATGTAATAACATCCATTCATGGAAGATGGTTATTGATGACATTGAAATTGGGAGGATCTTGAGATGAGGATTTGGGGTGATGGGGCGGATCAGATTGTTGTTTAGTCTACTTCCGAGCTAGTGCCTGCGGATCGCCCTGATCCAATAATCATGTTACTCATGACCTCGGGTAGCAATTTCCCCAGTACGAATCATCCCAGGTATGTGTCCCGATCATCAGGCTACCATTCACTGGGCAAACGCCATGGTTGGGCCCATCAAATTACATCTCATCGTAGGCATTTGAGCGCAATCCACCAAGTTTGTTTTCTGCATATGTGGATTATTGAATTCCTCTCCAGTTGGTTTGGTGAGCCATGGTCATCTTGACAAGATAACTCGGGCCTACGCCCTGATCTACCATCTATTTTCCTAGCTACATGTTCCACCAGTAAAACCTCCGTTCTAGGGATAGATATCATCCAGCCGCAAGTCCATGCTGTCCAGCCAGCCTATGAAATTTCCATGAACAGGAATACTCGCACACTGGACTCTTCAACCAATTTTTCTAACCTCCGACCTGTCATCTTCGACTCATCCTCGGCGCTTTTCTCGTCCTTGGCGACTTCAACCCACTTCCCATACCGGCACTCAAAAGTGGGTGGCCATTGGGTCCTCATGGACTCGTGCTACATCTCCGTCAACGGCAACGAGACCCGGAACTCATTCTGGTGGGCATGTATTGGTTTGGGAATGCTGCAGGTTGTCTGGGGATAGTGTAGAAATGAGGCATGGTAAGGTTTTTGACTTTTTTGTAATTAAAAAATGGTCACGTTATATAGTTACTGTGTGCTTCCCTTTGATTCTGCTTATACTTGGACCTATCATTTTATGGCGGAGACCCCGAGGTCGCTTACAAGTGTTTTCCCGGTTTTCTTTGCCGACTCGAACAACACTTTACGGCTATAGATAAACCAAGTAATGGAGGGAAAGAAAAAAAAACATGCGATATCATCCCCTATGTTGGAGGAGTAGTAATTGCAGTGCAGTAAGTCAGCTTTACTTACAGTAAAGTTGACTATACTGACTGCAAGTTGAGTGTATTGTTTTGTAGGTCTACTGTATTGACTGCAAGTCAAGTACAGTATGCCCCCAACGCGCCCCCGCGCGTTTCGACACTGTCAACACCCTGCCACACAGGGCTTTACTTCATGCTACTTCAAGCTTTACAGGGCCCCATTGGGGGGCCTGTGCAGTCATATCCCCGGCGCAAGTAGGCGCGGGGCGGGGACTGAGCCGGCACTATGGCGGTTCCAGACCAGGGCCGCAGCCCTCACGCCTACGGGTCTCTGGACTGCGGGGCACCCTAAGGTCTTGATCGGGTGGATGGCGCAGGGTCCTATTGGCCCCACAGGGGTGTACAGGGCCCGCGTTGCGATCTACCCCGCCGGTATCTACAGGTATATTGCGTAGCAGCTAGCGCGCCACTCAGAGGAGCACTGCCCTGTGATAGCAAATAATAATAATGATAATAATAAATATATAAAAAAAAATACAGTATGCGCCCACTTCACAATAAGGTACGGGCCAAACAAATGGCCATACAAATTACTGTGTAGACCGGCTAGCAGTCTGCCAAACCTAGAATAATACAGCCACTACTTGACTACGCAATACTATTATTACATAGACCAATCGAATCGACAACGTTATAACATCTAAAGTTCTATCAATACTAATCGGTGCTTATTAGGTCAAGCACAAATAAGCTAAGTAGAAGAAGAGGTTACTTTCCGGTTACGCTTTATGTAATTATATAGTAAAGGAAAGATTTTTGCGAAGGGTCAGAGTCTTTACGGCAGCAAGTAAAAAAATACTTTTAAACTGCATTAAATTTTACGGCAATTTAGATGTAGCGACGGTATCGTTATCGAAAACACTAAGAAATCTTTATAGATTCTCTTAAAAGCGTTGAGATTAACCACCAAAAGTCTCAAAATTCGTTAGATTGGTAAACAGCTAAGTTAATATTCCTACAGGTACTACTACTGCAGGCATTACTATTGCAAAAATGACTAGGTCTCATGTCAAATAACTAACATCAACAAACAACTTTTAACGTTACCTTTTATATCAAACCTTTGCCCTAAATACTAAGTTTCCCCTCTACTTTACTTTTTGTCCTTCCCCTATGTTACTTTAATCGTTAAAATCGCCGCTCCAAACAAAAACACTATGAATCGCCAAGTTGCGCCAAGAAAGATACGTCGCGCGACTTTACGCTGAATCGTCAAGTTCTCATGCCCTTGAATCGCTAAGTCGACTCTATAACAAATTACTAAGTCCTACGCTAGATAGAACTTTAAGATAGCATACAGTTAAAAACAAATGGAGGCAATTAGAGCCTTCAGACCCCTATTTTTAGAGAACTACAATGAAGATCTCTGAAGAATAGATAGCGATGAAGACTTAACTGAGAAATACCTAGTTAACTTCATTAGCCACTACGTTCTCAACTAGGATGGCGATGAAAGCCTTCAAGTTAAACGAATAAGCCAACACAATTCCCCTCCTCCCGTGATTGAAAAGCTAATGGAATACCGCTGGCGGTGCCGACTACCAAAGAGGAGGAACGTTAAGAAAAAGGAATATACACCAGATCAGATCTACAATACTGTTTGGGTTAGCAGAAAAGAGAAGGATGATTAATATTTAGCTGTGAAACTCCGAGCATAAGGTATTATTAAGACCTCCAGCAAACTTACAGTTAAGTGTATTGTTTTGTATGTGCCTACTATATTGCTTGCAAGTCAAGTATAATATATGCCGACTTCACACTAGGGCACGGGCCAAACAACTAGCTATACAAATTACTGTGTAGACTAGCTAGCGGTATACCAAACCTAGAACAATAAATCCACCACTTAACCATTGCAATACTACTGTTATTTCGACCAATCGAATCGACAACGTTGCAACGTCAAAATCCTTACCAACACCTGCTAAAATGACTAATAGAGCAGCGAATTTTTAAATTATACCACTAATTTCCGTAAACGAGACCTTACAAACATTACAAAAACGTAAAACTATTGGCGATTTTATTTATTTATTTATAAACTGGGCGATAATGGCTTTTACCACGTTCGGTTCGTAATAGTACGCGTAAAGCATTACCATGAAGGTGGCAGGATTTCTATTACCGCCGTCGCTATCATGCACATAATAACTTTCCATAATAGCCCTTGCAAAGCCTTGCAACTATGAAAAAATAACATAAAAATAATATTTCCTTATACCGATAAACTTCCGGTTTTTATGCAACTTACATAATATCATAATCTCTTATAATAAAAAAACGTGATTTAACTCCGTAAAATTCAACCATCTAATAAAAGATTTACATTTAATTCTTTAACGGCTGGCGTTATTGAATAAGCTGTTAACATTATAATTGGAATTAGAGAAATCCGAGTCATCGTTATTGTTGGAGCGGTCTCCAGTAAGTGTTAATACGATATTTACATCGTTTGTAGGTCACGTGAAAACAGGATCCCTTTAAAATGGAATTACTCAAAAAACATAAACGTACTGGTAACGACTTTAAGTTATCGAATTATATTTATTCACCTAACTTATACGTCGTTATTACATTATTCCAAACATAAAACGTCCTTGCAAATGACTTGGTCCTACTCGACAAACTTCGCACGTAAAATCTCGGTAAATAGTTTATATCAAATAATCAAATAATCTAGTAATATTGCCAGTGTACCCTAAAGTTAGTCTATAATACGAACGTCAAATAACTGTTATAAAACCTAGGGGTTCAGGTTCAAAAGGTTGAAAAATATAACCCTAGGCTATAACCGCTTACAAATAGCTAAGATACCATCGAAAAAAGGATTGTGGATATTACTAGATATCTCTATAGTTAGTAAACGGCTATACTGCAAGTTACACCGCTTGTAGAGTGTGTGATAACGTGAGAATCTGCAAGGTACATTCTTGTAAAGTGTATAATAGCGTATCACTACCTAGAAGTGGCATGAGCAAAGTGCATGATAAAGAACTACTACCTAGAGGTGAGATTGGAAAAGTGCATAGTAATGTGCTACTGCCTGGGTGAAAAGTTATAAGCTATCATCTATAGCATGCACTCTCCGGATGTCTCTTTCCCCTATAATTTATCTTACTATCTATCTTTAATATAAACACCAATTTTTACGATTACTCTCCTAACGTACCTAGTATAATAAATACCTTACCGATACTAATCAATAGCCGACTCGGTCGACTACAGATAGCTAAAGGAAAAAAAGACAAACCTAAGTTAAATACCTATAATAGAATGCTATAACGTTCTCAATAATCTGTACTTTAATAATATGACTTACAAAAACTATACGGAAGTGTAAAAATACGTGGAAACGCCTTTAAAACCAAAAACGTAAAAAAAACTGTAAAATCCGGAGTAACTTTAAAAAGGATAACTTTAATACGATATTATTAATTCGGTAAGTACTACATTTACTTAAAATTCTGTTATGCTATTCGTTAATTCATTTTAACGTTTTAAACGTACCCGGGTACTTTTTGGCAAGCGTCCTATTACATATTCGGTTACGTAAACCTAAAATAATAAGTTTTGAAACCCTTTGTTAAGACTCATCCGATTTAAACACTACATCCAAACTAATCACAAACTTTGAAAACAGCTAAGACGCAATATCCAAACCGTCTACAAACTTAAAAAACAACTAAGACACGATATCCGAACCGCCTATCAAACGTACACTGTAAACCAAACACGCATACTAAACCTCATATACTAATTTAACTTTCATACACACATATACACCTTTCCACGTCTTTTTTTTCCGTTTTAACTACCGCGTTCGCCTTTTTTTGTTCGCCTTACACCGCTTATAAAAATTTGTTATTTATGATGTTTAAGTTTACTAGCCAATTGACTAATACAACGTTTACAAAATATGAAAATATTCATTCAGGGCGCTTAACCAACTTATAACCACGTATTACTATTTTTTTTTAAAAAACTTCATTCATGATAGCAAATGTTAAACGACTTATTTTGAACGCCTTATCATTTTTTTTTACTTTTTATTTATATATTTACGCTTTTATTTCAACCACTTCATTTAGTATAGTTTTATTTAAAATTCTTGTTTACAATCGCTTTAAATAAAACATCACAAACGTACCCAAATCTCAAGTACTACGTAAAACCAGCTTTTACACCGCTGCGAAAATTCAAGTATACACTGGAACTAACTTCTAAAGCGCCATGTTACACTTTGTACTCTCAATACTATCAATCCTCCAATACCTAACCTAGCAAAAGCTAGCTAATATATAAACTATTTATTGAAAAACAAATTATTTCGCAGAGGAATTTTGAAACATCTGGACCATAATTTCTATAAAAGCAAAATTGAAGCTTCAATGGATAAATTAGACCTATTTAAAGCAAATACATATATTATAAACATGTGTTTTCACTATTATAAGAAGGAACTCAAAAGAATCTATTTACTTAAAGATTTTAGGGAGCAATTGACGAATGAAACGTCGGAAAAGTAATGTATTGTAAACGTCATAATTTTGAAAATACTGCGAAACTAACTACGAAACAAAGGCATTAATATTACCGGTAATAATAACAGTCGTATCGTAAAAGCATTATCGGCGACAGCTCGGCTTACTTAAATGCCAAAATGAACCAACCATGAATTAATAAACCTAGAATTCGTAAAAGAATACTAGTGAAAAAAGCGCCAAAACTGGCTTTTCAAAATAACAGAAATGGAATGAAAAAAGACCCCGCAAATATAGAAAGCAAGGATCTTAGCAAGACTGAAAGTATGCCGTGAAGTATAGACGAAATTGGAGAAATTGATAGAGAAGTAAAAAATGTTACAAAAATCATCCACCACTCGGATTAAATACAGACCCTTTCTAAAACGCACTTTTAAACAAAAATACAGACAAACCTACTCCCTGGATATAGTTAATAACCAGCTCAAACGTGAAAAAGCAGCCCAGATAAGGGAAATGACCCGCCTAAAGACAAAATAATCGACATAAAACGACAATACGAACCTTACCAACTAATACCTACTAATCACAATCCATACCGCGACCTGCCACTACACTATTTTCTTATCAATACAAGTAACGTTACAGGACTGACCAACTTCGCCGGATTATAAAACATGGAAAAAAACTAGAAGAGCGAACCATACAATATTTTTTAATAATAAAATTCGTGCAATAATACATATATATAAAAGACTATATGTAAAGCCATAACAATTTCATATTATATTATACGGTGTATTATTTATAAAAGCCCGAAAATAATATATATATATTACCTAACCCAGTTAAATAAATTTAGAAAGTGTTATAACCGTCTAAAAATGTATTTTAATATTGAAATAAACCACAAATTTTATGATAGGAATGAGACCGGTACTATATATAAATCTGTAAAAAAGTTAACATGAAAAAGCTAGTAAAATCTTATAAAAATACTTACCGCCTTATTAGAAATATTTCGGAAATTTTAAGCGACCCTTGAATTCAAATACAAGGGAGATAAAATATTTATCAAAATGATTATGAAAATATACCTAAAAAATAAAACTTTAACCTTACACTATTTCAATCGAAAAAATTAAAGTCGAAAGCAATATAACCAAAATAAACCTTGCCGACATAATCACTCACATTCTAAACCAACGATTCAAAATATATTCAAGATAAAATAAACAGTCTCAATACAGCTACCGAAACGAAGAACGTGAAGGAATAAGCTACGGAAACAAAAATTAAATATATACTAAAAAAAACGACCATATAACTAAATGAAAACCTGATTACATGTATAGTAATATCCACAAAAAATTATATAAAGCTTTACAGGTTTTTCAAAACACTATATTATATACGGTGAAGTCGGCTGTTGATCAACCAATTATCCAATACCCGAGAAAATTCGGACCAAACGTTAACTTTGGGCCGATTACCAACTTCAGGACCAGACGGAAGCCAATTTTACAGCGTACATAGCTAACTATAAGGCGTAAAAATAAATTTAATATTTACCCCTATGAGTACATCTTTCCAAAGGAAATCTTTAAAGAAAATAAAATTTAGTTAACAACCAAAGATTAGGAAACCAACAAACGAATTTTTACAAGCCTATGGAATATCTTATTTCTATATAAATCAAATTGGGATTATGAAAATAAAGTATTCAGCGCCTATATAGTATTGTAATTCATGTTTTTAATAGGTACGACAACCTATTTTAAAACACTATACCAGATATTAATGTAATTGAAATCTCGACCGCCAGTAAACAACAATTCGACGCGCTCACGACGAAATTTCCCAAATTTTAACTCAACCGGACAGAAAAATATCATGAAGTTCTATTCGGTAAAGGCAAAGGTTTATCATTTAATACTGTTATTCTAAATACGTGATTCGAACCAGTTAAGTTTTACTTTATAAACTTCAAAACTCTATTTCTACTATTATTAAATAATATAAATAAGCTCTAAATTAAGGTTCGGAATTAAATTAACTAATTTGTCTGCGCCTCGAATAACATATCCATACCGCTTCGCCTTAAATTCAACTACTTACGGCTTTCCCCCAAACCCTATATAATTGAATCCATCTACCTAAATTATAAAAAACTAAGGATATTATACTGCCGGCTTAGATAACTAACCGTAAAGCGCCTTTTACGGCTGCTTTACGCCGCTAGATATATAAATGTAGGAAAATAAGCGTTGAAAACAATCGAGAAATTATACCACGAATGCTAGTTCTACTCACAAGCTTTACGGAAATTTAAATTTCGCCTCTAAAACGATGTAAACCTTAACTACGACGTAATTGGAGATATAATTTACCTTAACGACTAAATAATACTATACGCCATCAATATAATAATATTATTTCAGGTGGCGAAATTCACGCGAAGAGTTTTCGTTACGAATTACTAGAATATTTTAGTATGTTACTAATCAAAGTTTAACTTAAAAGCTTTAAACTAAATTACTTTAAATACCGATATAACATTCAACTCCACCGAACAACGTACTAAACCTAAAATCACTAACAATAAAGATAAACAAATACCAATAAAAACGCCATATAGCATCGAAAAATATAAGCTATATCATAAAACGCTTAAAAAAGATATAGAATACTATTTAAAAACCTAAACAATACCAACTCCAAGGAGTTAGTCTTACAAACAGAGTTTAATGCCGTAAAAAACACATCTGAACCGAATGTGTTAATCCCAACACTCCTTATTTTCGGTATTTACCCTATCACCCTTATCACCGCTGATGCCATCATCATCGCCGCTATCGACGCCGCTACCTGCACCACCGGAAAATTAGTCCCGCGCCTTAGGCCGCATACCCTTAAGCAAAGGCGCGGGAAGGTTTTTACCCTCCTTATGGCGATGCGCAATAACGTCATCGAATTTACCCAATTAATACATACGTAAACCCCACTTTTAAACGGAGATAACGGTTACCGTCTCCTTAGTCCACCGCTTAACGCCTACTACTGATTAGCATCGACTTGTTTTAGGTATTTACAAAAATAACTGTTTTTGAAAACGCCACAGAAAGTTTATTAGTATAATTGGAAATTATTATTCGCGACTAGGATTATAAGTTCAAAATAAACTTATTATATAGATGGCGGGCACTTAATAAATCTTCGGCTCACGGCCTCAAAACCATCGAAACAAGAGCGTATCCGCTCCTAGTCCGCTCCTAGTTGTGGCAACAGGTCGACCGACCCCCGCTCTAATGGCAATCACTAATAAATTTGCCCGCGGCCGTGATCGCATCACATGGTATGCAAAGTGTATTTATTAGTGGCCTAGGGTTATGGATCCGGATACGTTGCTTTAACGTTTTATGCGCTAGAAAGTACTTGCAACGCACCTTAGAAAGCTATAAATCGAAGCGGTAGGTTAGGTCAACCGCCTTCATCTCGTTCATAAAGACATTAAAATGATACGAATGAAAAGGGAAATTATTAATAAAAACCGCGTTACAAATTCGCTAGGCTACGCTTTAAACGACGGAAAGAGGTAGCCGCCATGAGTAAAGGAGTTTTCACTTGTAGCGAAAAGGTAATGTCAATAACTTTAAAATCCCCCCCCCCCCCCTATCAGATTAGGGGGAAAAGGAAAGGGGAAAAGAGGAAAAAGGAATGAAAGGTATTATCGGCGGCGATAACAGGGGAGGAGGCAAAAAAAAAGTCCGGAATTAATAACATACTACCTAAAAAGGTAAGGGTAGAGGTGGGGGTAATAATGGCGCGGCAGGCGGCGATAACAACCACCTCTTCCTTTCTATACAAACGTGCAAAACGGAGCCTAACGAACTTATTCTTACGCGGTATCTATTTTCAAAAGCGGTTAAAACACAACTTTCGTCAAATCACCTACCTATAAAAATAGAACAAATAATTAATTGAAACAGTGATTTATATATATATATGCTAATTATTGAATTAGTTACTTATAGTATAAAAGGGAGCGCGTTGTTAAAAAAAGAAAAAAGAAATTTACTTAAATCAATGTTAATATACCCTTTTTATACCAAGCCCAAAGTATATAACACCGACAATCACTTTACATCTTTACAATCATACTCTTAGAGAGATAAATAACCATACTACCATTAATAATTATGCCGCCATTAATTGCTCAAATTAATGAAAACCTTGCTATAATTACCACCGCGGTTAAAACTACTAATGCGAACCTTTACAAATCTATACCGTAATCACTATTAATCCTAAACTACTGATATGGACTATACTACAAACTAAACTGTTATTACTAAGCTATAGATATAGACTATACTACAAACTAAACTATCATTACTAAACCACGGATATAGACTACATTACAACCGAACTATCATTACCAAATTGCGAATACTAGCCGCACCAAGGAAAGAAAAGATTACCTATATAGATATTACTAAACATCTTTATAGTTAGTAAATAGTTATACAACAAGTTACAACACTTATAAAGTACATAGTAACATACTACTCTGTAAGGTACATGCTTATAGACTATATAATAGCGTGCTACTACCTAAAGGTAGTATTGGCAAAGTGCATGATAAAGTACCACTATCCAAACGGAAGATTGGAAAAATATATGGTAGAGTACTACTACCCGAGTAGGAGGTTATAAGCTATCACATGCGGCGTATACTATCCGGATGCCTCTTCCCCCTTTGATTCATATTACTATCTATCTTTAATACAAACACCAATCTTTACGATTACTAGTCTAACGTACCTGATATAATGGAGATCTTACCAATAGGGATCCAGGATAACATTAAAAAAATATAAACCAGAGCTGTCGCTTAAAACGATCGGAGAGTTTCTATTATCCTCTATAAAGAGAAAGAGGAAGATGTACTAAGAAGCTACTATAGGCTACAAAAAAGTTGTGACCCGGTTACGTGACAGGACGACTTAAAGTATTGTAGGAGTATGGTAACCATATGCACTAGATCCTCGGTGACTACCAGTCTAAGTACCAGCCGATAACACTCGGTGCTTAATTATAAAAAATAACTCGCGCCGGCCTACATATATAAAAACGAATCCACCCCAATTTCTAACGAAAAAAAAAAAATCGTAATCAAGGTGCTATGATATTAAACTTTGACTATCATTTTTTTCTACCGTACCAAGGTTTTTATATATTAATAATGTTTACTTCGTTATTGATATAATCTATACATAAAGCTTAATACACGATAATTGTTTTTCCTATATTCACCTCAATCATTTTAAGCCCTATATTTATTTTTGGCGTTCGAAACCGTTTTATTATTATGTATATATTCGGTGTAAATATTTCAATTATTCTGGATTGTAGTATTAATGGAACCCGAGTTGATAATAAAATTCATATTGATAGGCTTGCTTGATGGGCTTTTAGACATTGTAATATTATCGATCTAAATAGGTCAAAATAACAGTAGTATTGCATATTTAAGTGGTGGATGGATTGTTTTGGGTTTGACAAACTGCTAGCCGGTCTAAACTCCATTTTGTATGACCAATTGCTTGGCTTGTTCTTTGGTCGGAAGTAGGTGCATACTGTATTTGATTTTACAATACACTTACAAAACAATACACTCAACTTGCAATCAATATAGTCAACTATACTATAAGTAAAGTTGACTGACTAGATTGCCATTAATACTATTTTAACATTGCGGATTTTCTTTTTATACGCGTACGCCAGTATGATCGACCAATTGTTTCCGGTTGGCGCCGACTTTTTTTCTGTTAATAGGGCTTGAGACGTTCCAAAATAGTCGATTCGATTGGTCGAAACAACAGTAGTATTGCGTGGTCAAGTGGTAGATTGATTGTTTTAGGTTTGGCAGACCGCTAACCAGTTTACACAGTGATTTCTATGGCTGATTGCTTGGCACATGCCCTAGTGTGAAGTGAGCGCATACTGAATTGACTTGCAGTTAATATAGAAGACCCACAAAACAATACACTTAACTTGCAGTTAGTATAGTCACCTTTATTGTAAGTCAAGTTGACTTACTGTAATGAAATTACTACTGTTACAACCTTTTCCTCGTTAACTAGCCAAACCCCTATTAATTTTACATTCAAATTAACTTTAATTACCCCACAATTCCTAATTCCGACTTTATCAACTCTTACAAATAAGTTTTTCGCTATAGTCTTAAACAAACCTCTAACTTAACCGTGTTAGTTAATTAAGTCGCCAGTTTTATTCCCCTAGAAGGCTTCTAGTTTGTTAAGGTACCCTTGCTTCCATACCTACTCACCGGCACATAACTTCTTGCTAAGTGCCTTTTCAATATAGCACATAATACTTATTTACAATTAATTACTGTCTATAAACCTCTCGAAGGCTTCGTTTGGTGTAAATTTCGTTATAATATTGGTCAGATCGTTTGTGCCGTTAATTCATTTGAAATTTTCAATCTCTCTACCTTTGTAAGCTTTACGAAGTGCTATCACATCGATTATAAGGGGGTTTTCGCTAATATTTCCGAGTTTCAAAGAGCATTCGAATAATTGTTTTAAATCGATACAAATTATTCCTAGAATAAAAAGAATTATTAACTACCTAATAATAATCCTATGGGTTTATTAAATTGTTATACATATATTAAAGTCGTCTATTATACTATAAACCTTAAAAGTCAGCACGTTTTGGCTGAGTTTCTTATATCTGAAAAAGGTTTAATAAATTAAGTTTTTGGTAATTTTCAATTTTTCTTTTTGTAACCTGTTCTTAATAACGATCTTGATGGGAAATCCGATTTTGGATGATGAGTTTGTGTTATTTGTAAAAACGCCGTCCGTGGAAATCATTTACTTAGCTCTTAATAAATTGATCGAAACTATATTCATCCCTTGTTTCAAATTCGTTATTTGTCAATTCAACATTTTATTGAGCCGGTTCAAATCTTTATTCGTTGAGTTTTACATTTATACTGAAATTAGAAGATTGTGAAAAGCCTCTGATTAGTATAAAGTGGCGATATAACTACTATAGGCGCGTTGATCCGGGTGTCTTTCAACTCTAGCTACCTTAGTTTTATTAATTATAGTCAAATTAACACCTTAAAATTTCTAAAAAAGACTACAGTAAATGTTGATATCTTTGATACTATATATACGCATCAACGATCCATTAAAGTCTAAATATTTACCACTCGTCAAAGTTGAGACCGGCTTATAGTTCCAAAACTTTGAATTCTTAATTGCCTACTATTCCTATTTCATAAAACTAATAATTATGAATAAAAGATTATCGTTAGTTTATGTACTTACTAATTCAAATTTCTATTTAGTATAATTAGTTAATACAGGGTGTAAGTTAAACATTTCCTACTCAACTTCAATTTAAAGTGTAATGAGTATATTAAAATCCAATAAACGCCTACCTTATCCAATCTGTATAATAACTTGATATATCGTATTACAATTACCGAAAGGTAATTATTACAGAAGTTTTAAAATGTCCTATCAAGACGATTTTTTGTAAATGAGTTGTTAATTATGTGTATATTTAGGTAATATTATAGCCATTAAAGATAAACTTCCCATTAATTTTACTTCGCGAATCTATTACGAAAATTATCAATAAAAGTAAATCAATTTTTGAACCTTTAACTATTATATGAAATTTAAAGTTTCGGTTTTATTAACGGGTTTTTAAAAGATTAGGCGTAACGTTTTATATGATTACTCTCTAGTTTTATCCTTGACCTCGTATATAATAATCGACTTGAGGATTGTGATATTTGCGTTTTAGAGGTTAGAGTCGCGTTTAAGTATAATTCATAAAACTCCTTAAGTATAGAGTTTATTAATGTTCACTCTATCGTTTTCTTCAAAAGTTTTGCTAAAGGTTTTTATCTTTCCTTCTGTTCGAAAATTGAGAGCTAAGTTTTAATTATTATTTTTTGCTAACAACCTTAACAATATTATAAATGCGATCCAGTGTATATACTTTTATGTCTAACTTTTTTTCATTTTAGTAGTTGCCCATATGATTAAAGTTTTATCGGTTTATTGATTATAGGTGAGAGAGGATTATATTAATTAATTATTTCAACTTAAAGATTTTTATCATTATCGCTATTATTATTTATCCCAATGTAGGTTGTAACTTAAGATATATGAAACATTGTTAGACCATTAGTAGTTTCTATAATTACTTTAGAACTGGCGATATTTAAGATTTTTAATGTGCTTTACAATTTTCTTTGCGTTCGTTACATAACTACATTTTTTATAACGTTAAAAAAATCACGTAGATTATCGTATGGGCGTTTTAAATGTTCAGTGTTGGTAGGCCTTAGACGTTGCAAGGTTGTTGATTCAAATGGTCCTCAAAGTAACAGTAGTACTGCAGTAGTTAGATAGTAGATGTATTGTTCTAGGTTTGGCAGACCGCTAGCTGGTCTGCACTGTAATTTGTATGGCCAAGTGCTTGGCTCGTGCCCTGGAGTAAAGTGCAGAATACTGCACTCGATTTACACCTAATACGGTAAGTCCCCACAAAGAAATACATTCAACTTGCAGTACAGTCAACTTTACCTATAGTAAAGTTAACCTACTGTACTACATACAATACTATTTCAACACTGGAGGCTTTTTGTTTTGTGCTTGCATGCCAACGTGGCTTGCCATTAATCGTTGGCAACCCCTGAAATCCCTCCTTAATCCACAAGCTAGACCCCTATCAATTTCAATTAATCTAGACTAAAAACAACCCCAATTACGGCCTCTTATGGCCCTTTTTCTCCACCTCTCTGAGACCTTAGTTCCTCAAATCCCGTGTACAGATCCTTCGCCACAAACCTGCGTAAATTAAGTACGCCACTACTTACGTACCTTTTGCCAGTAGTTTAAACTACTGCTATCGCCACTATTGCCCTAGCGGTCTTCCAATTTACCAGGATAATCTTATTCCTCTACGTTACGTGCTGGGCGATCCACGTATCCCTCGATTTGTATAGTCATTATATTTCTATTTACAAACCTTTTTAAGGCGCTATTTAACGTGGCTTTGGTTATAGAATCAACAGGGTTATCTTTGCCGTTAATTTACAGGAACTTATCGATTTCCCGGGCTTTTTATACCTTCTTTAACACTATTACGTCTATTATTAGGCGTTTTTCATTAGTCGTGCCTAATTTTAATGGGTATTCGTAAAGGCTTCGGAAGTCAATATACACTACTATAGGTATCGGTAGCAAATCTATTTGTTTAATAATAAACTTTAATGTGCCGTCAGTTACCATACCGATATTAAAGCCTGCTATTATACTTTAAACTTCCAAAGTTAACACACTCCGTGTTACGCGTTGACACTTAACAAATATCCAATACATAAGGTTCCCTGTAACTGTAAATTTCCCTTTAAACTTATCCTCGTTAGCGAATATTATTAAAGAGCTAATTTACGATATAAATTTAGTATTATTAATGAATAACCCATTAGAAAAAATTATCAACTTCGCTTTCGTCAAATCTACAAAAACCGTATTAATTTCTCTTTTCACATAATCTATTCACCACTAAATTCGCTTATTCAACTTATTGAAGTTTTCGTTTTACGGGTCTTATACCTATACAATAATAGAAAGGTCGTACGATACCTCCGGTTAATATAACGTAACGATATAGGCTGTAAGGGCTCTATACTTTAAATATTTTTGTGCCCTTACCTAGTCAACTTTATCGATAATCATTAAACTCGTAGCTTACCCCTTTTGACTTAAGTAAATATAAGTGTCGTTTTTAGCCTTAATATTATAAATACGGAGTAACGATCCGTTAAATTCAAATTATATTCCTTTAGCCAAAGTTTCAACTAGCTTACAATTTTAAAAACCTAACTTTTCGATAACACGGTATTTCTCCGCTACAAATCCAACATCGCCGAGAAAGAGGGTATCGTCAATTCATATACCTATGATACCAAAGTCTTTAACCTTTGTAATTAATAGTTACGGGTTAAATATTAAAGTTTTCATACCCAGATTATTTTTAAAGTATATTTAATACATTCAAAACCAGTAAATGTTAACCTCAGTTAATCCATATAAAAGCTTTATACGATATATTATCGTACCAGCCAAAAACTCATCCCTTCATCTTTATAGTAGTTTGAATAATACGATCCGCTATAGATGGATGGTAAATTACGTATATGTTTACGTAATATCCTGGCTTTTTAATGTAAACTCACCCTTTACGCTAACAGTTTAACTAGCTGTAATAATAACGATTGAATGTTAACTAATGTTTCAAATTGTAAACGATTAAATAAAAATTTAGTCCTTGCCTTTATCACCGTATCCTTAGGTGATTGGCTATAACTTTTTGTACGGCCGGTCCGTAATTTTACTCTTCACTTTGTAAATTACTTTCGACTTGAAAATAGTAATATTTTAGCCTTTAAATCACGTTAACAATATAAACATTATAACTCCATGTAATAAAAGGCCGTCAATTTCTACTTAATTACTTTCCTTAAAAGATTTACTCGATATGTCAATAATACTCTCGACACGTAGTTTAAAGGCAAGTTTTCGATTAAACTTTTCTTTTTGAAACACCCACGCCGTTATATATACCTTACTAAACCTATAATTTCTATATTTCTTCTCTTTAATGTGTATCCTCTTCTTAGGTGTTTTTCTACGACGTCGACGTTCTATCGGCTTATTAATAGTCGGCTCGAAATGGTTATATTGATTTATTCGCTTGGTTCGGAAGTTATTGATACCGGAATCTTTATTAAACTTTAAGGGTCTTTTATACAGCTTAATCTATATAACTAGGAAAGTTATAAAGACGTTAATAATTTTAACCACTACGTTTAAATTGGTAATACCTAAAATCTTATACGGCCTATCCTATTTTTTTTTTCTTGCATTATATAAGGACTTTACTTCAATGGAGGAGTGAAAATACTTCTATTATTCAAGGTCTGTTTCTAGTATTAAGGGTATTATTTACCTAGCGGCGTACCGATTCTTTCTTCATTTCCTTAAGGCTTTGTTATATATCATAACACGCTTTTGGGTACTTAACGAAGATAGCGACTCAGCTGTTATACGTAGGTAGACTCCAAATACCAATAAATTTAATATAAGTCTATTAGGGCTAATAATATCGTTAAGGCCTTTTACCGCTATTCAAAGCTATAATTTTTAATTTGAAAAACTTTCGATTTCCAATGTAAGGATATTGTAAGGCCTTTGTAAAAGGGCATATAGCTTTTCAACCTTACTTATACCCTAATAAACTTTCATAAAGACCTAATAACAATAAATCCCTATTAACTTTACATTAATTTACAAGTTTATTATAACGAAATTAATACCGGTATCGTAAACTCATACATTGGGTAGGCCAAGGTACGTGTTAATTTATAAAATAAACAGTACCTCTTATATTCCCTTCATCGTAATGATTTTAAGATACTTAACGCTGTAAAAAGCCGTAAAGCAATTAATAACTTGTAATATCAACTTATTTTCCAAGTGAAATACGTTTACAAAGATTTAAAAATTAAAGTCTTAATCTTTATTGAAAGTAAATTTAAATTTAAAGGGATTTGAAAGTATATTTAGCAATAGTAGTAAAGCGCTTAACTGCCTTTAGTACTAGTAGGTCCCCATCTTAGTAATCAATTGCCTTTAAAACCTTATAAAACCTATTAATTACCGGAGAGTTAAACTTATAATGTAATTAAGGAAATTCTGCCTTCGTCAGGTTTAATACCACTACATTTAATCCTTAAAGGTAAAACCAGAAATTCCCTAACTTATAACTAAGTAAAAACCTTTTACTAGCCTTGATATATATTAGTTGATCAGTGTAAACATTAACTTTAACGTCAAGGGTTTTCATATCTTTAAGTTAAAGGAAAATGGGGGTAGGGGATTTCAAGATATAAAAAATAATGGGGTTAATAATAATCTTTACTATCATTAATCTCAATAACAATATCTTTTTCCCAAAGCTAAAGCTAACTTTAACCTTACCTATATCCACGTAATCAAATTCCGTAATAATATTAGTATTCCTTCGCAACGCAATATATTACAAATAACCTCCTGTTAAATACTTTACTGCCCTAGTATCCGATATAATCCCCTAAAAGACTTACCCCGCATAACGGTTTCAAATGGTAAAGAGATATATAAGGCTAAGGTCTTGATTGTTATAACGACTTTAAGGGTCTTTACTTATAAAGCGGTATAAAAATACGTAGTCGACTAGTTATTACGTGGCTTCTGGGCTGATACCGGTGTTAGTATTGGTATCTTCGTGTCAGCTAATAACCTTCGGCTTATTTTCTTCCTCCTTAATTTCACTTCTTTTAAATTACGTAACACTCTCCATATATTTCCATTTTAAGGCAAAGGGGTACTACGTGTAATATATTACCTGTTTTATGTCACGTTCAGCGGTAATGTAACGTATTAACCAACTGCCTTATTTATCGAAAATCTAACATTTCTTAACATTTAAGTCAAACTTATTTAACTGACTTAAAACCTTAAGGAAAATAAATACCCTCTTCCGTAAATAAAGGTCCGAACCCTGTATTAACCGTACTTACCGGGTTCTCCGTACCGTTGATTAATATAATACGAGTTGGAAGGGGTTTTTTCTTCGTTATTTAATTCCGGAACTTAAAAGTACATACCAGTTAAGCCGGAAACTCGAGCGGTTACGGTCGCCAACGAGAAACGTAGTTAGCTAAAAAAAACCCTTTGTATATGACATTAAGGTATTTCCAAACGTATTCGAATTCTTTATAACCCATAACTACTTACTGGACTTGTTAACGTAAAGTATTTTCGCTAGCTTTCACGTTCCCTATTACCTATTGGCAAATCATTAACCTGTTAAACATCTAATTTGAAAGGTCCATCTTACTTTCCTATTCTTCTTTATAATCTAACATATAAAACCACTAAATAATGTGTTAATTCGTATAATACTTGGCAAAATTAATATAGTATTCGAATTAACCTTTTATGCAATCTTAATTTTCGTGGAAAGAGGTACAATTCGTTAGGTATAGGGGGTAATAGTCCTTAACTTAGTCGATAGGGATACTGGAAAACAGCGAGTAAAAACCTGGTAACTTAACTATTATTTGGCGATAAATGTTAAAAAATTGGCGCAACTTAACGTTGAGGAGGTTATACAGCTTACTATTATACTTCTTTTTACCTCCCCGAATCTTAATAAACGTGGTAATTGCCGTCTAATCCGTATCTTTCATAATAACGCGCCGAGGGTAAAGGGTAATATACTAGTCTTAAAGACCTTTTTCACTTATCCGAGAAAAAGACTAGGGTTGTTACTGATACTAAAAGGTAGGATAATTACCTTTAACCGAATTTTAAAGGAAAAAACTAGTAATCATACCTATAGTAGGCTCGCGTGTAAAGCCGGTCCTTTCTTAGTTTAGCTGTTGGAATTGGAATTATTATGGAGCCTAAGGGAAGTAGGTTTAAGGGTTTCCATCGCGAAGGACTTGGTAATACTCCTCTTAATATTAAGGGGTCCGGCGAGGTTTCTTTTTAATGGACTGGTGAATTTAAGAGTTTAAGGGATATCAATCTATCGATTCCTCCTCAATAGGTCCTTGCGAACGTGTATGTGGTCTTTATGAGTTACTATTGTTAATAACCTCTTTACTATTAGCTAAGGTCTATTAGGGGTCTTTATCCGTAGCGTATTCGTAAAGTGAAATATCCAGATTACCGTCCTTCCCTCTTTTCGTATTGAATTCGACGCCTCGAGTCAACAGATCGACCCTTAAATTTATCTTTACTTGTTTATCTGTTTTTTCTCACATGTTTAAACTCCTGTCACGAAACCAATCTTGAAATATATTAAGGGCCATAGGTTTATAACCGACTTTATCAAAATCTACGTTGAGGATAAAACGGCCAATTACGTTAGTTAAGTGCTTTTGGGTAAAGTCTTTAATAATACCGACATACCAGAGTTCCTCATTATAATGCTTCGTAAAGGTGATACATAAAGCCTTGATTTCCTTCTTTCGGTCGAAGTTGGTAATGGCTTTAAAGTAAGCACTTACGGTAAACATCTTGGCGTTTCTTCTTATGTGGGACTTGGCGATCTAAGGGTGTGGGAACTTGGAGTTTTAACATGAAGTCGCGCGACGTGGCTTTTTTAATGCGGTTTGGTAATTCCTCATATTTTCGCTTGGAGTAGCGAACTTAACGATTAAACTAACGTAGGAAGGGGGAAAAGAGTGAAGTAAGGATAAAGGTTTGATATAAAAGATAAGGTCAGAGGTCTTTAATAATGTAAGTTATTTAACGTAGGGACTTAGTCGTTTTTCTTGCGATTTATAGTAGTAGTATCTGTAATAGCAATTAATTGAGCCGTTTGCTAACTTGCTGATTTGGTAATCTTTAAGAGTTTTAGCGGTCAATTTTAACGCCTTTAAAAAGGATTCATAAAGATTTCTTAGTGTTTTCAAGTAACGATACCGTCGCTTACTTATAGACTACTGCGAACAACTGCACAATCTATAAGTCTTCCCTACTTGTTACCGCGAAGAACTACATAGCGTATAAGGGCCCTTCGTAAAAACCTTTCTTTTAACTTAACTAAAAAGGATAAAGCGTAACCAGAAAATAGCTTTTTCTTTTACTTAGCTAATCTGTATTTAACCTAGTAAGCACTAATCAGTATTAGTAGACTTTAGATATTGCAACTTTGTAGATTCAAATCGTCCTCGAAGTAACAGTAGTATTGCAGTAATCAAATGGTGGATGCATTGTTTTAGGTTTAGCAGACCGCTAGCCGGTCTGCACTATAATTTGTATGGCTAAGTGCTTGGCCCATACCCTAGAGTGAAGTGCAGCGTACTGCACTCGACTTATACCCAATATGGTAAGTCACCACAAAGAAATACACACAACTTGCAGTACAGTCAACTTTACTTACAGTAAAGTTGACCTACCATACTGCATGCAATACTATTCCAACATTCAGGGTATTATTAATTTCACGGCGTGTTAATTATATCCGAAGTTTTTTTTTTCAAATCCTTACTGTATGCCGAGACCCTCTTCTAGAGACTTACTAATGGAGGAGATTTACTTATTCAACGAGGATATACTTCAAAAAAAAAAAAATATTAGTACAAGCCATCAGGGCTTATAATATTTTACAGGCCCTTTACCTTTATTTAAAAGCGTATCTTTTAATACTGAAAGCTTTTAATCTTAAACATAAGGATATTATACGCCTTATGAAGCGATATATATACCTTTTCAACTTTTCCAACGCTCTAATAAATCTCAATAAACACCTATTCTCATGAAATACATATTATCTTAATATTAGCCTTAAATATAGCTGTTGCAAAATTAATTTCAACATTGTAAACGATAATGTTTCATGAACCCAAAGACGTATTGATTTACAGTATTTTAAATGGTTTATATGCATCATTTGTCGATAGACACTCGAGAATTTAAATTGGTGAATAATGGTTGTAAAATCAATGACTTAGAATAGTTTTATTATTTAAGTGAAATACATTAACGAAAATATCGTAATGAAAATCCTTATCGGTTTTAATTGTAAATCTGAATTTTAAAGAGGTTTCAATATAAGTTTGACAATACTGTAAAGGATTTTTAATAGATTTTAAAGAAAAACAATATATATATTCATACCTTACGAATTTAAAGACTTTGCATAGTGTTATGGTTCAACCTATAATAGTAAGCCAAGTAGGTGACAAATAGAGTTTACTATTGAGGTACAAGCTAAAAACTAAAAGAGGCTACAGTGGTCTTTCGTGTAGGGCTTATGGGCATAGTCAATGTATAGCACATTACATACTCTCGTACGTGCTGTATGCGGACCGGGTCCGGACCGGGTCCAGGCTTGGTACTACATATCTCGTTACATGTATAGTCAAGTAACCTATAAATTTAATGGCTAATAGTAAAAGTTTATAATATGCCCATTTTTTTATTAAACCCTGTAAAGGCCGAGGTATTTCGTTAGCTAAAATTAGGACGCGAGTCGTATTTGTTTCGTACGCGGGTTGGACTCAAATTGAGCGCGGGTTGATAGTATACCTTTTAACGTACCGTATAACGTATTATACGGTTTAACCTTAAACCGCCGGCGTCGTATACCAAGTCTTTTACTGTATCGTATAACGTATAGGCTGTTTTGGTTTTTTAACCGCCGATGTCATGTAACGCGTCCTTTAAAGTGCTATATAACGTATCGGTCGTTTTAGCTCTGGTTTGCCAACATCGTATAATACGTCTTTTAAGGTTTTATATAAAGTATAACTTTTATCGCCGACGCCGTATAATAAGCCCTTTAACGTACTATATAACGTATAACCATTACCGATTCCGGCTCGTTTATATTTGTAAATACGATCTTTCCTGTAACTTTTCAAACCTTTTAACTTTTTTTTCGTTCGTCCTCCTTTCATTTCCTCCCTTAATATCGTACTTTTTACGATAGAATTAATTGTAATTATCTCTGTTCGATTTTATCCTAGACTTTATTTACTCGTTAACGTTTTATATCATATTCATTTTCCTCATTCGATATAAATAATATTTATAGTAATACTAACTTAGGTTATGCCGTTATTAACGCTTTTAATAAAAATGATTAATCGCGTTGTAAATTATACCGCCCTTTTATATTTGAATATACTGTCATTAATTATATCCTATAGTCCCTTCGTGTTATAAACGCTATTTTTATCTTCAACGATAGTAAAAATAAAGATAAATTCCCACTTTATAGGTAAAAAACGCCTATATATATTATATTTATGGCCTTCCAAAATTTGGAATATTTCTTATCTATATTCGGTTTTACCGTACGTGAAAATATCATATTTTTCGGAACGTTTAAAAAATTGTAAATATAAAGATTTAATCCTTATAATAAACCTGATTATAGATCAACCCTTTTTATATTATATTTAGAAAATTGGTTACTTATAGTTTCGCTTGGTTTACGTGTCTCATTGAGTTAATTGGGCGCAGCCTTCAAAAAAGATAGTTATATTTTATCTTTCGCATGTAAACGGTAAGTCGATATCCCTAGTTACCGACCTGTTTTTACTTCTGTGTTTTCCAAGTGAACTAGTTTACCTGGTTTCATGATGTTTCCCAAGATTAAGGCGTTTTTACCGTTCCGGTAGTATAATCTACCACCTCTTTTAATATACGTCTCCGTCATCTTTTTTTTCTGGGCTCGATATCTCTTAGGATTCTCCCATCGCCGTCAACCGTTTTAGGTATCTATTAAAATGAAATTTCTTCAATTAACTTTATATGAACAGGAAATGATATTACGCCAAGCTTTTTTTGATACGCATTGTATATCTTTTCGTAAATTTAACTCTAATAATTAATATTATATAACTACGCAAGTTATATTCCTCATAACAAATATAAGTACTAGTTTATAAAACATCGTAAACGACGTTGAAAACTTAACTGTAAAAGCACTTAAATTATGTGTATTTTATTTATTAACCGTAACTACAAAGGAGTTAACCGATTCATTCGTGGATATGCTAATAATCGTACCCGTATCGACGGTATTGTTTAAGTATAAACTAATATATTGTAATTTTTAGTATCTCGCTTCAAGGGTCGCTCTCCCCGCCCCGCCCCGCGTTATTTGTTATCGTCGGCCTCAACTAATCTTTGACCCACTTAAAGTTACCTATTATCGTCGGCTTTTTTTAATATCCTCCCCGCTTCTCGCTCGCCACCCTCATTGATGTTACCTAATACCCGCTCCGCCCTACATTGCCCGTTTCAACCGGATTTTTTTAATATCTGAGTTTAATCGTAATAGGGGTTTTAACTTTAATAACGCCTCTATTCAGAGGACCCGAATAAAAATAATAATAATTAGGAAATGAAGCTTGATAAATCGTAATAAAAGTCGCCTTGTAGTGAGATATTTATCCGAAAAAAAAAAACAGGTAACATATATCCGGCCTTATATATCGTATGAAATTGTAGTAATAATATATTTCCACTTTTTCTATTAATATTTATCCATTACCGTGGTAAAGGCAATTTGTTTCAAATTAGTTGTTTGAAACGTATTCAATGTCGATATCGAAATACCCGGCTATTATTAAACCGAGCGTCCCTTAATTTCGCATTAAATTTATTAAGGGCCACCATATATTAACAATTTCTGAGTAACTTTTCATTCTAATCATTATACTTTTCTTACTCAACGAAAATATTATGGATATCGCTTTTCCCCTTCTTCGTTGTGAAAATATCCTTAATTTCAAATTCTTTATATATTCCCTTCCACGTATCGTTAATAACGAAACCTAGTTCTGGGTGAATATCATATAAAACATGTGAAAGGAAAGAGTTTGTATCTATACGCTTAAATAAATACATATAAATTATAAAGTACTTTTTAGGAATATTAAAAACTATATTGAAAGAGTTCGAAATGTCGAAGACCTGTAATCAATTATATAATTAATCAAGATTTTTATTTGGGCGGTTAATTTTAATATTAGGTAAACTAAGTTAAACTTAATCGCCCACATTATTCCATTTCGCCGGTCGTCGTCGACAATTCACCATTATTTTCATTTATTATTAAATCTATACTATCGTTGCCTAGACTAATTTCGTACCTTTGCATAAATATGCTAAAAACGTGAAGGCTCGTCTCGTCGGATTAGTCGATAACTTTATATCCCCATTTACCTTGTGTATCAAGGATATTTGGTACCTATCAATCAGCCGATTTATACTAAACCCGGTAACCATCGACTTCCAGTTATTTAATACAAATTGATAAGTGGGGAGATATAATTTACAGTTATATTGCGAAAAGGCGACGATGATACGCAGGTACTTTTGAACCTCTTGATTTACTTGCTCGGTGTCGCTATCCGTTTGTGGGTGGTTAAGTTTTCCCCTGTGTAGGGGCAGGGCCGTTGCCTTTTCCTTGTCGAATAGGTCGCGGAACTCCGCTAGTTTGGGTGGAACACGCAACTAATTCTCCTCTTCTTTTGCGGTAGTTGATGCCATCGATTATGAGATCCGAGTTATCCTAAGAAAATTTATAGTAATAGCCAACTACGACTAATCCCCCGTATGCTATTCTATTCGTTGAAATTGGGTTACCAAACTAGTAAAAACTGATTTCATAACGCCTTATATACCTTATAATCTAAAGCTTATTATTAATATATAGATAATTAATCTTCCTTAACTATAAACTACTGAACAACTACCGCCAATATTTAATATCACTTATTAATATCATATCCAAGATATCACAAAACTTATATCCCGCGTTTTTCTGGAAATAATATATATTAATATTTATACGAAACTTGACTATTGATGTTATACACGCATTTCGTTTTAACCTCAATATCGTATTCAAATTTAGAAGAAAAATTAATTGAATTTACTTTATCTTTAACTGTTATACTAAACAAATTATTTATAATATAGTAACAATTACAGTTAAAATCGAGTTAAGTAATGAAAAATTAAGTATTATTAAAAAGTCCAAAGATAAGAACCAAATCCTTGTTTATATGTATTTTAATTAAATTGATCTTTTTTTTACTCGATTTTATTACTGGTCTGTTAAGTTTACATAACTTTTAAATAAAACTGAGTTTGAGAGTTAAGATTCTTCCGTTACCTTTAATAAAAAACCTTTATCTTGATTTTTAACTTATACCTTATATACCTACGTCAGAAGTAACACCGAGTGAAGTCTGTAACCACATTAATAGTAATCCTTCGAATAATAACGTGGGAAACACCCTGTAACTTATTTAGCACAACGTTTTTGCGCCGTTATCTACGTCGTTTTATGTTTTTAGTTTTAAATATTTACTAAACGAGGTTTTCAAGATAACTAGTCACGATTATCGCAACCATTTAACGATAATATCCAAAAGGTATAAACTTCTATTATAACTATATTTTTATATAGTTGTTATACCTATACGTGTTCTGATAATTGTCGACCAAAACGTTGCTTTAAGTTTAAAGACTTTAACCTATCAGCGAGTTCGCGGTACTTCGTTAAAGATGCAATATAGTCGATACAGCTAAAGCTTACCGTAATGGATTTATTGCGAATACATAGGAATACGCGAAAATGTAGGTATTTGCACTTTACAGCTACAGGCTAGTTCAATCCATCCGCTTCAACTAATATCATCTTGAATTTAATAGCAAACGGAGCCTACGGGTCTCTATCGCTTATAAGTAATCCTTTTAACTTAACTAAGGCTTTATACACGCGATAGGAGTTGTTAAACATACCCTGAATATAGTAGAAAATCTTATTTATATCATATATACCTTCGTATCCGCCGGCTTTGTAATATATCGTGATAGTTTACTTTACCGTCGGTATACAATAACCCTACACGTAAAAAAACGTATATTAAACTTTCCTAATTTGTATTTTCTTCGTATTCAATATAAATTCGATCGTTTAACGCGTTGCCGCCTACGTAAAGTAAAATACATCGAACTATAGTTCATTATATCGTTTTCAGCTACCTTTAAATGTTCAAAGATTAATGCGAGTTATCATTAGGTCGTCTTTAAATCATTAAATTTTAGGTACGATTTAGACAAAGTATGATATAGGTCTGAAGGAGAAATTCGATTGACCAGGTTTTTATATTTTTTTACGACAAATGCGATAGAATCTATGGCATCTTATAAATGAGATATATCGGCTTAAGCTAGCTTCGAAGAGGTAACAGGTATATTTATAAAGGTGGAAGACTGACTAATCGCTCACGGCCTATGTTCACTGATAGCGTTAAAGTATGACGTAAAATTATTAATGTGTATTATTCATTGGTTAATTATAAGTAATATTCCTTTCGAAAGATGAAAAAACCACTTAATAATATATTATAATCTAATGTAAGATGGTAAACCAAGTACGTGTAATATGGAGTTTACTATTAAAGTATAGTCGGAAGACTAAAAGGGGCTATAGTGGTACTTCGTACAAGGTTAATAGGTATGGTCATTATATAGCCCATCACGTGCCCTCGCATATGCTGCATGTAGATCGTGACCGGATCGGACCCGAGCTAGGTACTACATATCCCGTTATGTTTACAGTCACGTAACTTACAGACTTAATGGTTAATAGCCTGAGTTAATAATATATAGCCTATTGACAATTGGATAATTTAAACGCTGGTAACATTAAAGTATTTCGAACTTCGTTACATTAATCACTGTTACCTCTAAATCTTAAAGATAAAACCAAAGGTATACCCACTTAAAGGCGAAAAGAAACCTCCAGATATTTTTTACCAGTTTGTCAACGTCAACATCCATGTTAACAAGGGAGAAATTTATGTTTTCCAAGTTAAAAAAAAAGGGTAGGGGACTTAAAAATGTGAAACGTAATTGACCTAACAATAATTTCAACAATATTCGTTTCCAATAACATCATTCATTCGTCAGAGCCAAAATAAACTTTAACATTACCTATATCTTAAGGATTAATCTTTGTAGCAATGGTCATTTCATTTCTCAATGCCAAACATTACGAATAACCTCCTATGAAGTATCTTACTACCCCTATGTTTGGTATAATACTTCCAAACATATGGTATATATAATGATCACGAAAATTAAAGGTATGTAAGGGGTTAGATAATTAATCTTTAGTGCAAATGTAAGGGTCTTCGCTACTTAAGCGATACAGAAAAGCATAAGAATTCGGCTAGTCTTTGGGCTACACCAAAAATAATATCTTTATGCCACATAACTTGTTTCAGCATATCATTATCGTTAAGATCCTTTTTAATCTCATAGTCTTCGATATAATTTAAGTAGTTTTTCCCGAAAATAATAAGGTTTAATGTGTAATATATTATCTATTGTTTATGATGTTTTGCTGATGGATAGCAAATTGACTAATAGCCGAGTTTATCATAGATTCAATACCTTTTGGTATTGTTTCAACCATAATTCTTATGGTTCACAGGTTTTCTCAAGTCTTGCCATTGTTGTTAACACCAGTATAATCATCTCTTCCAATCCGAAAACTTTGGACCAGATTTTAAACATTGGGATCGCCCGTATTTACGATGAATATAGTATATTATTACGCGGTTTTATATATTAAAATTGTGGAATTTATATGTTTGAGGATGTATACTATTCTAGTTCGTTGTGTTCATTATTAGGGTCGCCAGTAAGGACCGTAATTAGTTAGGGATGTTTTTTTAAATAGTATTTAGGCATTATAAGGCGTATTTGATTTTTTTTACACCTGTAACTATTGCTTGTACCTATTCGTGAAGTGTGTCTTCGTTATTGTGAGCCTTTTTTATTGCTTGCTAGAATAATACCAGCTTGTTAAGCATTTGGTTAAGAATATTTATCGGGGTTTACGCCTTTCTTTTTCTTAGCTATTATCATCGTTTATCTCGTCGTAGCTCGGTTCATATAGTATTTCGTAAAATGGACATCGTGTTCTAAATTTCTTTTTATACAATCGTATATTTCTTGACATGTTTTTGCTTTGATTAGGAAAGTTAAATAGTAATTCTTGGCGTGCCCTATGAAGATTTTAGGAAATAGTAAGTAAAAACCTGAAGCAAAGACCTTTATTTACTTATAAATATTTAAAAAGAGTATTATCTTCCCATAAAGTAGGTTATAAGGTTTCCAGTAATACTTTTCTATATTGTTCCAGACTATAGCGAAGTTTGTAAAAAGTTTACAATTAATATGAACCATTTTGATAAGTCCAAAGAGGAGGTTACGATAATCGTCCTAGTTGTCAATATTGTTTCCTGGTGCTTCAGAGTTACGATGGTAGGGGTAACTGCCAGTTGTTTAGCCCGAAAAATGAAGTCCTATAGTAGGAATTGTGGTGGGATATCGTGTGTAGATGTACCTATTATAGGAAGTTTCGCTTTAAGAAATTTTACGATTTTGGGGAAAACTTCAACGATTTTCAAGGAAAGTTTCAGGGATAAAATAAATTTGACGGTCATAGGGAATGTTTTGAGGAACTTGACGATCTTACTTAATTAACTGTTAAATAGAGTTAACGTTAATGTTATGGTCCAACCTACGAAAGTTTGCCAAGTAGAGGCTAAATGATGTTCACAATTAAGGTAATAAGGAAGACTAGAAAAATATGCAGTGGTTTTTCATACAGAACTTATGTTTACAGTCCGTCACGTGCTCTTTCACGTGACATCTGCAAACCGCACCCGGATTGCATCCGGTCTAGGTACTGTCTCACCCACATGATAACTGCGACCCGTGCCCAGACCGGATGCTGCATCAGTACATTCTATTACTTAAATAGCTATGTAACCTATAGAATTAATGGCTAGCGGTCTAAGTCCATAATAGTTAATTCCTTTTTCCGCGTTGATAGCTACTATATTACGTGTCTTCCTACCGTGAAATGCGTATTTGACGTTATCATTTGGAGGGGATAAACTTCTAAACAAATGAATAGATTTCTTATTGTTGCTACGTAGAAAATAATTATTAATTGGGTGGTTAAAGACTTGATTTAACTAGAGATTAAAGGGTGTTTTTTTAAAGGTATATAATATCGTTAAATATTTTTACAGCTTTTGCTTTTTCTATCGATTTTAAGGTCGAGGATTTTCAAGATAATCCTTAAGTTGCACCAATTTAAAAAAGGTTTCTTCCAGCCTCTACGATGGTTTATCTGTCATAGAAATCCTACGTCTATTAATCTTAACCTTAAATTCAGTTTTAATGATATGTTGAATTGTTTTATCATGTTAATAGTTCAATAGCTGAAGAATTTACTAAAATCCAGTAAGATGCATTATCTGCAACTAAAATCTTCATTAATATCTATATCGAAGATATACTTCTAATGTAATTGGTCAGGTGTTTTTCGGTTAAAATCTTTAATATTCTGAATTTAAATTTATTTATCATAGTAATTAGTAAAGATAGTGCTAAGGTTTTAATTGTTTCCAAGTATTTTTAGCTAGGTGTTGTTTCAATTTGGTAATTTGGGCGAAATTGTTTGGTAATTTATGAACGTAAAGTTTTAGTGTTTTGAGTAAGAAGATTTGGCGATTTGGTATGGAGGTATATGAGGTGGCTTTTTTTCTCGAGATTTTATGATTTGGCGATTTCGTTCGATATAATAATTTCAAATATTAGTGATCTTATAAGGTAGGGGAAAGAGAAAAGAAGTGATGTAATGGGAAAACCTAGTATGAAAGGTAAAATTTCGTATAAAGAGTAAGATTAAATGTTTTTATTATCGGTTGTGATTGAAAGTTGTAAGCCATGATATTTAATCTTTTTTTTAGTAATAATACCCGTAGTAGTATTAAATTAGCCGTTTGTTAACTTGACGATCTTTGTAACTTTTAACGCTTAATCTCAACTTCTTCAGGAAGGGTTGGGTAAAGATTTCTAAGTATTTTCAATAACGATACCATCGCTACGACTAAATTACCGTTTTTTTTTAATACTATTATAATTTAGAAGTTTTTTCTCCTTATTGCCGTTTTGGACTGGTGTAGTACATAGAGGATTTTCGAAAAAATCTTCCTTTCATCGTGTTCTTACCTAAAGCGTAACTAGAAAGTAACCTCTCTTCTTCTACCTAGTTAATCTATGCTTAACCTAATAAGCACTGATATGTGTTGATAGGCCTACCTGATAGGCTTTTAGACGTTGCAAAGTTGTCAATTCGAATTGATCGAAGTAAAAGTAGTATTGTATTGTTAAGTAGTAGATGTATTGTTTTAGGTTTGTTAGACCATTAACCGGTCTGCAACCTAATTTGTAGGCCAGTTGCTGTGTTCGTGCTCGAGTGTGAAGTTGGCGTATACTGTGCTTGACTTACAGTAGATCCATAAAACAATACACTCAATTTGCAGTCAGTATAATCAACTTTGCTGTAAGTAAAGTTGACTGACTGCACTACAATTACTACTATTCCAAAAGTTCCAATTTATTGGGTTGCTTTAGTCTGATGTAATTGTAAAGACTTAATGGTCGATCGGAGCAATAAAAAAGGAGGAGAAATCGGATATAAACGTGGCTAATTTTAATGTCGGAATAACCCTATTATACAAGGTTTTAGTCGCGATAATTAGGGCTGTTTACCCCCCAGTTACGTAGTTTTTCGAAGTTTTCGGATTAGTTTTTATAATATCAAAGATTTTATGACGTATTATACGGTTTTTGAACCCAAAAATTGGGTTTCACGTTATATAAATATCGGCATTTCTCGATACGATGGATTTTTCATGCGCTTCGGAAACGCTGTGGCTTTTTAAGGCGAAACGGGGTCCCCTACGACAAAACCCCATATATATATCGGTTCTTAAACGTTGGTAATTTTCCTTATTACATAAGTGATGGGTTTTGGCGAAAAAATATCGTACGTTAAGATATGCTTAATATGTAGGACCGTAAAACTAGAGGTTTTGAAAGCTTAAATGAGAAATACGGGTCGTTTTATATTTTTATTAGTGAAGTATTAGTAAATGTTATTATACTACTGTATGGTTTCGCGGAATATTTTTACCGGACGAGCGTTTATCGGGAAAAGTTTAAGTTCAATAGAATTTTTAGCTAGAGCCTTTGCTATTATTTTTTTATTGTCACGTATTTTTCTAAGAGTTTCAATCCACTTGAGCCGGGGTTTTGAAAGTGGGATATACTTCCTTCTCTCCTGTTTAAAGGCCGTTAGTCAATCGACGTATATCAAAGGAAAAGGATTTCAATAATTATTACACTAAGTGAAATATTTATAAGATTCCAAAACGTAATCTTTACCAAAGCCGCGTAATAGGAGAATTAGATGGGATGCATGTAACGTAAATTAATATATCATTACAAGTAGCCATCATCGTAAAATTGAAGTTGATAATATTCATTTATTGTTTTCAATTACTCGATATTATCGAAAAAGCTTAAAGATTTAATAAGATTAAAAAACAAGAAAATATTGGTCGTTAAACCCATATAAACGTTCTATTTGTATATCGGCAAGTATATATCGATTGGCATAATTGAATCTAAAAGACGATTTCCCTTTTATTACCTTTAGAAACTCGATAGAATGTTTCAAAAAAGGCTTGTAAATTATGTAAAGAATTTTTTTCATTACATAAATATATTTAAATTGTTGGAACGTAATAGAATTGCCCTTAAATAGGTAGAGGAATGTTTGTATTTTTTTTGACAAAAATATCATTTGTCACGCCGATATCGGCTTAATTAATAACGAAATTTATGAAGTTTTTCTTTTTCACTGATTTGATAAAGGACGCATTTAGTTATATACATTTGATGAAGACATATCGACAGGAGTAGCTTTTGAAATCGTATTTAGTGTCTTTTAGGACCCTAATAAAAATCTGTAGGTTCGTTTCTTCTGCCGCCTTTTGGGGGGCGATAAGTTGTAAGGGAGGGTACTTTGAGCAGTTTTGAATGAAGTTTTATTATTTTTCGCGTAGGCAACTAAATTCTTTATAATGTTACAAAAACCGGTATCTTATTTCAACTTGTTACAGCGGCCAACGTAATCATTTTCATCAGTAGGGTAAAGGCTTATGTGATAGCGGAAAACGGAGGAGTTCATCCGGTTTAATGGGTTGATACATTCATTAAGGAAGTCGATATTGTAGATAAATTTAAAACGCTAGGAATAAATGTACAAAGCCATTTTCGGGTTAAATCGATTTACGTTAAAAAGGGCCCTTTCGATTACGAATTCGGGCCCCCACTCGTTATATTATTAGTAATATACACCGTGATACGTAATATTAAGGTGTATTATTAGGTAAAATCTAGTTTATCGAAATAAACAACGAAAAAGTTGATGATTTATTATTAAACCCAATATATACACTTTCGAACTTTTAGGTTACGTATTTACGTGTTAAGGGTTTTGTAAAGAGCCTTGACGTTAAAATATTAAAGGTGGTATATAGCCACGTTCTTTTATACTGGGGGTGAGCCAATTGGCTAACGCTTATACTAAGTCCCTTAATATTTCTGCAAAGATTGTGCATTCTTTGCAAGCGTGCCAAGAGCTCGCAACGTTTATTTGGCCCCTCTATTTTTGGCTATGACAGGGGCTATTTAAAGAGTTTTTTAAGTGATATTATAAAATCGTATACAATTCTGGTAGCAACACTAACAAATGTGAGGCTTGCTTATGAATGTGTTGAGAAGGATATACTAAGGTTTTTGCTAGTATTAATAGACTCTTTGGTACTATAGTTTCTGTTTAACTTTGATAGAATTGAGTGTGTGCTACATCCAAATCATTTGACGTTTCTTCCTCATTGCTAGAGATAGTAGCGCGTTGAAGTACTTGAACCAGAGGTTTTGAGGAAGTTATCAAGGATTAATCTTGGTTAGAACCTTACGAACATGTATGTTGATATTAAATATCACAGTTGCTGCCATTTTTATCCTTATATTCCCGTATCTATTGATAATTTTCATGCGTAACGTATTTGTCGAGTACGTTTGCCAGATTTCCTTCATTTGCTTTCCTTGTTAGGAGGCTTATCCGCCGTTTATATAGTTCAATATTTAGCCTGATTTTAATCTGTTTGTCTACTGTTTTCCATATATCCAAAGCTTAATCATTAAACTATTCATAAAAGTTATCGAAAATATTAGATCTTTATTTAAATCCTCTTGAATCCGAGTCGAGGATAAAGTAACCGATTTTGTTATTAAGGTATTCAAGTATAACGTTCTCCTCGGCGTTTGTTTACCATAGATTGTTGTTAAAATGTTCAACAAACGTAAATCCAAGCTTTTTAATCATTCATTTCCAAATGTGGTCGGTTATAATATCGATTTTGGCATTATTCGATAACATTTTAACGGTTCGTCTGAACGATTAATCTCGGTAGTTGGTATTAAATGAATAGTTTTAACTTGATATTAACTAAAAGATCAATATAGGAGGTGTAAGGTCGGTGTTGAAACTTGTTTATGTTCTGCTTCATGTTATCACTTAGCGTTTACCGCTTGGTATTTTAACTTTATGGTTTCAAGAACCAAATTAGTAGTTTATTAACTTAAAATTTCTTGGCAAGTTCTTAATTCCTTTTTGATTTAAATTTTTTGGGCGATGAATCTTCAATTCTGAAACTAAGTGAGTTAATTAAACCTAACCTTTCTCTACCTGGTTTTGCGAACTTACTTCACTTACTTCAATTGTTGCAAACTTCATAGAAGTTAGAACTTGAACTAAACATCTTTGATATTATACTTTTGCATATACACATAGTACTAACTCACAAATAGTAGTTGTAAATTGATAATTTAGTTGACACCAAACATATTGTTTGTAATCAAGAAATATTGTTACCAAAATCTGTAAATATAGGTAGATTAACCCACGTATAAATAAGAGCGTAGTAAACTCAAAATTCTCTTACCTACAACCTATGTTTTCTTACGTTTGCAATCATAAATATTTTAACCGTCAGTCGTTTACTTTTTTAATTCTATTATAGGTTACTTAATTACTTGCGCATTTATGACGAGTTAATATCTATAAATATTTTCAGTCTACCAGTTACTTTCTTATACAATATTACAATGAATCCAAGGATAATTAACATAAATTAAAGCCTTAACGTCAAACACTATTCCAAAAATATATTAATTATCCTGAATTTCCCTTCTTTCCTTCTTACCAACCCTCATTCACTTTTACTCCACGCAAACTATATTTAGAGTTTCTCCTATTACTAAAATCGAGTCTTATATAAACGGTAATAGTGGAGGGTCTTTGTTAGAATTAAATCGTAATGAACGTATCCAAGAGGAAATTAATAAGACTATCATAAGACTTAGAATATTTTGAATGAATGCATTAATATATGAATAACGATATCGCGAATTATATTACAGGTGGCGTTTATACTGCAGTAGCCGCTTCTCATCGCAATCTTTTTCCCCGCAATTCATATAACACTTCTCCTTGTAATAAAGATCGGCTAGTTATTCCTAAACTCTGTAACGATAACAGTTAACTTTGTAAAAATTACCGTTAACTTTATAAGGATAACCGTTGATCTCATGGAGATAACCGCTGCATTGACCTCGTAAAAATAAATATACTAAGATGGCTTTAGAAAGCTACAATGTGAAATTTTCACCATTAATACTTTTAAATATAAACGTACTAATATATGTTTTAGGAGATAAATTCCATTTAAACTTATATGTGGTCCAAATAACTAGATCTTTTTTATAATTCATTAACTTTTATCAAAATCATATCGCTTCAAATACGCCCAAGTCCATTGATGAATACAGCCACTGATGAAAATGTTGAGTTATCCTACAGCCGTTTGAAAACTACTACATTCGATATTTCATTATAGAATAAGTTTTCTCGAGTAATTCTCAAATTATTTGGCATTAAAACTCCGGATCATATATCAATAATATAGATAGCTTAAAGTTTTCACGTTAATATGGTTTACAAGACGCGAGCCTTAAAATTTCAACGAATTGCAAATTATTTCCACTCATGTATGAAAAAACTAGTCTAATAATAGTCATCAAACGTTAAATGCTTATGATATCATTAATGAAATGTTAATAACACATAAAGCTTAATTATCACATCTATCGTATTTTAAATCGGGATAGGCAACTTTTGAACCAATCATTCGACAATAATTATCATCAAAATCATATGAAATATTCAAACAAAGTATCACCGTTCGCGTTACCCGTCTTTGTGGTTTGGCATACTGTCTATAGAACCCCAAAAGAGCGCGCTGTAATTAATTTTAGTCTATTAAACAAATGTAATGTTTTCAATAGTTACCCTCTACCGTTACAAAACCATATCATCGAATATTTCAGCGGAAAACAGTGGATTACAATGGTAAACACCACTATATTGGTTTTTTAAATTACTTATTCATTCATAATACAAGGACCTAGTTAAAATTATAAGTCACTGCAAATTAGTGCGCTTCAAAGTTACGCCTATAGACTTACGAAACTCGCTACTACATACGTAAAAATACATGAATCAAACTTTCAAACCTCTCCGTCACTTTTACAAAGCTTTTGTTAGAATGGTAGTAATTTCAGTGCAGTAAGTCAACTTTACTTACAGTAAAGTTGACTATATTAACTGCAAGTTGAGTGTATTATTTTGTGGGCCTACTGTATTGACTGCAAGTTAAATACAGTATGCTTGCACTTCAAAATATGGAATAGGCTAAGCAATTGACCATAAAAATTACTGTGTGGACCGGCTACTAGTCTACCAAACCTAGAACAATGCATCCACCACTTAACTATGCAATACTACTGTTACTTTGACTAATAGAACCGATAACGTTGCAATATATAAAGTCCTACCAATACTGATCATTGCTTATTTATTTAAGTATATATAAGTGAAGTAGAAGAAGAAGCTAATTTCTGGTTACGCTCTACGTTAAATAGTGGTAGAGTAGAAGAATGATTCTTATGAAGGACCTCTATTAGTACTACGTTATTCCACAATAGGAGGAAATAGAGAGGACTTTTGGGTTGCATCAGTCCACAACGGCAATCTGGAAGTAAGCGACGGTATCTCTACTTGAAAACACTAAGAAATCTTTACGGATCCTTCTTGAAAAAAAGTGTTAAAATTAACAGCTAAAAGTCTTTAAGAACTCCAAGTTGGCAAACGGCTAAGTTAGTACTACTGCAGATATTACTACTTAAAAAAAGAATAAGTCTTACTGTGAGAATAGTATTACATGCAGTGCAGTAAGTCAACTTTACATACAGTTAAATTGACCATACTGCAAGTGTATTACTTTGTGCGGACTTACCGCATTTGGTGTAAGTCGAGTATAGTATACAGCACTTCACTCTATAGCACGGGCCAAGTAATTGGCTATAAAAATTACAGTGCAGACCGGCTAGCGGTCTGCCAAACCTAGAACAATACATCTACTATCTGACCACGCAATACTACTGTTACTTCGACCAGTCTAATCGACAACGTTGCAACGTCTAAGGCGTACCAGCACTAATTAGTGCTTGCCTGCCTATTAGGTTAAGCACAGATAAGCTAAGTAAAAGAAAAAGCTACTTTCCGATTACGCTTTGAGTTATACGACCGTTGGGGTAAAGAAAAGATTTTTGTGAAGAGTCTTTACTAATACGTCGTTTTTTTACAGCAGTAAGTAAAAAAGACTTTTAGACTGCATCGGTTTTTACGATAGCTTAGAGGTAGCAATGGTATCATTATTAAAAACACTAAGAAATCTTTATAGATTTTTTAAAAAAACGTTGAGATTAACTGTTAAAAGTCTTATAGTTCGGCAAATCGGCAAACTGCTAAGTTAGTATTACTACAGGTGCTACTACTGAAGAAAAACGATTAAGTCCCTACGCTAAATAATCTCTACCACTTATAATGATCTTCGACCTTCCCCTTTATACCAGACCTTTGTCTTACTTTACTCTTTTTACTTTTTACATTACCTTAATCGTTACGTTCGCTTCCTTAAGCGAAAACACCAAATCACGTCAAAAAAACCATGTTACGCGACTTCAAACCGAATCGCCCAATTCCCACGCGACTTTCTGCTAAAAATATTAAGTCACTACTCCTATGATTACCAAGTCCCTCGCTCTACACACCTTTTAAATTTTAAACCATTAAGATAACTTTAAGTTAAAAATACATGAAAAAAGTTAAAGCCCTCAAAATAAATTTTGTTAACTATTACGATTAATAGCTTTGAATTACGGATATTAACGAGACCTTTACTATGGATAATTGAACTAATTACGTCGGATAGTACATTATAGCGACGGATTTCGGTAAAGATTTCAGCCGTAACACCTGCGCTTTTTAAAACATTTGCTAGTTCTTGAATTACTAGACTCTTAACATATTAAAAATAATTCAACGCTCGATTAAGACAAGGTTGAAAAAGGAGGTTATATGCTGTAGTATTTACAATCTTAATAAGATAATTATAGTATTAGACAAAACTTTCTTTAAGCTAACTTAATAGGAATACTGTCTTTAAGATCCTGATTTACAAGATCTTTAGGGAAAAGGGAAAAGCGTTAAAGGATCACAACGCCTATACACACGTTTTAAGAGACCCTTAACCTACCTTTAACTAAGTTAAACATCTTTATTCGCTGGCTATAAGAAACCTGTTCACCTATTTGGCAGTTTAATGCGTTTACATGATAGTGCGGAGGACGCCTTTAGCAGCGATAGAGCACGTAAAGTAACGGTCCTTAACGCGGCTAACGGTATTAATGTTAATACTTTGCACCAGTTAATGAAATACAATCGTTAACCATTTCTAAACCTTTAAGTATTTATTACCGTTTAAAAATTTATTCGTTAAGCCCTTTAAAAACCTTCCCCCTTTCAATTCACTTATGTACGGGAGCTTACCATAGGTTTTACTACAGGGCTTTACTCTTCAGGTTAAGCGATTAGCAGTTACCCTTAACACCGTACTTAAGGGATTTTAAGGCTTAAATCATTAAAAACCACCACCTACGATTAGGATGATTATCGAGACCTTTTTTTAAAACCTGTTAAAATAAATAATATTAATTATAATCTTATAACGGATTTCTCCAAAATCTGGAATAATATTAAAAACATAACGAAAAGCCTTATAATCTTTTCTAAACTGAAATAATTCCCTTTTTAAATATTTGTAAATAGATAACGGTCCCTTCCTCTAGTTTTTACTTACTGTTTCCCGGAATTTTTACAAGTCAAGCAAAGGATTACCACCTAACCTTCCTAATATAAGCAACCACGTTTCGAGAAATTTACGATGGTATAAAGAGCTACCTCGAATACGAAGTTTACTTAGCGTAATACTATATAAACTGAGCTATTACGAGGTGAATTATAATAATAGCAAAGAAAAAAGAGGAGGAAACACCAATGAATATATTTAATCAGATGTTTGATAAGCTGATTTTGTGCTAAAAGGTAATGGGAAAAGCTTACGTTAGCGAAGCTACACTTCGTAAACAGGTATAGACAGCAGTTACGGGCGTTAGCAAGTTCGAATGCGCCTTATAACGCCTAGATGTCATTTGCGAAAACTTTTTTAGCCAATTGCGTTCCTCTTTTGCCACCATAATAACACGTATACCAAACTCGTTTGGTATATATTCTTGAACTAGGAACTTCCTCAATATAGATGAAAAAGACCTTACGGTAGTTAATTATGTTTACCGTAAGTACGGGCGCTCATAAAGTCTAAGGTTTAGCCTAACTATCTTAACTTTATGTTAAAAACAGTAATTATGTTAAACGCTATTAAGATCTAGGTGAACCTGTTAACCATAAATACTATCGTCGTAATAATAATAAAAGATGTTATATTTGTGGTAAGTTTGGTTGTTGGTTTACTCGATACCCCTCCGCCGAGCGTAATAATAGGAAATAGGCATGCTACGCCTAATACTCTACTGTTTCGAAACAGAATTACTTGGATTAAATCGCGGACGTTAAAAGCGATAAACTGATTGACATCGCTAACGTTCCTAAGAAGATTAAGAAATACGATAAAACTGCTTTTAGTATGGCGGCCTAATAATTAGCCGACTATGATTTTTTATACTATTTAAGTGGTAAAAACATTTACCTTCGCCTTAACTAAATCCCTAACTCTTTATATACTTTCAATCTTTACGATCGTTACGCGGACCACACGTTTTAGGGTATTATGCCAAACATAATGGTAAGAAAGTACTTATCAGGAGGCTATTCGAAGTATGTTGTATTATGAAGACAAAGTACTAGAGCTACTGAAATTAACCGTTACGATACGGGTAAAGCTAAAGTTAGCTTTATCCTAGGTAAAAAACTATCTTTATTAGGGACAACGGTAATTTAAATTATTAGAAGAGCGATTATATTTTATATACTTCAGTTCCCTATCCCTTTTTTAATTTGTTGAAAGGATATAAAAACCCTCGGAGTTAACGTTAACGTTAACTTAAACGAGCTGGTTAAAAACAGCTAAAGTTTTCCACTCACCGCCAAGTGAGGGAACTTATAGTTTTATCTTTAAAGCTCTAAATTAGTGGTGTTAAACCTAACGAAGCGGGAGATACGTTAATTATACCGGCGTTAACTACCTAGTTGTTAATAGGCTATATAAAGTCTTAAAGCCCATAGGGTATAACGATATGGAATACTCTTCCCTAAAGTCTATTCAAGATTATATTATCTTTCCCAAACGTATAACCAAGCCCTCCAAAGATTTAAATTTACACTAAAAGACGTTAAGGATTTTAATTACAGAATTTTTGTTAATGTATTTTACTTGGAAAATAAGCTCAATTTTTACGTCGTTAACTTCGTAACCTTTTTCACGAAACCAAGTTTTTAAAATTCATTTTGGTAAAAGATACGTAAGAGACTTTAAGGATATTCTAAATTAACACGTATTTAAATTTACCTAACGTTGTTGTTTATAACGTTGGAACCAACTCTACGGTAATAAAGTTTTGAAAGAATGTTAGGATAATGGGTATTTAATGTAAAAAGATATCTATAAAAGTCTATTAAAGTATTAGGAAGATTAAAAAGGTATACGCTTTACTTCGCCGAACGTATAATATCCTTACTTAGAAAATTAGAAATTTTACGGATTTGGAAACATGTTTATAGATGGTAGTAAAAGGCCTTAACGATACTGTAGGCCTTAATGGCTTAATTCCAACACTTTTGGTCTTTAAAACGTACCCACACCTGACGAGTAAATTTTCGCTCTTAGTAAGTACTTAGAAACGTGTTATGGCTTATAATAAAGACCTAAGGAAATTACGAAAGGAATCGATACACCGCTAAGTTAATAACGCCCTTAACACCAGAAATGGCCCTTTAATAATCTACGTTCTTTCTTCGACATTGTAAAGTAAAATCCTCGTATAGCGGAAGCCGGGTAAATATGAGGGCTTATACAAGATATTAAGTATCGTAAACTTTGAAGTAGTTATTAAAATTTCTAACGGTTTTATATCTTTTTGAACCACCTAGGTTAAACCTTATATTAGGGTTACTAAAGATAGAGACTTTTAAACCCCTTAAGTAAAGCGACCGAGCCAATACGAACCTTCTTTTCCCGTTGTTAATAAAATAATAAAACGTCGCTGGTGTGAACAACCTCTGAAGAAAAAAGAAAACGTTAAAAAGAAGAAATATACACCTGGCTGTATTTATAATACTACTTAGGTAAGCAGAAAAGAAAAGAATAATAAAAACTTGGCCGTAAAACTTAGGGTATAAGAGATTATTAAAACCTTCGACAAACCTTTTAATAAAAGCGATAAGGTCGAAATTGACAGCCTACTAACTCGAAAAGTTATACAATTTGTGCCGAAAACCGACTTTAACCTCTAAAACCCAAACGTCACGATCTTTGAGTCAAGGATTATCTACAAAGTTAAATTCAAAACCATGGGGCAGCCGTACGAAAAATCACGACTAGTTGTTGAAATATACAGCGATAAAGATAAAGATTGGATACTTATATAGTCGTTAACAATTTAAAAGATTAGCTAATACCTAATAGTTACTTTAATAGCAAGTTTGCTAACTAATCTTGAAGGCAAGTTTACACTTAATATCCGTGACATTATGTAAGCTTATATGCAATTAATAACGGATTTGCAAAGGATTATGCTATTAGAACTGCTATAGAAGTTACGTGTTATTTACCCTTCACAAACTATAATACGGTATGTTAAACCACTTTATAAAATGGCGAAGATGAGGGTTTATTCATTTTAAACCTATTAGTCGTAATTGAAATCCCAGCTAACGATAAAGTTTTTAATATACGATTCGTACTTATTTTTAACGTGAAAAAGTACTTCGGCATGATAGGTATGTAAATTAACAATACTGTTTTCGTTGAAACAACTAGCTTTACGCGTTGAAACAGCAAGAGATAAATGACTTTAAGATTTGAAATTATAAGCTAGTAATGAAGTTAACTAAAAACAACTAACTTGATTTTAATGGTTCGTTAATCCGAATGTTAAGTATTAATACTGGTCTTAGCTTCCGCCAGAAAAACCAGGGCGTTATTTTAGCCATAATTAATAAAACCAACGAAGCCAAGGCTTAATGGTACCGGAAGCAACGTATTCGAAGTATTTATATGTTACTTTATACTAACCGGAAGCCTTTTACGATTTATATATTACGACACAAGTATAAATACTAAGGGATAAAGACTTTAACCGACTAAACAAAAGACTTAAGAAACAAATACAGAATTAAGACCGCGGGATTAATATAATTTCAATCGACTTTTTAAGGGCTAAATTAATGATTTTCACAGATAAGTTCTTTATAAACAACACTAACCTATCTTTACAAATCGGCCTTTTAATAACCCTTATCAATGAAAAAAAAATCAGGGAAACCAGTATAACATTATCAGAAATTTAATCCACTAGATATCCGTTAAATATAAAAAGATTATATAGATCGTATTAACTTTAAAGATCTATGGCATAATAACGGGCTTCGATGTAGATATAAAAATGTAAAAAACCCTTAATATTATTAGCAGGCAGAAAAGAATTCTTCTTATCCCGGTGTTAATTTGTACCGATTCGAAAAGTCCATTCGAATACCTTTCAAGACTCGAAACCACCAGTAAAAAACGTCTAATAGTCGATATAATGGCACTTCGCGAATCTTATGAAGGGAGGAAGATTAAGGAATTCCGATAAATCGTTAGAAAAAACAACCCCGCCGACGTCATAACAAATACATCACCGAACAAAGCCTTAAAAAGGTTTTTGGATAGCAATAAGCTAACCATACGAATCGAAGGCTACGTTGATAAACTGCCCAGACAGCCCAAATCACATGAAAACGGATAAGGATGTGCCAGCAAACTAAAAGATTGCCAGGGGATTGATAATGACTTATTTGAGTGTCATGATTAAAATGAAAGCTTGTAAAAATCTGTGGTGCAAGAATTTTTTGTAAAAGTTAATAAACTCAGACCTCGGAGCAACGGAACAATTGACGTCAAATAGGGTTAATTTCTATACAATTAGGTGTAATACAGTATGAAAGTCAACTAGAATTAACAGGGGTCTAACTAGTTAATGAGGAGGCAATTCAGTGGTAACTAGAAAAGATTGGTTAGCTATACTGGCATGCACGTACAAACTAAAAATCCGCTAGTGTTAGAATAGTATTATATGTAGTGTAATAGGTCAACTTTACATACAGTAAAGTTAACCGTACTACAAGTGTATTGCTTTATACGGACTTACCGCATTGGGTGTAAGTCGAGTACAGTACGCTACACTTCATTCTAGGGCACGGACCAAGCAATTGGCCATACAAATTACGGTGAAAACTAGCTAGCAATCTGCCAAACCTAAAACAATACATCTACCATCTCACCACGCAATACTAATGTTACTTCAACCAATCAAATTGACAACGTTGCAACGTTCAAAGCCTACCAACACTTACGCCATTTAATAACCACCAACAAACGACCTCCAACTTTACCCTCAACACCAAGTTTTCTATTTAATTTACTTTTTTTCCATTCCTTACGCCATTTTAACCGTTAAGATCGTTACATCGAGTGAAACCGCCAAGTCGCGCTAAGAAAGCCATGTCGAGTGATTTCATGCTAAATTGTTAAGTTCTTACACGACTTTACACTGAGCTTCACGACTTTACGATGAAACATTAAGTTCCCTCGCCCAAACTACCAAGTCCCTTGTCCTTTGCTAACCAAAACGTTAATATAATTACCGCAAACGCTTACTTTAAAGCTATCGATGACCCTTTTAGAAAATCGGTAATTGAAGCCCTTAGTTAGGTTTTTATCAAAATTTATAACGATGACTTATAAGAAATCAATGTCAATGAAAATTTAATTGAAAAGTACTTAACTAATTTTTTTGGTATTTATATTTTATAGTAAAAAGGTGGTAAAGAGTTTCACAGTGACGCTCGAACTTTTTGAACATATGTTGAGTTTTTTAACGATCAGCTTATTTATATGTGAAAAGCGATTGAAAAAACCGTTTAATTCAATTCAAAATCAGAATTTGAATGAAAACAAGTTTACGTTTCAGAAAATAACTTAACTAAGTTAGCATAAACCCTCTTAAACCTAGCATAACTAAAAGAATATACTTAGAATCTTCGCTCTTAAGACTCTGGAGGCAAGGGCAAAAGCGTTGAAGAATTTTAACACCCTTTCATAAGTTTCAAAAGACCTCCCTTCAATCCTCAATTAAGTTAAACTCTTTTATGCGACGACAATAAATGATTTATTAATTTGTTCGGTAGCCTAACACCTTTACATAAAAATTCGATATGCGCCTTTTGTGGCTGTGGAACACGTAAAAAAACAATCGCCAACTCTGTAAAAAAAAATATTGAAGTCAGTGCCATTCACGAGTTAATTTAAAAAAATCATTAAGTGCCTTAAAACATTTTTTACGGTTCAATTTCCCGTATTCAAATACTTCTTACTCTTTAACTCGTTCTTTATAATTACGAAGTCTTATAATATAAAGCTTTTCTTAATAGATACGCATATACGCGCGAATCCACTACCAATCCAAACATAAAACTTTAACATCGCGACTCTGAAGGACCAAAACCTAAAATAATAAGCCACATTATTAACGATCAATACGATTATCAAGACGTTCCCCCCAAATATATTAAAATGATTAATATTAATTATAAGACTCTAATAGACTTAGCTAAAATCCGAAATAACGTAATGAAGTATAATAGGAAGCCTTAAAACATTTTTGAATCGAATATAATGCCATTTTAAAATATTTTCCAGTAATAACATGATTTTTTTTAAAGTTTTCAATTAATATTTCCTAGACTTCTCATACACCACGCCAAGGATTATTACCTAACCTTCCTAACAAAGTTCAAACCCTTTTGCGAGATTTATAATAATATAAAAAGATTTTTCGAGTACGATATCCACTTTACCCAATATTACACGGATTATGCCACCACGAGAGAAACGACGATAATAACCAAAAAAAACATTAATAAATGTTTTTAATCAAATGTTTAACAAGTAAATATTATATTGATAAGTAATGGGGAAGACTTATGTTAGTAAAGTTACGTTTTTGAAATTGTTATAGATTGTAGTTACAGGCGTAAACGAATTCCAATATACTATATAACGCCTAAATACTATTTGTAAAGGATTTTTCAGTTAATTACCATCCTTATTTACGACCGTGATAACACGTAACACCAAATGTTTTTGGTATATACTCCTAAGTTAATAAGTCATGCGATATAAATAAAGAAGACCGCATAATAATATATTATATAAATTACAGGTACGGACGACTCTAGCATTTGAAATTTGGTCGAAGGTTTTTAGATAGGAAGCCATAACCATACTAGCTTTAACATGGGTAATATTTAAGCGCATTTGTTCATCGTAAGAATTTTCGTCGTAAAGTTAATAAAAGATGTTGGATTTGTGGCAAGTTCGGTTGTAAGAACTATTAACGATAAAATACGCTTAAGAAAGTTACGTAACATTAATATATAACTATTGACACCGCCTATTAACTAGCCAACCACGTCTTCCTATATCGTTTAAGTGGCTAAAACCCCTACTTTTACCTTAATCAAACCCTTAACCTACTATATACCATTAACCTTTGCTATAGTTACGTAAACCACACGTTTTAAGCTATTATACTAAATATAAAACCAGTAAAGTACTTGATAAAAAGCTATTCGTAGTACGTGGTATTGCAAAAAGAAATCACGATTATTACAAAGACCAATCTTTAAGATACTAATAAGATCAAAGTTAACTTTAACCTGGCAGAAAAACTATCGTTACTAGAGATAACAATTATTTAAATTGTTATTCGGTTAGTTGCGTTTCACATTCTCAAGTCTCTTACCCTTTTCCTTTTTTAATTGGGAAGAAATCAAGACGTTTAACGTTAACGTCAATATTAATGTAAATAAATTTGTTAAACAATCAGACATTCCATCTTACTCCTCAATCGTGATACTTATGATTTCAACTTTAAGAGAAAAAAGTTACTTTACTAAATCAGACAAAATTGAAAATACGTGAATTACACCAGAATTCCAATTATCCAGCCATCGACAGGTTGTATAAAGTTCTAAAGTCAGTAACATATAAATATATGAAATACTTGTATTAGAGAACTATTAAAAAGATTTTCTATTACTTTTAAACGTATTTATAAACACCCCAAAGATTTGAATCTATAGTGAAGACGATAAATATTTTAATTAAAATATTTTTATTAATATATTTCACTTACATAATACACTCTTTTCACTTCATCAACTATATAACCTATTTTTACCAATCTTAATTATTGTAGTTTTTATTGGCGAAAGATACGAGGAAAACGATGAGAATGTTATAAATTAACACATATTTAGGCCTACTTAACGTTATTATCTACGATATCAGTACCTATTTTAAGGCGGAAAAGTTTTAAACAACCGTTAAAATAATGGGAATCCAGTATAGATAAATTTTCATTAAGGTTTACTAAAATATTAAAAAGATAGAAAAGGTATATACGTTACTTTACAAAGCGTACAATAATTTGATGCTAGAGATTATCAGCTGAATAAATTATGAAGTACGTATTAAAATGGTGATGAAAGGACTGAATAATATTATGCGGTTTAATGGTTTAGCGTTAACATTATTGGTTCTGAGAATATATACAAGTTTAACGAATAAATCCTTACTATTGATAAATACTTAAAATAGAGTGTTACGACCCAAGTATGATAGCAGGTCAGGAAGCAAGTCAGTGTACAGCTGAGCCACTTAAAGCCTGAAATCTAACACATCAGGCGGGGAACATCTCTCTTTTGTTAGCGGAAATGACTAAGCCAATCACGTGGTTAGGATTAGTGGGATCAGTACTGATCCAAGCGATCTAGGATCAGCGGGTTCAGCACTGATCCAAGGGATCCAGTACTGAAAACGGTATGAAGGCACGGATATATAAGGACACGGTCAGCACCACATTGATAATATTTTCTTCATAGCTCTTCAGTTGTGAATCTAAGTATTCAGTCTCAGTATATTCTGAATAGCCTCACGGCTTTTGATCATTACTTGCACGGTTGCGATATTATTCACTCAGCACCTCTACTACCTTCTTAACAACATAAACCCTCTGACACCTTCTATATACTCATGGGTATTTAGTGTGATTATTACAGAGAGCTGTAGCATACGGTAAAACTTTTAAGAAATTGCGGAAGGAATCGGCACGAATTTACGTTAATAATGCCTTTAATATTAAAAACGGCTTTATAAAAATTGATATATGTTGAAATAGTATTGCATGCAGTGCAGTAGGTCAACTTTACTTACAGTAAAGTTGACCGTACTGAAAGTGAATTTCTTTGTGCGGACTTACCACATTAGGTGTAAGTCGAGTGCAGGATACTTCACTTTACTCTACGGCACGGGCCAAGCAATTAGCCATACAAATTACAGTGTAGACCAGCTAGCGGTCTGCCAAACCTAGAACAATATATCAACCATCTAAACACATAATACTACTGTTACTTCGACCAATCGAATCGATAACGTTGCAATATTTAAAGCCCTACCAATACCAATTAGTACTTATTAACTTAAGAATAGATTAGCTAAGTAGAAGAAAAAGCTACTTTCCGGTTACACTATGTAAAAAATCAAGGTAAAGGGAAGATTTTTGCAAAGGGCCTTTACTATTGCGTTGGTTTTCACGATAGTAAGTAGAAAAGACTTTTAGGTTTCGTTGGTTTTTACGGAAGCTTAGAGGTAACGACGGTATCTTTATCGAAAACACCAAGAAATATTTATAGATATTTTTTAAGGATATTGAGATTGACTGTTGAAAGTCTTCAAGTTTGGCAAGCTAGTAAACGGCTCAATTAGTACTAATAAGGGTGCTACTATTACAAGAAAAACGACTAAGTTTTTACGCTAAATAATGTACAACATTCGCTTTTTATTCATAATAATAAACGACCTCCGACCTTACCTTTTATACCAAATCTTTGCCCTACTTTACTCTTTTTACTCCCTACGTTACTTCAATCGTTAAATTCGCTGCTTTAAGCGAAAATACCAACTTACGCCAAGTCGCAAAGTTTCTACGCAACCTTACGCTAAAAACACCAATCCCCTACGCCCAAAGTTACTAATTACCTGGCCTTACGCATCCTATACGTCTTACATAAGCTAAACCACCAAAATAGCTTTAAGTTAGAAATATATAAAGAAATTTAAAGCCCTCGAAACAGCTTTCGCCAACCACTACAATTAATGACTCTGGATTACAGATATCTGTAAAACTTTAAATAAAGTTTACTTAACCAATTATGTTGACTAGTATATTATCGATATAGACTTCGGCGAAGAACATGATCGCGACGCCCGTGATTCTCAAGATTTTCGCGAGTTCTTTATCTATTAGGCTTTTGATATATAAACGATAATTCAATGCTCGGTTAAGGTCAGATTGAAAAAGGAGGTTACACATTATGGTATTTATATTCTTAATAAGACCCCGGTAAAATGAGGGGAAACCTTCTTCGAACTAGCTTATTAAAAAGACTGTCCTTAAAACCTTAATTCTCAAAACCCTTAAAGAAAATGGAAAAGCGTTATGGAATTTTAACGCCCTCATATACGATTTAGGAGACCTTCCCTTTACCTTTAGCTAAGTTAAGCCTCTTTATGCGCAGGCGATAAGCATATTAACTTGTTCGATATATTATTACCACTATATAATAACGCGGAGTTCGCCTTTAGCGGTGGTAGAACGCGTAAAGTAAAGGCTACCTATGTGGTCAAGGGTATGAATATTAAAGTTTTACACTTATTAATGAGGTAAAATCTTTAGGCCTCTAAAAACCTTCAATTACTTATCGCCTTTTATCAATTTAGTCGCTAAACCCTTTAAAACCCTTTACTATTCAGGTTCGCATATACGAGAAAGCCTATTATAGATATAATTATAGGATTTTACCCCTTGGACTAGGCGATTAGCAATTACCCTTAACACTATACCTTGGAATATTTAAGGCTTAAACTGCCAGGAAACACCATTTATAACTGAGATAACTATCACGACCTTCTTCCAGAACCTGTTGAAATAGTTAATATTGATTACAAACTGTTTACGTATTTCGCTAAAATTTAAAACGACTTAAAAAATTATAACGGAAAGCATTACATCCTTCTTCACATTAATATAATACCTTTTTTCAACATTTTCAAATATATAAAAGTTCTCTTTTCAGGTTTTCACTTACTATTCCCTGAAATACTGATAAGGGATGCCAAAGATTGTTACCTATCCTTCCTTACTTAAAACTACTATGTTTCGCGAGATTTACGATGGCATAAAGGGCTATTTCGAATACAAAGTTTACCCAGCGTAATATTACACAGATTAGGTTATAAAAAAGTGGACTATAATAATAGCGAAAAAAAAAAAGAGGGGGAAACACTAATGGATATTCTTAATTAAATGCTTCAAAAATTAATATTATACCAAAGAGCAATAATAAAAGCCTACGTTAGCGAAACCACACTTTGCGAATAGATACAAACAGTAGTTACGGGCGTTAACTAGTTTAAATACGCCTTATAAAGTTTAGATGCCACTTGTGAAGGCTTTTTTAACTAATTATGTTCCTTATTTACTACTGTAATGATGCGTATACCAAACTCACTTAATACATATTTCCAAGCCGGCAACTTCGTTAAAGAAAACAAAAAAGACCTTAAGGTAGTTAATTACGTCGATTGTAAGTTTGGTCGCCTATAACGTTTAAGGTTTAGCCCACTTACCATAAACTAAAGGTAATAATTACGCTTATGTTAATAAGGTCAAAATTTAAACGGATCTATTAACTATAAGTACTATCGTTATAAAAGTAGCAAAAGATATTAGATTTGTAGTAAATTTAGTTATTAGTTGACTTGATACCCTCCCGCCGAGTGTAATAACAGAAAGGCAGTATTTTACACCTAATACTCCATTACTTTCAAATTGGATTACTTGAATTCAATCGTAGACCTCAAGGGTAACGAACTAATTAATAACGCCAATATCCCCAATCATATTAAATAATACGACAATATTACTTGTCGGTAAGATCTCAAGACTATAAGGTTCACGTGAACTAAGGTCTTTGAAGAGTAATCAGAATGATTGATATTGTAGTATAAAAATGATAATTCTAAGAAGAAGCATCCAGAGGTGTACGCCACAGGTGAGGGCTTATAAGCTCCCCACGCAGAGCGTATCACTTTGGAATACTACTTTTAGATCGATCCACGCATTGAAGTTGGTCTGAAATAGCTATTTTAGACCGATTTATACATAATTAACTTTTTTGTTTTACAAGAGTGTAGCCTGCAGCATGACACGTTACCGTGCACTTTGTAAGAGTACACCCTGTAATCCAATGCACTGTTACTTAACCTATACAAACTATCAATGAGGGTATATAGTAATATCCATACAGGCAATCTTTTCTTTTCTCCTTATATACTCTATACCTATAGCCTAGTAATAATAGTGTGATTGTGGTTATGAAGATTCAAATTAATAAGTTCTGTAGTAACAGTATTGTTACCATATCAATTGTAAAAACGGCTAAATTAACAAGTTTCCGTAGTAATAGTGTTATTTCTTTATCAAGTGCAAAAGATCCAAATTAACAAGTTCGGCTGGGATTAGCAAAGTCTAGCTGAGGTGGTATTTGTAGTTCGGGCCTAGTTAGTATAGTTAAATGGGGGCGATATGGTTGGTAACAACATTTTTCGTAGTTAATAGGGGTAATTGCGTCGGTGCTGTAAGGATTAATTATGTAGGGGTAATTAAGAAATGATAATTACGTAATTAAGTATTGGGTTAGTATAGAAAGATACATCGTTATCGTTCTAGGAAAAACTTCTTTCCTTTTTTTTTAAAGGCGCGTAGTTTAAGCCGATACAAGTCCCCATTTCAATTTAACTTTTATTCATCACAATTAAATAAACCGGTTTCATGGGTAGGTTTTTGGCTAATACCCATATACTAACTTATCCCCCAAATAGATGCCGCGTAAAAATAGGACTATAAAACGCCGTTTGGCGTGAGAGCTTCAGCGCACTGCTGCCGCTGCAGCCGACGCTGCCCCCGTCACCAGCCTATCGTTTTTTTACACGATATCCTTCATCGCCGCCACTCGGCCGCTTTGCGCCACGCTACCACTCTCCGCTGCCGCCTTCTCTTTCTTATCGGCCCTATTCGCTCCTGCCGTCGCCGCTATCCCTTTTACCGCCGCTGCCACACCCCTTCCCCCTCCTTTTCTCCCCCCCTTTCCTAACTCCCAGAAGGAGGAATAGGAAGCCCCCAAGGTTATAAACCTTACTCTTTACCTACAGGTCAAGACTCTATTACCTATAGGGGCCCCTTGACGCCATAAGCGTAGCCTAGCGTAGTTACGCTAAGGTACAAATATTTTAAGTCCATTCGTATACAAACTTTTTACCTTTTCCTATCAATAAGGAGTATAAGGCGATTATTTTCCGCCTCCTCGAGCTTCGTATCGTTAGGGTACGTCGTAAATCTTTTTTAACGCGTTAAGCGTTAAAATGAAATACCCGAATCTGTAACCTTAGGCCGTTAATGGATACGTCTTACGTATCATGTATCGCGTTCACGACCGCGAGCAAGTTTATTAGCGATTACTATGAAAGAGGGGGCCGTTCGGCTCGCTACTACCGTTACAAACGGATTAGTAATTCGTATGCCCCCGTTCCGGTAATTTTAAGGCTGTAAGTCGAAGCTGTACTATACCCCTACCGGCTCTTTGATAAATTCCAACCTAATTAAAAAAAATCCTTTAATATAAATACATTATTAGAGACGATTCGAAAAATTAATTGTCGTAAGTAAATAAAACAAATAGATACTAATTAATAATAAGCGTTAACCGGCGGATGAGGTAAACGGCAACCGTTATCATCGCCTAGAAATAAGGCTCATGCATATATGATGTAGGCGAATTTAATGACGTTATCGTACGTCGTCGCGAAAAGGGTAATCCCTCCCCTATACCTTTACTTAAGGGTATAACCAACAAGGTATAAGGTTATATCCTCGTTAACGCTAATAATATCGTTAACAGTAATAGAGGTAACGTTAGTATAAAGGGGGAAATCGATGGGGAGAATGGTAAGGACGCAATATCGTTCCTTTATTCTTTTAATAATATATAAATGCCCTTGGTCCGGGCCGGCGTACCCAGCGATAGTATAATACTTTACATAGTAATTTTGTGGCTTTTTACAAAATGATTATTTAAAATGTAAAACAAAAAAATTAATGTAGATATTATTATATATCTTTATAGATATTATATTTAGGTAGCAGTACATTATGCTGTAATGTACTCTCTTGAAGCATGATACAATCACGTGTTATGCTACCGGTTATACTTTTTTAGAGTATATGATAACGTGGCACGCTACAGATTATACTCTCATGCGTGGAGCGGTCTAGAAGTAGGTATCCCAGAGTGGTACGCTTTGGGCGAGGGCTTATAAGCTTTCACTTGTAACGTACACCTCTGGATACTTTTTCTTGATATATCTTTATCTTACTTTATACTACAACTGCCAATTATTCTTATTACTTTTCAAAAACCTTATGTTCAATTAGATATTATAGGCTTGAGACCCTACCGATAGGTAATATATCAAAATCGGTACAATATCGTAAAATTAAATAAAAAGTAATAAAAAATTATAAATCGGTGCGAATAGTCGTATTGAATAAAGGCAAAATCGTAGATCAGCGCGAATGGTCCGTTTGAATAGAGGCAAAATATAAATCAATACGAAAAGTATCGATGGACCGATACGAATTAACGAAAAATAATATAGTAGGATAGCTTATTAGGGTCGTAAAACCTTTTTAACAACCTTAATAAACAACTTATTTGTAAATATAAGAGTTTTTAATACGCCTTTCGATGTAGCCTTTATAATTACGTTTATAGGGTTTAATTTGTTATTAATCCATTCAATTTCCTCGATTTCTCGTCGTTTGTACGATTCGCGTAATATTATAATATCGATTATAAACCGCTTTTTATTGGTAATACTTAACTCAATGAGAAACTTGTAAAGTAAAAAGGAATTAGTATAAACGATAAAAGAGATAAGGCATAAGCTAAAATTGAAAACAATTATTCGGACCGTTATTACTATAATGGTACCAAAATTAAAGCTTTTAACTATACTGTAAACTTCGAAAGATAGGACGCTTTTCGTAACGATTTTATATTTGGTAAATCTTTAATAAATAATATTTTCTTTAAAAGTAAAGTCGTTTCGAGCTGGTGTTTAGTTACCTAAAATTAAGACAAATCCAATTTCTAAAGTATAGTTTTATTATCAGCGAAGGAAACTTTAGTAAAAACAAATAATTTTATAATACCTATATTTAGCGATACAAATTGTAAGCCGCGTTTCGGATAATATATTTATTATAAAAAACGTTTGTTAAAAGATATCAACGTATTGTTCATCGGGTCGGTTTAATATTACGCAGCGATCAAAAAGTTAAATACCGCCTTTGATTATACTATAAAATCAACAAAAACGCCGCGTACACGTTATTATTTATATTCTTCGCCTCTTTTTACGTTATTTAAAACGATAAAGGCAACATTGATTAACTTCCTTTTTTACATAAAATTTAAAATACCGTTCCGAAGGATGATAATGTTATTAGAATCGATACCATAATTTTCCGTTAAATACGTCTTAGGTTTGGCTTTTAAGTTAGCTTTCAAAAGTTTTCTCCTTTAAAATACAGAAAATAAGGAGTTATATAACGTTGTGGTATCGTTCATTTATATACCCGTTAATATAAAACCCTTTGAACGGGCCGTTAATACTAATAAACAACATGGGTTAAAGGTAGAATTGGTTATTTCGAGTCGTTCCTTATATTGTTTTTAATAAGTGTTTCATTAATAAACACCGGCTTGAGCTAAGCCATAAATTGGTTTTATAATACGTAAAATCGTACTAGGTAAGTAATATTACCTAAGTTTTTTTGGTTATATTAGCGTAAATCTGTCGTTTTAGCCGTTCTTTAAATTAAGTGTAAGTTTACGTCATACTTCGAGGTTTAATATATAATTTATATAAATTATTAAAGAAGTAAATGAACGTAAAAATCATGTGATGGTCAGCACATTATAATGTGAGTAATTAGGTTATAATATCCTTTTTTCCTTTATCATTATATATTTCTACAATTGAACGGATCTTTTGATACGATTTTTCGATTTGGGTTTTTATCTTGTAAACGAGGCGGGTTGGAAAATCCTGTAAGTACCGTAAATGACTAAATCAAAACGTTCAAAACAAAATACGCCTTGGTTGATAAGGGTTCAAATTTCCGTTTAGGTAAATTATACAAATGAGGTACCTATGGTGGTAATAATACTTTGGCGACGAAGCTTTAAGCTAAGCTCGCGGTTTTCCATTTACTTTTACGTAATAAATGAATTTATAGCAAAGTTTTTAGGGTGTTTTTTGGTTTTCGAGTCAAAGGGGCGCTTTTGGCGGCGAGGTTTGAACGGGATTAGTATATATAGGCCGTTTTTGTATAACGTAGTCGGCTTGGATTCGTGTTTTAAAAATAAGGCTAAAATTGGGTTCGGTTTAAATTCGCCGTCCTGGGTAATCTCTTAAAAATGGGATTGCTCGTCTTACGGTTTCGGGTTGTCCCTTTTCACCTTTCTTTTATATTCGCGTATTATTATTTAGCGGAACGAATTTGTTTCCTCTGGTAAATTAACGTGTATATTATAAATTTGAAATATACTTATCTTTTAAAGGCTAATTTCCTTATCCTTTGTTTTCCAAACCAAAACCTTAAATTATAATATTAAATTCAAAACGATAGTTTATCTTGTTCCATTTCTTTTAGCCAACGCCCTGAATATATCGTTCTTTACCCATAAGAAGATATAGTGCCGCCATAGCTTTCGCCATAACATTAGCTTTCTACATAGTGAAAGGTAATAGGACAGAGTTTATGTAGATTTTCGGATAGTTACCAAAGACGAGGAGCGTAGAGATAAGCTTACTTAGGCTAAAAGTATTATTAACGACGTTAACCGTTATTTAAAGTATAGGTTCCTTAAATTTAATACCTTTTAATTTCTTTAATAATATTATATACGTTTTCTCTAGTGGTTTATAATATCATTTACATTTTTTCAATACCTTATAGGGCTTTTATTAGAATTTTCTTATACGCATTATTAGTTATCCGAGATTTCATACACTATGTAGTAAAATTTAAAACAATACCGAATTTATACTTAATCCAGTTGAAAGGCCCGATGTAAACTTTTAATTATAAATTAATTAAAAAATTATAATAGTTTATAGTAAAAGCGTTTCGTATTAATTTAGCGGCTTGAAATAATATTATTGTATGGATGATACGAAAGACCGGTTAGCTGTTGAAATATATAATATCAACAATTATTTCTTAACTAAAATCCATATCATCTTAAAGGCGGAACTTAAACAGTTGTGGGGTTTATAAATATAATTGGTATTTGTGATAAAACTTTTTCATAGCTTTGAGTATATTTTTCCCTACGTTTGTATAGTTTATAATATGAAATAGTTGTAAAAGTCGTTTTGTAGCCATATATTCAAATCTTTTGTATAAAGCTCATAATTTTAGCCAAGTTAGGTAAGTAGCTTTAATTCTACGTATTTTTGAGAAAAACTATAAGTAGCCGAATTTAAGTCGAAACGGTGTAGATACGCCATTTAATGCACGGATAAGTTGTTTAATTGTATTCCGAACCTTAATTCCGAGTTTATTCATATTAGGTAATAAAAGCAGAAATGACGTTTTAAAATCTATTATGTAAAACTTAATTGGTCCGAAACGTGTATTTATAACAACTGTTCCGAGTAACGTCATTTTGCCTTTACTAAATAAAATCTCTAGGTGTTTTCCTATTCTGTTTAGCCGAAACTTCGGAAATTTCGCCGTAAATACATCGAATTATCTTTTCCCGACCGTCGAGATTTCGGTTACATTAATATGAGATATAATTACCTAGAACCTGGTTTCGTATCTGTTAAAAAGAGTGAATTACGACGCTATATAGACGTTAAGCACATCGTTTATGTAATCTAGGCTTGTAATATATAAAAAGAAGGTATCTTATAGGCCGGCGAAAATAGGTTGGGCGTTTTTATAGTTATAGGCTAATAATTAGGTATTATTTTATTTAAGTTTGTTTTTTTCGGATATATCTTCATAAAGGTATATGTCGAATTTGTTATCTATACCTTTATATTTAGTTACGTATATTATAAAATTGGCTCTCATCCGATTCTTAAAATTATATTCGGCTTAAAATTGGCGTTTAATTCGAATTTACTCGTAAGCGAGGTGGTTTATAAACTAGTAGCCAACTTTACCGTAAACGATACACTGTTTTTAGAAACTTATAAGACTTTTTATATCTTTTCGCAAGTATTACTATCGTTTTGGTATGTTTTTTCCGTTTTTAAACAATCATTCCTGTTTTTTATTGCTAAAGTTTCTTCCTTAGTACCTGTACTTGAAGCGTTCGTCTTACCTAAGATAAACCTTAAATTTCCGATTCAAAATATAGTAAATCATCTCGGCAAGATTTGCTTTGCTAATTTGGGCTTCGCCTTTAGTTTCATCAATTATAAATGCTAATCCAAGGTTTATCTATCTGTGTATAAAGGTCTCGAAAGATATTTTAAAGCTTATACAAAAAGCATTTAAATCTTTTTTTGGTTTAAAAAGTATAAGGTCGAAATTCGTATTTTTAAGGCAAGATTTCATTACTACTTAAATAAATAGTTTATCGACTTTGTATTATGGTCCGAAGGTTGCCTAACACTTTTGAAACTTTGTTAATAAGGCGATAAAGATTTCTTATAGGTTTTTATCGGCATTTTCCTACCGTTTTTTTACAGATTCCCACGTTGTACCAGTCTAGTTTTTATCGTATAGCTCGTGGTTAATTTCTGTATTAAAGTATGATTTAAGGCTGTTATAACACGTCATAAATGTATTTTTTTTATATAAGATGGTATATATACAATTTTTCTACCTTATTCGGAAAGTATATTAGGTAAAATAATATGAAATTGAGATAGCTTAATATTTGTTTTTTATACGTATTAAGGATTATACGTATTTTGTTATTGAGTACGTTAATGGGCTTACCGTTATAGTTATTATCCTTATCTTATAGCCTAGTAAAGTTGGTTAACTTTATAGGGTCACTTTCATCTGTAGGGAAGCGGTGTATTAGGAGGTTGCGGTAAGGGTCGTAGTTTGTGGGTATTGATCCGTAAGGCATGTATTGGCGTTTTGTGACGTTCGTTAATTCATGAATCGGGTTTTTTTTTGTTTTGGCCGATTCCTTCGTATTTAATCATGTTGTTTTCGGTGTTTCAGTCGCTTTTGTTATGGTCGAGCGGGCTATTTCCGGTATTTAGGAAGTGGTTCGGTATTCGGTTTTATTTTATAGTATTTATCAGCGTAAGGGTGTATTAAACTTGCGTAGTAGATAAAGATTATTGTCAGTTTTCTTCCTTAGGGTCTTTTTTTTTACTTGGGGTACAGATATGGGATTAAGTCTCTTTACGCCTTATCCTAATTATTACAATAATTATTTTTTTTAATCTGTAAGATAATTTCCTTTTATAAATTCCGTTAAGTACAACTCTATATACTATTAGTTTAATTCGTCAATGAGTTGTGTTATTTCGAATAAGGCTTTCGTAAGGCGGTTATTTATATTTTTAGGGGTGTTAATGCTTTTAATTTGTTGTTGGATTCATAAAGCTTTAATAATGGCAGGATTTACTATTTGTCATATATTTCACGTCCAATTTAAAGAAATCTTATGCAAATCATTTAGTAAGTTAGGTCTTTTGGCTTTACTTTTCCAATAGGGAAATATAACGCTTAAAATATGTATGTTTGCCGTATATGAGTCGAGATCTTTAATTGGCGAATTGATAGTGTTGTCTTAAAAGCCTATATCGATTTCGTATATTATAGCTTTTATAATTTCTATATTATAGATTAAGAAATTGAAGTTGGTGTTAGCTTTTTTCACTTGTATTGCTCTTAGGGTTTTAATTATGGGCATTTTAGTGTGGTCTTTATAAGTATTTGGTATATAAAAACGGTTTCAATTGTTAATTCCGAGCTGTGTTCAAATTTCATGTATGTTCAGATTTTAACGTTTAGGGTGATACGCTTTATCAATAGTAAGTATAAAGTAAATATAATAATTAAAGTGGTTGAAATATGGTTTACTAATATTTACTAATATAAGGAAATTTTAAACGATAAATAAGGCGTGAATATACATTAATTAGGCGTTTCAGATTAGTTTTTATTAACGTTTGGTAACGGTTCGTTAGTCAAGTAGTTAGGAAAACTCAAACTCTATAGAACTTAATTTAAAATACGTAAGGCGAACGTAAAAGGTTAAATAAGGTAAAGGAAGTGTAAGGCGCATAAGGTAAATACGAGGTGTAATTATATAGAGATACATTGTATAATTTGGTATTTGGTAGTTAGTTGGATTAGTGTATCGTAACTGAATTTAGTAAAGTGATCGGTTTGATTACTTTATAGGTAACCGCTTTCATTAGGGCAATCTGTTCAGATAGGTGTGTCGTAACCGCTTTTGGATTAAGGAAGCGGTTTAAATGTCGAAATCGGATGGGTTTTAACTAAGGGTTTCGAAACTTGGTGGTTTTGGTTTACGTGGCTTAGTACGTGACAGAAAGTTTTCCAAAAAGTTCACGGATACGTTGAAACGCTAAATAAGGGTTAATGGTAGCATAACGAGGCTTTTAATAAATAAAGAATCAAATAAGAATCAATAGTACCGTATTAAAGTTATCTTTTTTAAATTTACTTAGTTTTTACAATTTTTGTAGACGTTGGCATGTAATTTTTGTAAAAATAAAGTGTTAAAGTACAAATAGTTAAAACCACTACAGTATCCCATTATAGGTATTTAACATGTATCTGTCTTTTTTTACTAGTTTATCTGTAGTCAATTGAATTGGTTACTGATCAGTGTTGGTAAGGTCTTAAATCTATAAGGTTTATATAAACTAAGGTCTTTTAAGAGTAATCAGAATGATTGGTATTATAATATAAAAGATGATGATTTTAAAAAGAAGTATTTAAAGGTGTACGCCAAAAGTGAGGGCTTATAAGCCTTCTACCCAGAGAGTATCACTTTGGAATACTTCTTTTATATCGATCCACGCATTGCCATCGGTTTGGAATAGTCATTCCAGATCAATCTATACATGATGCACTTTGGTGTCTTACAAGATTGCAGCCTGCAGCGTGACACGTTACCATGCACTCTGTAGGAGTGCACCCTACAATACAGTGCACTGCTATTTGACTTATGTATAGTATCTATAAGGGTATATAGTAATATTCACAATACTCCTAACACGACCTGGTAACTAGTCGACTATGCCTTCCTATACTATTTAGGTGCTAAAAACCCTTACATTTGCCTTAACCAAGCCTCTGATCCCTTATACACCTTTATTCTTTGTAATCGTTATACGAACCACATGTTTTAAGGTATTATGTCAGACACAGAGACAATAATATATTTAACAGGAGGCTATTCGTAGTAAATGGTATTACGAAAGGAAAGTATTATTACTACTAAAATCAATTATTACGATATTAGTAAGTTTAAAGTTAGCTTTAGTTTAGGCGAAGAACTATTGTTACTGGGGATAACGGTAGTTTAAACTATTATAGGAGTAATTACGTTTTACATTTTCAAGTTCCTTACCTTTTTATTACTTTATTTAGAGTTTATAAAAACCCTTAGAATTAACGTCAACCTTAATGCAGACGAACTAGTTAAGAACAGTTAAAGGTTTCTACTCGCATTTGAGTAGGGGTACCTAAGGTTTTATTTTTAAACCACAAAAGCAATGGTGTTGCACTTGACGGAGCCGGAGATACGTTAACTGTACCGTCGCTTTAAATATCCAGCTATTAATAGGCTATACAAAGTCATAAAGTCTGTAGGGCATACAGATATGGAATGTTTTATCCTAAACGTTATTAAAAGACTTTATTACCAATATTAAACGTATATCTAAGCTCTCCATAAATTTAAGTTTATATTAAAAGACGATAAAAACTTTTACTACGATATTTTTGTTAATATGTTTGACTTAGATAATAAGCCTTTTTTTCACATTATTAACTTCGTAATCTTTTGTGATGGGGCTAAGTTATCAAAGTCCCTTTCGATAATAGATACGTGAGACACGTTAACAATATTTTAGATTAATACGTACCTGAGCCTAGCCAAAATCGTTGTTTACGATATTGGTGTTAACTTAACGACGGCGAAGTTTTAAAAAGATGTTAAAATAATATGTATTTAGTATAAATATGTACCTATAAAAGCCTATTAAAGTATTGGGAAGGTTAAAAAGGTATACGCCTTACTTTTTCAAGCGTATAATATCTTTATGTCGGAGATTAATAGCTTTATGGATTCGAAAACACCTTCATAAATAGCAGTCAAAAGCCTAAACAACATTATGGGCCCTAATGGCTTAGTACTAACGCTGTTGGTCTTTGGAACGTATTTACACCTGACGAGTGAATCTCTATTATTAGCAAGTATATAAAAGCGTGCCGTAGCCTACAGAAAATCCCTAAAGGAACTAAGGAAGGAATCTGAAAGTCTCCAGGTTAATAATGCCTTTAACACCAAAAAACAGCTCCATAATAACCGGCGTACTTACTTTACTATTACAAAGGAAAGTCCTTGTATAACAGAAGTTGGGTAAATGAAAAGACACGTATAAGATATAAAGTATTACTAATTTCTAAGTGGTTATTAAAACTATTAATGATTTTATATTTGTTGAAGTATTTAGGTTGAACCTTATATTCAGATTACTAATAATAAAGACCCTTCAGCAAAAAGACCGAGTTAATACGAATTTCCTTTACCCATTATCTTTAAGCTAATGAAACTCCGTCGGCGCGGACAACCTTCGAAAAAGAAAAACGGTAAAAAGGATAAATACACACCAGGCCTTATTTACAATACTATTTAGGTAAGTGAAAAAGAAAAGGATAACGAAAACTTAATATTAAAACTTCGAACGTAGGAGATTATTAAGACCTTCGGCAAATCTTTTCAAAAAAGCGATAAAGTTGAAATTAACGCTTTATTAACCCGAAAGGTTATATAATTAGTACCGAAAACCAATTCCAACCTTTTAAACCTAAATGATACGATATTTAAGTCAAGGATTATCTACGAGGTTAAAGATAAGACTACGGGGCGTGCGTACGAAAAATCACGATTAAGCGTTTAAGGATATGGTAATAAAGGCAAAGACTGGATTCATATACAGTCGCTAACGATTTGGAAGATTAGGTAGCGGTGAATGGTCGTTTTGATAATAAATTTATTAGTTAAAATTAAAAATAAGTTTACGTTTCATAGTTATAATATAATGTAAACTTATATACAATTAATAACGGATTTACAACAGATCGTATTACTAAAACTGCTATAGAAAATCCGTGCCATTTATCCTTTGGATATAGTAATACGATGTATTAAGCCATTATATAGATTAATTAAATTAGATGTTTATTAGTTCCTGACTTATGTTACGACCTAAGCATAATAGTGGGCCAGGAAGCAAGCCAGCATGCAACTGAGCCACTTAGAGCCTGAAGTCCAACACAACAGGCGGGGAACACCTTTCCTTTGTTAGAAGGGAAATGACTAAGCCAATAACGTAATTAGGATCAGTGGGATCAGTACTGATCCAAGCGATCCAGGATCAGCAGGCTCAGCACTGATCTAAGGGATCCAGTACTGAAGACGGTATGAAGGCACGGATATATAAGGATACGGTTATCACCATATAGATAGTATTTCCTTCATATCTCTTCAGTTGTCAATCTAAGTATTCAGTCTCAGTATATTCTGAATAGCCTCACAGCTTTTGATCATTACTTGCACGGTTGCAATATTGTTCACTCAGTACCTCTGCTACCTTCTTGATAATATAAACCCTCTGACACCTTCTATATACTCATGGGTATTTAGTGTGATCATTACAACTTATTAGTTGTTGGAATAGCAGTCAAATACAGTACAGTCAAGTCAACTTTACTTGCAGTAAAGTTGATTATACGTACTGAAAATTGACTGTAGTTTGTAGAACTGCGCTGCAAGTACAGTGCAGTAGGTTCCCACTTCAAAGTGGGGCACAGGCCAAAGCGTTTGGCTATACAAATTAGTATGCTGATCGGCTAGTGGTCTGCCAAACTTAGAACTTACAAACATCAATAAACAATATCAATATGACGCCAGTTACTTCGATCACAGTGATTCGAATCGATTACTTTGTAACAATAAAGACCTACCAATACTAATCAGTACTTGTTAGGTTAAGCATAGATTGGCTAAGTAAAAGAAGAATCTACTTTACAGTTGTTACCCTTTACCCTGCAGTTAGAGTAGAGGAAAGATTCTTACGAAGGGCCTCTACTGTTGCATCGATTTTCACGACAGTAAATAAAAAAACCTTTTAGGCTACGTCGGTTTTTACGGTAACTTAAAGGTAACGATGGTATCGCCACTGAAAATACCACGAAATCTTCATCAATCCTTCTTAAAGGCGTCAAAATTGACTGTCAGAAATCTTAAAGTTCTGAAAGTTGGAAACCGGCTAAATCAGTACTATCACGGGTATTATTACTGTAAAAACGACTAAGTCCTATAGCCAAATAAATATAATAAATAACCTTCGCCCTCTACCACCAATAACGACCTTTTACCATACTCTTTACGCCAAACTTTTGCCTTTACTTCACTATTTTCATTTCCCTACGCAAACTAAATTACCAAAATCGTTGTCCCGAGCGAAAACATTAAGAATCGACAAGTTGCGCCGAGAAAGCCACGTCGCGCAACCTCATGCCAAGTTACTAAGTCGCCAATTTCACATACGACTCTATGCCAAAACACCAAGTCCCTACGCCAAAAGATCACCAAGTTCCTCGCCTTATGCATCCTACATATCCTCTACAAACTAAACCATCAATATAACTCCAAGTTAGGCATTTATGGAAAAAGTTAAAGCCCTCGAATTAGTTTTCGCCAAGTACTATAACTACGACCTTTAGAAACATAACGTTAATAAAAACTTGACCGAAGAGCACCTACCCAACTTCGTCGGCTATTTTATTATAAAACATATCGACAAAAAAAATCGTAACGGCGCATTTTTTAAAATCCGTCAATTTTTCGGAGATAAAACAATTAATATGTAAAAAGCAACCGAAAATACAGTTAAATCCAAAATAAAGGCTAATCTTAAATACCGAGAAATTTACGTACTAAAAGAAAACGTTACTAAGCTAGCGAAAACACTTTTTAAGTTAGCTTAACTTAAAAAATACCTATAAAACCCATGGCCTAAAGGAAAAGATGTTAAAAAACCTTAACGCATATACACACGTTTCAGGAGACCTCCCCTTTACTTACAACTAACTTAAGCCTTTTCACGTGATAGAGATAAGGAACCTATTAACCTACTCGGCAATTCAGCACCTTTACGTAATAACGCAAAGTACACCCTTAACAGCAACAGGGTACATAAAGAAGTAACCGCCAACGCGACCAAAAGTATTAACGTTAACGTTCTCCACCAGTTAATTAAACAGAAACCTCAACGAATCCCTTAATACCAAAAGGAATATCACCAAGTTCCACACGATGGAAACCCTTAAACCCATTTCCCCCAAGCTCCTCAACACGTTTAGTTTCAGCAGTCAAATTAAAGAAGGACCGGTTTCACACTTAAGCCTACTATAGGCACGACTACTGGATTTTTCCCTCCAAAATCAGGTAAAGGCAATTATACAGCCCACCAACACTAATAATAACCTTAGTCTTTTCCCCAACCAAGTGAAATTAAAGGTTACTACGATCAATACATCACCCTTCCCCATTAACGTATTCCTATAGTAAATAAGAACTATGCGGAAATTAACACATTCGTTAAAATCTAGAAAGGAAAGGAAAAGTATAACAATAAGCCATATAACTTCTTCGACGTTAAGTTGCGTCCATCCTTCAACATTTGCCGCCAAATAAGGGTTAAATCACTAGGTTTTCACTCGCTATTTCCTAATATTCTTACCGGCTAAGCCGAGGATTACTACCTCTAGTACTTGACAAATTGTTACTCTTTTGGCGAAATCTACAATAACCTAAAGAGCTATTGCGAACACGATATTAATCTTACTCAATATTATACCGACTAAAACATTATAAAATCATCCTATATATTAGATTATAAAAAAGAGTCGAAAAGAAATATATACCTCTTTAATTAGATACTCACTAGGCTAATTATTTGCTAATAAGTAATGGGAAACGTAAAAACTAGCAAAGGCACCCTACTTCAACAGGTTCGGCAAGTAGTTACGGGTTATGAAAAGTTTAAATACGCCTTCTAATACTCCGATGCCACCTACGAAAGTTTTTTTAGCCAACTGAATTTCTTCCTATCGAATGTAACCGCTCGAGTCTCTGGCTCGAGTGTTATGTACTCTTAAGCTCCGGAATTCAGTAACGAGAAAGAAAACCATCCCTATTTGTATTACATTAATCGACGACACGGAAAACCCAGCTAATATAGTTGACGAAAGATCTGGACATCTATCTATAGAAAAAGGTACTCCTCTTTTTCAAGGTCTTTAAAACGCCCAAAGAAGTTTACATCAAACGTCAAAAAATGTTGGGTTTACAGCGAAAAAGGCTACTAATCAACACGTCATACTGCTGCTGAACGTAAAGAAAAACAAGTAATATATTATAGGTAACTTCTTTTTAATTTTAACAAGGATTATATGAAGTAAGTTATACAATTAGAAAAAAGTAAAAATAGAAAAAGAGGAAAATAATCCAAAGGATATCGGCTAAGACGATGATACTAGTACTGACACTATTGTTGACTCGGAAACAACGTAATAACTAACTGACCACACCTTTTTGTACTACCTTACAAGTAAAAACCCCTACCGACATTATAACTATAAAAACCGTGACCCTATATACCTCTTTATCATTTTAAACCACTACGCGAAACAAGTCTTTTAAGGGATTATGCCGGATACGAGGGCGGCATGGTACTCAACAAGAGGCTATTCGTAATACATTGCATTATGAAGCGATACTAATACTATTACAAAACTTAATCACGCGGATGCTAGCAAGGCTAAGGTTGGATTTGGACTGAAAAAAGAGCTATTTTTACTAGGATCGACGACGGTTAAATTATTATTTACCCTATTTTTTTCATATCTTGGAATATCCTACCCCTTTCCTCCTTTTCCTAAAAAACATAAACAACGTCGAAGTTAATATTAATATTTAAAATGATGAACTAATACAAATTAAAGCTGGTAAATGGTTTTTACTTAAGTTGAAATAGAGGTACCTCTGGTTTTACCTTTAAGGATTGAAGATAGTGGTATTAAACCTAACAAAGGCGGAACTTCATTAATTTTATCGTAAATTTAACCATCTGGTAACTAACAGGCTTTATAAGGTCTTAAAGGCAATCGGTTACAAAGATTTAGACTTATCAGCTCTAAAAGCAGTCGAATAGCTTTGCTACCACTATTAAATACACTATCAAACCCCCTTAAGGTTTAAGTTAACGCTAAAAAAACAAGACTTTAACTTGAAAGTCTTCGTAAACGTATTTTACCTAGATGACAAGCTAGTATTCCACATCATAGACTTCGCTACAGCTTTTGATGGCGTTAAGTTCTTCAAAACCATTACGGCAAAAGAAACATAAAAATCACTACGTGTTTTGTAAATTAACTCGTACCTTAAGCTACCAAACGTAATAGTTTACGATACTGGTACTAACCTTGCCGTAAGAAATTTTTAAGTTAATGAAAAGTCAATGGGATTTAATAAAAATAAATTTCCGTTCAATTTTACTGGGGTATTGATACGATTGAGAAGGTACACGTCTTTTTGAAAAGGGCCTACGATATCCTTATACTGGAAATCGGAAGTTTTACAAACTAAAAAGCACGGTTTTAAATAGCGGTTAAAGGTTTAATGATACTATTAGCCCCAACATATTTATACTGAATACAATGGTATTTGAAGTCTACCTATGAATAATAGCTAAGTTGCCATTCTGGCCAAATACACTAAAACATATTATGGTATACAACAAAGCTTTAAAAAAGCTGAAAACGTAATCAGCACGCCGTCAGGTCAATAATGCTCTTAATACTAGAAACAAACCGTTCACAACAAATGTATTATTACTCCCCTTTCAAAGTAAAGTTTTTACGTAACGTAAGCCAGGTAAATAGGATAAGCTGTATAAGATTTTAAATATTACTAACTTAGAATGGTGGTTAAAACTGTTAACAGCTTCGTAACATTCAAAACTACACAGGTCAAACCGTACCGAAAGCCCCTTAGACTCCTTAAGTCTAATAAATATATTAATGTCCATAATCTTCGAACCGAGAAAATTAGCCAATATAAACCTTTGAAGCCGATTATTAATAAGTTAATAAAATTCCGACGACATGGACAACTACCTAAAAAGAGGATACATACTAAAAAGTAGGACGGCGATAGAGATTATAAACTTAAAAAGACGTATACAACGGTATAGGTATTTTAAAAGAAGAAGTTTAACGGAGAACTTAACCTTAATTTACGTATCGAAAACATTATCAACACATTACGTAAACTTTTTAAAAAAGTAATCAAGTAAGAATTAACGGCTTCCTATCACGAGAGGTTATTCAATTTATGCCGTTAACGTAATTCAAAGGCCAAGACGTCACTATCTTCAAGTCGAAAATAATTTATAAGATTGAGGACAAAATCACGGACCGGCCGTACGAAAAGTTACGACTAATCGCTTAAAAATACGGTAATGAAGGTAAAGATTAGATCCTGAATTAATAGCCTATAATTCGAAAGATTAGCCAGCGTTTGATCGTCGCCATTACTAGCAGTTTAACTATTAACATAAAAAGTCAATTTACACTTAATAGCCGAGATATCACGTGAGCGTATACTTAGTCTGACATTGATCTTTAAAGGATTGTACTATTGGAGCTGTTAAAAGAACTAAGGGATACGTTTCCGGTTAGCACGATAATACGTTATATTAAATATTTCTATGGACTAGGTAAGGTATATGCCTATTGGTTCTTAATAAACCAGGCGCACTTTCAAAACAAACTCGGAATAATAACTTTAATTTTTAATCCGTACCTATTAATTACAAAAGGCAAAGACTTTGGCATCCTAAGTATATAAACAAACGATATCCTTTTCTTTGATGATACTGTATTTATGGCGACGAAATAACGTGCCATCGAAAAGTCAGGTCGTTAAATGTATAGACCTATCAAAACGTTAGCCGAAAACACGCAACTTAACTTGAATGAATAGTTACTTTATATCCAGAATATTAAGCCTGAAAACGGCACTTATATCAACCTACTCCAAAAAAGGCAAGCCACAAGCCTAAAGATTATCCACAAGACCGACGAGGCAAATTTACAAAAATACCTAAAGCAAAGGGCACGTATGGCCTATATCGCCACATTATGTTAACTGAAAGCATTATACGACCTTTCCATTTTAATACAAACACAAAACCCACAAAACGAAGGCTTTAACAAATTAAACAAGCGGATTTAGTAGCAAAGAGATAATGTAAAATGAGAAATTAATATAGTTTCTGTAGATCAAACGAAAATGAAACTAATAATCTTTACGAACGGGTCATTCACCAATAATACTAACCTTATATCATAAATCGACTTTTCAATAATGCTCGTCAATAAATATAGGTCTAAAAGGCAATTTATAATCACTGGAAACCTTATACATTAGATATCTGTTAAATACAAACGCGTAACCCTAAGCGTATTAACCTCGAAAATCTACGGCATAATAGTAAACTTTAACATCAGTATGGTAACTAACGGCACATTAAGAATTATCACCAAACAACTGGCATTGCCTCTGATACCTGTAGTAATATATACTGACTCCCAAAACCTCTACGAATCCCTATTAAAGCTAGAGACCACCAATAAAAAACGTAATAGTTTTAAAGGAGGCATACGAAACCAGGGAAATTGATAAGTTCCGGAAATCAACGGTAATAATAACCCTACTAATTCCATAACTAAAGCTACCCCTAATAACGCTCTAGAAAGATTTATAAATAACAATACGCTGAATATACGAATCGAGGGATACGTAGACTGCTTGGTATATGATGTAAAGAAATAGGGTTGCCCTGGCAAACTGGAAGTCCGCTAAGACAATGCTAGCGATAGCAGTAGTGACAAAGGTAGCGATGGCAATAGTTTAAACTACTGGCAAAAGATATGCAAGTGATGATATACCTAATTTGCATAAACTTGTGGCGAAAGATCTGTGCATGGGATTTGAAAAACGAAGGTCTTGGAAGGGTGGAGCAAAAGGGCTATAAGGGGCTGTAATTAGGATCGATTTTAGTACAGATTAATCGGAATTAATAGGGTTTTGGCTTACGGATTAAGAAGGGATTTCGAAGGTTGCCATCAATTAATGGCAAGCCATGCTAGCGTACAGGCACAAAACAAAAAGCCGCTAGTGTTAAAATAGCAGTCAAATGCAATATAGTTAAGTCAATTTTACTTATAGTAAAGTTAATTGTATGTACTACAAATTAACTGTAGTTTGTAGGACTGCACTGCAAGTACAGTGCAGTAAGTGCCCACTTCAAAGTGAGGCATAGACCAAAGCGTTTAGCCATGCAAATTAATGTGTAAACCAGCTAGCGGTCTGCCAAACTTAGAACTTACACACATCAATGAACAATATCAATGTAGCACCAGTTACTTCGATCACAGTGATTCGAATCGACTACGTTGCAATGATAAAAGCTTACCAACATTAGTCGTATTTTAAATCTCGGTTAACGATAAAGTTTTTAACGTACGATCCGTGTTTGTGAATGAAGTAAAAAAAAGATTTCGGCTTAATAGGTATGTAAATTAACGATACCCTTTTTATTAGAACGGCTGGCTTTGCGGTATTAAAATAACAAGCAATTAAGAACTTTAAGTTTTGGAATTATAAGCTGGTAATAACGTTCACGAAAGGTAGCAAACTTAATTTTCATAGATCGTTAATCCGTATACTTAGTATTAATGCTGGCTTTAACTTTCGCTAAAAGGGTCAAAATATTATCTTAACTATAATTGATACGACTAATACGGTTAAAACCTAACGGTACCTTATATAATATACCCGTAATAGTTATATTGTTACCCTGTATTAACCGAAGATATTATACGACCTATTCATCGTGGCGTAAATATAAAAGCTAGCGGATAAGGATTTTAACCGGCTAAATAAGAAGCTCGAATAATAAATACGGAACTTGAACCGCAGAATTAATATGGTTTTAATCGACCGGTTAAAGGTTAAGCTAATACTTTTTACGAATAGAATTTTTATAAATAACATCGACTTATCTTTACAAATCGGCTTTTAAATAACCTTTGTCGATAAAAATAAACGGGGAACCCAGTTTAGTATTATTGGTAGCCTGATTTATTAAACTTCCGTTAAATGTAAGAGAATTATACGAAACGTGTTAACATCGAAGGTTTACAGTATAATAGCGGGTTTTAACGTAGGTATAGTATTATAAGAAACCCTTAACATTATTACTAGGTAGCTGAAGATTTATTCTATTTCGGTAATAGTTTGTACCAATTTAAGGATCCTATTCGAATACCTTTTAAAGCTCGAAACTACTAGCGAAAAACGTTTAATAATCGACGTAATAGCATTTCATAAAGCCTGCAAAGGGAGGGAGATAAAAAAAGTACAATGAATCGATGGTAAGTATAACCTTGCTAATGCCATAACAAAGACATTACTAAATAAGACCTTGAAAAGATTTGTAAATAGTAATAGGCTAATTATATGTATCGAGGGCTACATTAATAGGCTGCCCAGAAAACTCAAATTACGTAACAGCGGATAGAGATATGCTAGCAGACTGAAAGACTGCCAGAGGATTGATAATAGTGATTTATTTGAGTAGTACGGTTAAAGTGGAGGTTTGCAAAACCCTGTAGCGGAAGAACTTTTTGTAGGAGTTGATAAATTCAGATCTCGGGGCAACGAAACAATTAAAGCCAAATGGGGTTAATTTGTATGTAATTAAGTACAATTTAGTATGAAAGTCAACTGGAATTAATAGGTGTTTGGCCAGTTAACGAGGAGGTAATTTTATGGTAACCGGAAAAGATTAATTAGCTATACTGGCGTACACGTACAAACTAAAAATCCGCCAGTGTTGAAATAGTATTGCATATAGTGCAGTAGGTTAACTTTACTTACAGTAAAGTTGACCGTACTGCAAGTGTATTACTTTGTGCGGACTTACCGCATTGGGTGTAAGTCGAGTACAGTATGCTACACTTCACCCTAGGGCACGGGCTAAGCAATTGGCCATACAAATTACAGTGCAGACCGGCTAGCGGTCTGCCAAACCTAGAATAATACATCCACCATCTGATCACGCAATACTACTGTTACTTCGACCAATCGAATCGACAACGTTGCAACGTCTAAAGCCCTACCAATAGGTTTATATTTATTATATCACGTTATTTAAACTTACCCAACTCAATATAGTTAACCTCAACCTTGCTGCCCATTTTAGCAACCAGTTTTAATTACCTTATTTATTTTCCCTTTCTTAAACCGTTTTACACGCGTCCACTCTATGTAAGAGTACCTTAATCGTGTTGTCCAACATAGCAGGGATATCGTGGTAAGCATCTTGATCGATTACCACTGCAAGTAACCTGCCCCGCTATGATGAGCCATTCTGATCTGACTATCAAGCGAAAATATTTTGAAACTTCTGGATGAACTTCCCCTCTGCACTCTGTACTAATAATACACGACCCGACCCCTCCTTTGCAACAACTTGGCGAACCTCATCCTCACCCTCACATGATAATTCCGCCAATTCTTTCCTCCTCGTAACCCTAGAGCAGCAAGCCTTAAAATGGCTGTCAACAACCCCCACCAAGACCTGGCCATGGACGATGAGGAGGAACAGGACATAGTAACCTTGGACGAAGTCGCTGAGGAAGTCCCCACCGAGAACGACGACGGCGATGTCGACATGTCCGAGCCCGACAACGACGACGACGACGACGGCGGCGACAACGAAGAGATCCAGCTCGTCAACGACTCCGTCGCATACTTCGACGCCCACAAAGACTCCATCTTCGCCATCGCGCAACACCCCACCAACCCGAACATCATAGCCACCGGCGGCAGCGATGGCGACGGCGACGCCCCAGGCAAGGGCTACATCTTTGTGCTCCCCGCCGCGCTCGGCCCGGGTCCGGACGACGACGACGGCCCCGTGCTCCCGCCCAGCTACGCCGCGGACCCCAGCGCCGCCGCGAGGGCCCTGGCGACCAAGCGGGAGAACGTCCGGGTCCCGCCGGCCTTCACGATCGACGGACACACCGACTCGATCAACGCGCTCGCCTTCACCCTGCCGGACGGCGCGTTCCTGGTCTCGGGGGGCATGGACGGGCGGCTGCGGGCCTACACGGTCGACGAGGCCATGGCGCGCTTCGCGTTCGTGGGCGAGACGCAGGAGGTGGAGATCAACTGGCTGGCGCCATGCCCGAGTCCGGACTTCCCGAACACGGTGGCGCTGGGCGCGTCAGACGGCTCGGTCTGGGTGTACACGATCGACGCTTCCGACGCGACGAGCCCGTTGCAGATCCAGCAGTCCTACTCCCTTCACTCCAACAGCTCAAAGAAAGAGACGGAAGAAGACACACAGTGTACGGCAGGCGTGTGGACGCCTGATGGCACCTTGCTGGCGACCGTGGCAGATGACAGCAGTCTGTACGTGTGGGACGTGTGGGGGTTGGCGGCCGCGAAGGGCCTGGTGGGTGGAAACGGCCAGACGGTAGTGTCTCTCACAGCCCAAGATCAGCGGTTCGCGGTGGAAGGCGGTCTGTTCTCCGTCGCCGTGGAACCGCGAGGCGGGTACCTGGCTGCTGGCGGTGCATCCGGGTCGATACGAATCGTCAGCCTGCCGCGGATCACAGAGCAGACAGTCGGAGCATCGGGCCAAGCAGGTTCCAAGGCAGGCAAGGCGGCGAAGGGCAAGGCAAAGGGCAAGGCGGCCGGCGGCAGCGAGGCGCAAGGCGGCCAGACACTGGCGGCGCTGCAGGTGCAGATGGACAGCATCGAGACGCTCTCGTTCGCCCCTGCGTCGGCACCAGCGCCGCTGCTTGCCGCGGGCTCTGTCGACGGCAGCATCACGGTGTTCGACCCGAGTCGGCAGTTTAACATTCGGCGGAATATACAGGGCGCGCACGAGGACTTCAGCGTGGTCAAGGTGGACTGGGTACAGCAGCCTCCTCAGTCCGGAGGACCCGCCAGTGCACAACAGCAGTGGCTGCTGACCAGCTGTGGCATGGACGGTGTCGTGCGGCGGTGGAACCTTCAGGGAGCGACGCCCTCGCAACACGCACCAAATGCGGCTCTCGCCGGCTTGGAGAAGGAATGGAGGGGTCATAGGGGCGAAGGCGAGGGCGGCGGTGTTCTAGGCTTCGTGCAGGGTGTGGATGGGCAGAGGATTGTCACAGCTGGCGATGACGGCCTTGCGTTGGTGTTCCAGGTCTAGGTGGCGTTGATCACGGGCATCTGTAGCGCAGTTCGGATGTGGGCGTGTGCAGGCCACGCGGCCGTAATAATACCGTAAAGGCCTGGCTGCCTCCCAGCCTTGCACAACAGCGAGGCATAATGCGCCTTGCCAATACCGGCCACATAGCAGAGAGGGGCCCCGCGTCGCGATGGGCCCTCCAACGCCGCATTCCCGTATGTACCTACGTGAAGACGCCGCTGCAAGTCCATGATCACCAGCAACGTCAACCGAAGACCCCAGATTCGTAGCCGATATGCAGGACAGCATCCCGAGGCTCAGAATCTAGACGGTGTCCGCCTTCCACAGGCGAGGGCATTGGGTGTCGGAGCACCGTCTGAAGCAGTCGTGCCTGAGCTTGAGTCAGCGGGTGGCATCCACTGGGGAACTAGGAACGAATATCAGCTTTTGGGTGCTCCCTAGCTTGCTGTGAGATGTTTCACATGACAAATTGGTCTCTGGATGGAGGATTATACATGTGTGACCGTCCCCGGGAGGCTTGTGATCCAGTGTAGTACCGCGGACCGGTACCCGGGTTCGGTCCCGAAGTATTTCACTAAACTCCGGGTACCCAGAAGTGGGTACACCAAACCTAAATAATACAACTCCATTTGCCTAATTATTTTATTTTTATCCTATAATCCACCAAAAGGGTATGTGGGAACGTTTGTGTTGCTACATTGTTGATTTGAATCATGGCCAAAGTAACAGATAATATAGCATTAACGAAGTTGATAATGATAAATTCTAATTTACATGAATCGTTAGTCGGTTCCGACTTTATTTGTTATAGGTCAACGTTGGTTTGTATTTGTTCGGTACATAAACACTTTTTTAGTAACACATACGCAATACACCATAATTAGTATTATCGTTGGAATAGCAGTCAATTGCAGTGGAATGCCCAATTCAAGGTGGGGCACGGGCCAAGCAATTGCCCATGCAAATTAGTGTGTAGACGGCTAGCGGTCTGCCAAACTTTGAAGGGATAACATTGCCACTTTTGATGTAATACACAAGTTACTTCGATTATGATTCGAATCGACTACGTTACAATGATAAAGGCCTAACAATACTAATTAGTGCTTATTAGGTTACGCACAGATAAGCTAGGTAGAAGAAAAGGCTACTTCCCAGTTGTTACGCTTTGTTTAGGCAAGTGCAGTGCCCTTATAAGCTATGTAGTTGTTTGTGGTAGTCTACAAGTGGCAATGGTATCGCTACATGATCAAGATATTTTTATTAAGCTTATGTCGGAATTTAAACGTTAAATGTTTGTTGGTTGGTACTGTGAGTATGTGCAAGAGTGTATTTCAGGCTGAGGCCATCAACATAGAATCCCAACAATTCAACCGACTAGAAGCCGATGTAGGATTTTTCTGGTGAAAGTGACATTCCTTCTCGCAAGAATAGGCTAAATACTTTCTTTGAATAGGTAAGGTGTTTTTCGAATATATCGGAGAAGACAACTACATTATTAATAAAAGCTGTTGGTAAGACTTTAGACGTTGCAACGTTGTCGATTTGATTGGTGGAAGTAACAGTAGTATTGCGTGGTCAAGTGGTGGATGCATTGTTCTAGGTTTGGCAGACCGCTAGCCGGTCTGCACAGTAATTTGTATGGCCAATTGTTTGGCTTGTGCCCTAGTGTAAAGTGGGCGCATACTGTACTTAACTTGCAGTTAATACAATAGGTCCACAAAACAATACACTCAACTTGTAGTTAGTACAGTTAACGTTACTATAAGTAAAGTTGACTTACTGCATTGCAATTACTACTATTTCAATATTGGCGGCTTTTTGTTTGGTGCGCGTACGTTAGTATGGTCGATTAATCTTTTCCGGTTACTATTAAATGATACCCTCGTTAATTTGCCAGACCCCTGCTAATTTCACAGCCAAATTAACTCTAATTGCCTCCATTTACCCCGCGGTATCGAGTTCCGGCTTTATTAATTTCCACAAACACATTTTTCGTCATAGACTTGTATAGACCTTAAATTTAAACATGCTAATTAAATAAGTTGTTAGTTGTAATTCCCAGTTAGTCTATTACTTTACCAGGGCATCTTTATTCGCCGGCACATAATTTAACCTAATCAAGTAGTTAGATAACGTAACCCTCGATGCGTATAGTCACTTTATTGGTAGTTACAAACCTTTTTATAGTTTTATTTAACGAAGTTTTCGTCATAACATGAATTTCATAATTTTTATTATTAATTTATTGAAACTTTTTAATTTTACTCCCTTCGTAAGCTTTATTGAGTGCCATTATATCGATTATTAGGTGTTTTTTATGAATGGTTCCAATTTTTAAATGTAGTTAAATAGGTTTCTTGAGTTGGTTTAAAATATTAAAGGGATCAAGGAAATCTTCAATTGCCTAGTGATTATTTTAAGTGGGTTTCATAATATTGTATTTATATAGAAGCTAATTATTATACTATAAACTGTTAAAGTTAGTGCGTTGCGTGTAATTCTTTTGTATTTGACGAAGGTTTAATAGATTAGGCTTTTAACGATATACAATTGATCCTTTTATTTGTTTTGATTAACAAAGGTTATTAAGAAGTTGATTTTCAACGACAAGTTTGTGTTATTTATAAAAGAATCATCCGTAAAAATCATCAATTTAGCCTTTAATAAGTCGATTGAAACCATATTGATTCCTCGGTTTAAATTTCGTATTTGCTACTCTAACCTTTTATTTAGTCGGGTAAAGCTTTCATTAGTTAGGTATTGTATTTGTACTGTAATTAATAACTTGTAAAAGGCTTTTGGTTAGTATAAGATAGTAATGTAATTGTCACGAATGCATTGTTTTAAGTACTATTAAACTCTTGCTATATCAGTCTTATTAATTATAACCAAGTTAGCGCTCTAGGTCTTTTGGCAGAAACTAAGGTAAGTATCAATATTAAGTATACGGATTGATGATTCGTCTAAGTCAAGTTAATTATCCTTCATCAAAGTTACAACCGGCTTGTAATTTTAAAACTTCAAGTTTTTGATTGTTTGCTATTGTAATGTCATTAAATTAGCAGTTTTAATGAAAAGGGTATCGTTAATTTGTATATTTACTAAGCCGAAGTTTCCCTTTTACGTTATCAGTAAGTATGGGTTATAGATTAAAGATTTTATATTTAGTTTTAACTTGAAATGCAATTGATAGGATAGAATTCAATAAATGCCTATTGTAGCTAATCGAAAAAATGGCTTAATATATTGCATAACTGTAGATATTATTATATATCACTATAGTTAGTAAATGTATGGATTCTCTTAAAGGGCACATAATAGTGCATCACGTTACAAAGTGCACTCCTGCAGAGTGTATGATAACGTATCACGCTGCAGGATGCACCTTTTATACCACTACTTAAAAAGGAGATTAGCAAAGTGCATGGTAAAGTGCCACGCTCTGGGTGAGAGCTTATAAGCTCTCATCTAAGGCGTGCACTCTCTGGATGCCTCTTCTCTCAACAACTTATCTTCACTACTACAATACCAATATTTCTGATTACTCTTCTACTACATTGATGTAAAGAGACCTTACCAACAGTAACCGTACCCGGAAGATATTTTCCAAGTAGTTCTTACGGTGAATTTAATAAGAGAATCTATTATAGATCGATTGTTAATTACATATACGTATTGCTGTTGGAATAGCAGTCAAGTGCAGTACAGTCAAGTCAACTTTACTTGCAGTAAGGTTGATTGTACGTACTGCAAATTAACTGCAGTTTGTGGGATTTGAATACACTGCACTGCAAGTGTAGTGCAGTAGGTGCCCACTTCAAAGTGAGGTACAGGCCAAAGCGTTTGACCATACAAATTAGTGTGCAGACTGGCTAGCGGTCTGCCAAACTTAGAAGGAACACATATCAATCAACAATATCAGCGCAACACTAGTTACTTCGACTATACTGATTCAAATCGACTACGTTACAACGATAAAGGCCTGCCAACACTAATCAGTGCTTATTAGGCTAAGCACAGATTGGCTAAGTAGAAGAAGAAGCTACTTTCCGGTTGTTACGCTTTATGTTGCGGTTAGAGTAAAGGAAAGATTTTTGTAAAGGGCCTTTACTATTGCATCGGGTTTAACAGTAGTAAGTAGAGAAGACTTTTAAGCTACATCGGTTTTAACGGTAACTTAAAGGTAACGACAATGTCGTTATTCTAAAACACCAAGAAATCTTTATTATTCCTTTTTAAAGACGTTAAGATTAACTATCAAAAGTCTTAAAGTACAGTAAGTTGGCAAACAGCTAAGTTAATACTACTACGGGTATTACTACCGTAGGAAAAATAACTAAGTCCCTACGTTAAAATAATAACTTTTAATCTTTATTACCATCAAAAGACCTTTAACTTTACTCTTTACACCAAATTTTTACCCTACTTTACTTTTTTCACTACCTATATTACTTCAATCGTTAAAATCGCTACTCTGAATAAAAACACTAAATCGCGCTAAGAAAGCTACGTCGCGCCACTCCACGTTAAAAAACCAGGTCCATACGCCTTCAAATCATCAAGTCTCTCGCCCTATATGCCCTATACAAGCCAAAACGTTAAAATGGCTTTAAGTCAAGTATTTATAGAGGAAGTTAAAGCCCTTGGATCAGTTTTTACTAAATACTACAATTACGATTTTTAGGGATACGAAGTTAATAAAAAATCAACCGAAAAGCACTTAACTAATTTCGTCAGCTATTTTATCTTAGAATACGTTACCGACGAAGATCTTAACAACGTGTTTTTCAAAGTCTGGAAATTCTTTGGAGACTAAACACTTAACATATAAAAGGCAACCTAAAAGACTGTTAAATCCAAACTAAGAACTAGATTTGAATACCGAGGTATTTACGTGCCAAAGAGCAACATTACCAAGCTGGCGGAAACCCTTTTCAAGCTAGCCTAGCTTATAAAATACCCAAAGAACCTATGGCTGAAAAAGAAAGGGATTAAGAAATTACAACGCCTACATATACGCTCTAGGGGACCTCCTTTTTAACCTTAATTAAGGCAGGCTTTTTCGCGTGCTGACGATAAAAAATACGTTAACCTGCTTAACGGTTTAGTACCCCTATGTAATAGTGTAGAGTACGCATTAAGCGGCAGTTGAGCGCGTAAACTAAAGACTACCAATGCGACCAAAAGTATTAATATTATCGTTTTATACTAGTCTATTAAGCAGGAGCCTCGCCGAACCCCTTAACACCAAAAGGATTATCGCCAACCTTTCTATAGAGGATACCACTAAACCAATTTCCCCCAAACCCGTTAACACGTTCAGTTTCAATAGCCAAGTTAAAAAAGGACCAGATTCACACGTAAGCTGACTATAGGTACGACCACTGGCTTTTCCTTTCCAAACTTAGCCAAAGGTAACTATTCTGCCTATTAGCATTATGTTATAACCCAGACAGAGGTTGGGCCAGGAAGCAGGCCAGTATGCAACACTGCGCCACTAGAAAGCCTGAAGTCTAGAATCAGGTGGGGAACTTCTTTTATGTCAGCAACCCCGAACAGGGAAGGACCAATGGGACCGACAGCGGTCCAGTCGATTATACAGGACTGATGAAACCGATAGCGACTCCAGCGGTCCAGTACTGAAGACGGTATGAAAGATAGGGATATAAGGACACGGTCAGCACCACATAGATAGTATTTCCTTCATAGCTCTTCAGTTGTCAATCTAAGTATTCAGTCTACACACCTGAATAGCCTAACAACTAGTGATTATTCTACAGCACGAATAAACATCTTGATATTGCACCTTTGTTACCTCTGCTACCTTACTGCTAACATAAACCCCTTAATACCTTCTATTTACTTACGGGTATTTAGTGTGATCATAACATATTAATAATAACCTTAATCCCTTTCCTAATTAATTAAAAAAGGGTTATACGACTAATACATTACTTTCTCCCCTCAGCGCGTCTTTATAAAGGATACGGATTATATGGTAATCACTACGTTCGTTAAAATTTAGAAAGGAAAAAAGAAGTATAACGGTAAGCCGTATAACCTTTTTAATATCAAGTAACGCCCATTTTTTAATATTTACCGCCAAATAAAAGTTGAGTTACCAAGATTTTACTAGTTATTTCCCAATATCATTACCAGCTAAGCTAAAGACTACTACCTTCGATACCTTATAAATTGTACGTCTTTCCGCGAAATCTACGATAGTATAAAGGGATATTTCGAACACGATATCAACTTCGCCTAGTATTATATATATCGGAATATTATTAAGTGGTCCTATATATTAGATTATAAAAAAAAATCTAAAAGTAAAATAGACCTTTTAAATCGGATACTTAACAGACTAATATTTTATCAACAGGTAATAGGGAACATAGAAGCTAGCAAAAACACCTTACGCTAATAGGTCTGGCAAGTAATTACGGGTTACAAAAAGTTTAAATACGCCTTGTAATACCTTAATACCATCTATAAAGGGTTTTTTTTGGCCAATTACACTTCTCTTTAACAACCGTAACTGCTTGAGTTTCCGTTTCGACCGGTATATACCCACAAGCTCCAGAATTCAGTGACGAAAAAGATCCTTCAAATTCGTACTACATTAATCGACGATACAAACGACTCGACAAGTACGGTTAACAAAGGGTCCGGACCTCTACCCACGGAAAAGGGTATTCATCCTCCTTAAGATCTTTAAGTCGACTAAGCAAGTTTAACTTGAACATTAAGAGATATTGAATTTACGGTAAACAAAACTACTCGTCAATACGCTACACTGCCGCCGAATATAACGTAAAATAGGTGATATACTACACGTAATACCCCTTTACCTTAAAATAAAACTATATGAAACGTATTACATAATTTGAAGAAAGTAAAATTAAGGAAAAGGAAAATAAGTTGAAGGCTATCGGCTAATACGAAGATATTAGTACTAACACCGGTATTAGCTTGGAAGCCACGTAATAACTAGCTAACCATGTATTTTTATACCGCTTTAAAGGTAAAAACCCCTGCCGTCGTTATAATGATAAAGACTCTGGCCCTATACACCTTTTTATTATTCAAAATAGGTATGCGAAATAAGTTTTTTAAAGGATTATACCAGACATAGAGGTAATATGGTACTTAACAGGAGGCTATTCGCAAGATATCGCATTACAAAGGGATACTAATACTATTACGAAACTTGACTACGTGGATGCTAGTAAGGCCAGAGTTAGTTTTGACCTTAGAAAAGAGATATCTTTACTGAGATCGATGATGGCAAAAATTGTTGTTAACCTTATTGTTTTCCATATTTTGAAATCCGCTACCCCCTTTCTCATTCACTTTAAAGATATAAAAAACCTCGGTGTTAACGTTAATAATTAGACTAATAAGCTACTACATATTAAGGCCGATAAAAGGTTTTTACTTAACATTAAGTGGGGGTACCTTTGGTTTTATTTTTAAGGACCAAAGGTAATGATATTAAATTTAACGAAGGTAGAACTTCGTTAATTACATCTTAAGTTTAATTATCCGGTAATTAATAGGTTGTATAAGGTTTTAAAGATAACTGGTTACGAAAACATAGATTTACTAATATTAAAGGTGGTTAAACGCCTTTACTACTATTGCCAATCACACTTTCAAACCCTTTTAAGATTTAAGTTTACGTTAAAAAAGATTAAAATTTTAACTCGGAAATTTTCGTAAACGTGTTTTATTTAGACGAAAAGTTAATATTACACGTCGTAAATTCTATTACGGCTTTTTATATCGTTAAATTCTTTAAAACTATTATGGCGAAGGAAACATAGGAAATATTACGTATTTTATAAATTGATATATACCTTGGTTTACCTAACGTGTTAATTTACGATACTGGTACTAACTTTATTACGATAAAAATTTTCACCAATATAAAATTAATAGGGATTTAATATAAATAGGTTTTTGTAAAAGGTTATTAAGGTATTAACAAAGTTAAAAGAATATACGTACTTTTGAGAAGAGCTTATAATATCTTTATATTATAAATCGAAAGCTTTATAAGTTAAAAGGCATGGCTTTAAATAATGGTGAAAAGTTTTAACGATACTATTAGTCCTAACGGATTTATACTAACTTTACTAGTACTGGGGGTTTACCCACATATAATAACTAAGTCTCTACCCTCGTCAAATACCTAAAAGCGTGTCATGTCATAAAATAAAACGTTAAAAAAACTGAAAAGGAATTCGGCACGTCGCAAGGTTCATAATACCCTTAATACTAAAAACTAACTATTAATAATGAATATATTTTACTCCCCCTTTAAAGTAAAGTCCTTACGTAGCGCGAGCCGGGTAAGTGGTATAAGATATATAAAATATTAAATGTTACCAATTAAAACGCAATATTTAAAACTATTAACGGTCCCGTAACTTTTCAAATTATATAAGTTAAGCCGTATAAAAAGTTCTTTAAGTCTAATGAAGATCCTAACGTCGATAACCTCCGAACCGAACGAATTAGTTAATATAAACCTCCTGAGCCGACTGTTACTAAGCCGATAAAACGCCAACGACGTAAAAGACCACCTAAAAAGAGGATATACATTAAAAAGGAGGAAGATAAAAATCATAAGCCTAACAAGGTATATACAATGGCGCAGGTATTCTAAAAGGAAAAGTTTAACAGAAAACTTACCCTTAAGTTACGTGATGAAGGCATTATTAATATATAGGGCAAGCTTTTTAAGAAAAGTAACTAAGTGAAAATTAACGGCCTTTTATTAAGAGAGGTTGTATAATTTATACCGTTCACTTAATTTAAAGGCTAAGATATTACTATCTTTATATTGAAGATAATTTATAAGGTTAGAGGTAAAACTACGGACCGGCTGTACGAAAAGTTACAGTTAATCGTTTCAGGATACGGTAATAAAGGTAAGGATTAAATTTTTCCTTAATAGCCTATAATCCAAAAAATGAGCTAATATTTAATCGTTAATATTGTTACTAATTTGACTACTAATATAAAGGGTTAGTTTACATTTAACGGCCGGGATATCACATAAATGTATACGTAATTTACCACCGATTTTGAGCGGATTGTATTACCAAAACTACCATGAAAACTAAGGAACAAGTTTCCGACCAACACGATAATATACTATATTAAGTTTTTATATGAATTAGTTAAGTCTAACGTCTATTAGTCCAAATACACTTTCAAAATAAATTAGGTATAAAGACTTTAACATTTAACTCATACCTATTAATTATAAAAGGTAAAAACTTTGGTATCGTGGGTATGTAAACTAATAATACCTTTTTCCTCAACGATGTTAGATTTATAGCGGCGGAACAACATGCCATCGAAATGTTAGGTCTTTAGAAGTGTAAGATAATTGAAACGTTAGTTAGGAGTATATAAATTAACTTTAACAGATCGTTAATTCATATATATAGTATTAAGGCTAAAAGCGGCATTGACATTAACTTACGTCAAAAGGGGTAAACCACAACCCTAAAAACTATCTTCAAAGCTAATAAGGTAAGGGTACAAAAATACCTAAAGAAAAAGGCCCGTACAATCTATATCGTTACGTTATATAAACCGAAGGTATCGTACAACCTTTCCATTACAGAACAAATACAGAACCCTTAAAACAAAGCCTTTAACAATTTAAATAAGCGGATTCAGTAATAAATAGATTACGTAGAAAGAGGAATTAATATGGGTTTTGTGAATTTAATGAAGGTGAAGTTAATAATTTTTACGAACGGATTATTTATTAACAATATTAACCTTACGTCATAAATCGGCTTTTTAATAATACTTGTTAACGAGGATAAGTTCAAAGGGTAATTTAAGATTATGGGAAACCTTATATACTAAATATCTATTAAGTGTCAACGTGTAATTCGAAGCGTATTAATCTTTAAAGTTCACAATATAATAATAGGATTTGAAATAGGTATGGTGACTAACAGCATATGAAGGATTATTACCAAATAACTGGGTTTATTACCGATACTTGTAATAGTTTATGCTGACTTCCGAAGCCTTTACGAATACCTATTAAAACTGGGCAAGACTAATGAAAAACGCCGAATAATAGACGTAATAACGTTAAGTGAGGTATATGAAACCCGGGAAATCGATAAGTTCCAGTGGATTAATAGCAAAGATAACCTTACCGATGTTATAACTAAGGTTACACCTAATAACGCTCTGGAAAGGTTTATAGATAGTAATGCGCTAAATATACAAATCGAGGGATACGTGGACCGCCTAACACGTAACATAAAGGAACAGGGTTATCCAAACAAACTGGAAAACCGCTAAGATAATAGTAGCGGTAGCAATAGTTTGAATTACTGGTAAAGGGTACGTAAGTGGTGACGTACTTAATTTGCGTAAGTCTGTGGCGAAGGATCTGTATACGGGATTTAAGGAACGAAAGCCTCGGAGAGATGAAGTAAAAAGGCCACAAGGGGCCGTAATTAAGGTTGTTTCCAGTAAAAATTAATCGGAATTCACAAGAGTTTAGCCTATTATTAGCTTGTGGATTGAAAAAGAATCTCAGAGGTTGCCACCCATTGATGACAAGTCACACTGACGTGCAAGCACAAAACAAAAAGCCGCCAGTGTTGGAATAGCAGTCAAATGCAGTACAGTCAAGTCAACTTTACTTGTAGTAAGGTTAATTGTACGTATTACAAATTGACTGCAGTTTGTGAGATTTAAATACACTGTATTATAAGTGTAGTGCAGTAGGTACCCACTTTAAAGTGGGGTATAGGCCAAAGCGTTTAGCCATACAAATTAGTGTGCAGACCGGCTAGCAGTCTACCAAACTTAGAGGGGACACATATCAATCAACAATATCAGCGCAACACCAGTTTCTTCGACTACAGTAATTTAAATCAATTACGTTGCAACAATAAAGACCTACCAACATTTGCGTTATATTACAGTTATTGAAGGTAAATGTTCCTTTAGTTGCAGCTTATAAATTTGTTTTTAAAACGATTATTAAAAGTTAGCCGATTTTTTAAATCATCAACTACGGCATAAAAATCTAGCTTTTGACTTTATTATCGTATTTTTCAACAATTACATATGATTTTTTATACGGCCGCCCCGTTATTTTGCCTTTAACCTCATATATAATCTTTGATTTATAGAAATTGATATTTAGGTTTCGGAGGTTAAAGTCGTTTTTAGATACGAATTGTACAATTCTTCGAGTCAAAAATCCACCAATTTCGATCCTATCGTTTTCTTCAAAAGGTTTGCCAGAGGTTTCAATAACGTTTTATACTTGAAACTTTATAACCAAATTTTGATCATCCTTTTTTTCCTATTAATTTAAATAATATTAGAGTTCTAGTTTCAAATATCTTTCTCGTCTTTAACGTTCCTCTTTTTTCCATAGTTTTCCGTGTAGGAAACGTTTTATTGCGTTATCGATTACGGGAGAAGGAGTGTTATATTAGCTCGTTCGCTTAATTTTACTCGTTTCATCGCTATTGTCAATGGCTTTGATATAAGTTTTACCCTAGTTTATAGAAAACGATACAAAACTTTTAGCAGGTTGAACAATTACTTTAAAGTTTGCAATACTTGAGATTTTAATACGCTATTTAATTCACCCGACTCCCGTTATACGAGGACTTTACTTTACAACGGCAAAATAAATATATTGTTAGTAGGCTTTGGACATTGCAATGTTGTCGATTCAATTGATTGAAGTAACAGTAGTATTTCAGTAGTTAGATGGTGAATGTATTGTTCTAGGTTTAGCAGACCGCTAGTCGGTCTGCATTGTAATTTTCATGGCCAATTACTTGGTCCGTGCCCTAGAGTAAAGTGTAGTATCTTACACTCGACCTACATCCAATGCGGTAAGTCCGTACAAAGCAATACACTTGTGGTACAGTTAAATTTACTGTAAGAAAAGTTGACCTACTGCACTACATGTAATACTATTCCAACACTGGTGGATTTCTAGTTTGTACGCATACGCTAGTATGGCTAACCAATCTTTTCCGGTTACCGATAAATTACCTCCTCGTTAACTAGCCAGACCCTTGTTAATTCTAGTTCACTTTCATGCTAAGTTAAACCCAATTATATGTAAATTAACTCCATTTGACCTTAATTACGCCGTTGGTCCAAGGTTCGAGTTTATTTACTCCCACAAAAAACTTTTCCGCTACAAGCTTTTGTAAGCCTTCACTTTGACTATACCACTTTAACAGATCATTATCTTCAATCCCCTAATAGTCTTCCAACTTTCCAATATATCCATATCTGCTGTCACGTTGTTTAGGCTTTCAAAGTGGCCTATCTACGTCGCCCTCAATACGTATAGTTAGCTTGTTAATGTCTACAAATCTTTTTAGGGCTTTGTTTGGCGATGCCTTCGTTATAGCTTTAGTAAGGTTGTCTTTGCCATCGATTTATAGGAACTCCTCAATCTCCCTCCCTTTGTATTCTTCGCGAAGTACTATTACATTAATTATTAGGCGCTTTTTACTAGTGGTTCTGAGCTTTGAAAGGCATTCAAAAAAGCTTTTTAAGTCGATATAAATCACTATTAGGATAAGAGTCATTTTTAGCTGCCTAATAATAAGGTTAAGGGTTTTCCATAGTGCTATACCTACGTTAAAACCCGCTATTATACTGTAAACCTCCGATACTAGCACGTTTCGAGTTATCATTTTATACTTAACAGAAGTCCAGTGAATTAGATTAGTGGTAATGCTAAACTGGTCTTTTCGCCTGTCTTTGTTAACAAGGGTTATTAAAAATTCAATCTGTAAAGATAAGTCTATATTGTTTGTAAAGGATACGTCCGTAAAGATTATTAACTTAGCCCTTGACAGGTTAATTGTGACCATATTAATCCCGCGATCTAAGTTCCGCATCTGCCATTCAAACCTCTTATTTAACCGGTCAAAGTCTTTATATATTAATTCCTATACTTGTATGGCGATGGATAAATCGTACGATACCTCCGATCAATATAAGATAATGATATAACCGCTACAAACACATTATTAGAGGTACCGCTAGGTCTTAGCTAGTTCAGTCTTATTAATTATAGCTAAAACGGTACCCTAACCCATTTGTCGAAAGTTAAGGCTGGTATTAACACTAAATATACGGATTAACAATTTATTAAAGTTAAGTTAACTACTTTTCGTTAACGCCGTTACTGGCTTACAATTCTAAAACTTAAAATTCTTAATCGCCTACTGATTTATTACCACAAAGCTAACCGTTCCAACGAAAAGGGTATCGTCAATTTGTATACCTATTACGCCGAAGTTCTTTTGTTATATTGCCAATAAATACGGGTTATACGTTAAAGACTTTATTATTAGCCGGGATTCAAAGTTCGACTGATAATTTATAAACCAATGGACGCCTACTTTCGCTAATTTATATAGTGGTTTAATATACCGTATTACCGTTTCTAAAGGGTAAATGGCACGTAGCTTCCGCAGCAGTTATAGTAATACGATATTTTATAAATCTATTACTAATTACGTATGGGCTTACGTAATATTATGGTCATCAAGTATAAACTTGCCTTTAGTTTTAACTAGTACACTTATTATTAAAGTAACTATTAAATGCTAGCTAATCGTCTAAATAGTTAGCAACTACGTAAAAATCTAGTCTTTACCTTTATCTCCGTATCTTTAAGCGATCAATTGTGACTTTTAGTACGGCCGCCCCATAATCTTACCCTAAACCTTGTAAATAATCCTCGACTTAAAGATCGTAACGTTTGGGTCTTAAAGGTTAAATTTGGTTTTCGATACAAATTATACAACTCCTCGAGTTAATAAGCCGTAGATTTCGACTCTATCACTTTCCTGAAAATATTTATCGGAATTCCTAATAATTCTTTGGATTTTAAGCTTCAATACTAAGTCTTCGTTATCCTTTTTTTCTAATTTACCCAAATAATATTGTAAATACGGCCCGGTATATATTTATCCTCTTTAACGTTCATTTTCTTCGAAGGTCGTCCGCGCTAGCGACGTTTTATCGACTTATCGATAATAGGTAAGGGAGGTTTATATGATTTTAGTTGTTTAACTTAAGGTTTCATTATTATCAATAGCCCTAATATAAGCTTTAACCTAGGTAATTCGAAAGGATATAAGACTGTTAACAATTTTAATAACTAATTTAGAATTCGTAATACTTAAGGTTTTGTATAGGCTTTCCTATTTGCTTAGCTCCCACCACATAAGGACTTCACTTTACAACGGTAAAGTAAGCACATTGATTATTAAGGGGCTATTCCTGGTATTAAGGGCGTTATTAACCTGGCTGCGTACTGATTCTATTTGTAATTTCTCTAAAGCTTTACCATAGGCCGCAACACATTTTTAAATACTTACCGAAAGTGGAGATTTACTCGTTAGGCGTAAATACGCTTTAAAAACCAATAATTTTGGTACCAAGCCGTTGAAGCCCACAATGTCGTTAAGGCCTTTTACTGTTATCTGTAAACGTGCCACCGTATCTATGAAGCTTTTAATTTCTAATATAAATATATTATATATTTGGCGAAGTAGTAAGTATCCTTATTTAACCTTCTCAATTATTCAATAAGCTTTTACAGGCACTTGTTCGTACTAAATACCCATTATTTTAACATCTTTCTAAAACTCCGCCGCCGTAAAATTGGTATCAATATTATGGACGACGACGTTGGGTGAACCCTAATACGTATTGATTTACAATATCCTTAGCGTTTCCCACGTATCCTTGGCCTAAAAGAACTTCAGAAACTAAGCTCCGTGAAAAGAAGTTGCGGAGTTAATGACGTAAAAACCAAGCTCATTATATAAGTAAAATACGTTAATAAAAATTTCGAATTTAAAGTTTTTATCGTCTTTTGATGTAAACTTAAATCTCTGGGAGGCTTAGAAATACGGTTAACAGTAATGGAAAAGTCTTTTAATGGTTTTTAGAACAAAGTATTCTACATTTTTATGCCCTAAAGACTTTAGGACTTTATACAGCCTATCAATGGCTAGGTAGTTAAAACGCCGGTATAATTAACGTATCTTTGGCTCCGTCAGGTTTAACAACATTACTTCTGGGCCTGAAGGATAAAACTATAAGTGACTCTATTTTAAGGCGAGAAAAAACCTCTGGCCGTTTTTAACTATCTTTTTTACATTAACATGAACGGCAACGCCGAGACTTTTTATATCCTTTAAATAAAGTAAAAAGAGGGGTAAGAGACTTAAGGATATAAAACGTAATTATTTCCACAATAATTTACACTGCTGTTATTTTTATTAACAATAGTTGTTCGCTTAAGCCAAAACTAATTTTAGCTTTGCTAACATCGTGACGATTGATTTTAGTGGATATAGTGATTTTTCTCCGCATTACTTCATAATACAAATAACCTCTTGTTAAGTAACTTACTGCCTCAATGTTTAATATAATATTCTAAAACGTATGGTTCGCGTAACAATCACTAATATTAAAGGTTTATAAGGAATTAGGAGTATAGTTGGAGTAAGGGTAAAGGTCTCTACTACCGAAACAGTGGAAAAAGATATAGTCGGCTAGTAATTGGGCTATGTTAAGAATAATTTCTTCGTGTTACCTGATTTATTTAGGGGTATTACCATTAATTAGCTTATTGCCTTCGAAATATATGATTTGGTTCGAGTATTTATGTTTAAAAGTGGTGGGGTACTGGATATAATACATTAATTTTCTGTTATTTTGCTTAGCGGGGGGGTATTAAGTTAACTAATTACTAGTTTTACCACAAATTTAACATTTTTTACTACTATTACAACGATAGTGTTAGCAGTTAGCAGGTCCATCTAAAACTTGGCCTTATTGGCGCTAACGTGGTTGTTACCTCTAATTTGGGATCGATGTTGATGGACTAGATTTTAGGCGTTGTGAGCGCCCGTAACTGTATATACGTTCGATGTAATTAACCATCGTAAGGTCTTTTTTTCATGTTAGGAAAGTTATCAGCTTAAGGGTATTTATTAAGCGAATTTAGTATACGCGTTATTACAGTGGCAAACAAAAAGCGAAAATGGTTAAAAAAGCTTTCGCAAGTAGCATCTGGGCGTTATAAGGCGTATTCGAACTCGCTAATACCCGTAACTATTACCCGTACCTACTAGTGAAGTGTGGTTTTGCCAATATAAGCTTTCCACATTGCTTCTTAACATAATATTAACTTGTTAAACATCTGGTTAAGAATATCTATTGGTAATTCCTCTTTTTTTCTTTACCATTATTATAGTTTACTTCGTGGTAGCCCAAGTTATATAATATTACACGAGTTAGACATCGTATTCGAAGTGGTCCTTTATATTATCGTAGATTTTGCGGAACGTGGTAGCTCCAGTTAGAAAGGTTAGGTAGTAGTCTCTTATGTGCCTTATAAGGATTCCGGGGAATAGTGAGTGAAAACCTAAAGGTGGAATTTCCATCCATTTGCAAATGTTTCAAGAGGGCATTATCTTGGAGTCGGGAAGTTTATAGGGCTTTCCATTATATTTCTCTACGTCATTCTAATTCTTGGCGAAATACTTAAGTAAATTATAGTTAATAAATACCATTCTAACGGGTTTTAGAAGAAGGTGACGATAGTTATTCCACTAAATGGTGTTTTCTAATAGTTTAAGCCGTATGACTTCCGAGACATAAGATTAGGGGTAATTGCTAGTCGTTTGGCCTAAAGGATAAATTCCTGTGATAGGACCTATAGTTGGTTTTTGCGCGTAGGTAAGTCTAAAAGGAAAAGGTTTTTAAAGAGTTAATTTTTAGGGAACGATAGGAACTTAAAGGTTTTGGGAGGTCTGACGATTTTGTTTAATTAACTAGTGTAAAGCGCTGAAGTTAATACCTTTCGCCGTGTTAGTCACTATTGTTTTACGTACCCTATTATTGTTAAGGGTGTATTCCGCGTTATTATATGGGTGTATTAAATTACCGGGCAGGTTAATAAGTTCCTTATCATCAGCGTACAAAAAGGCTTAACCTAGCTAAGTAGGAAGTGTGAGTCCCCTGAAACGTACGTGTAGGTGTTAAAATCCCTTAACGCTTTTTATTTTTCCTTGGAGGTTTTAAGAATCAAGGTTTTAAAGGTTATCTTCTTGTTAAGCCAGTTCGAAAAGAGTTTCCACCAATCCTAAAAGGGTCTTTTCAGGGATTTAAATACTGCAGCGTGTAACCTCATTCTTTAGCTAGGCCTTAACCATACTCTGGATCATCTTTTACCTGTTAAGAATCTAATAGTTGAAAAACTCGCGGAAATTTTAGAAAGCGCGTGCGTCGCGGCCGTATTCGTCACTGAGGTCCACGTCGATAATGTATTAGCTAACGTAGTTAGTCAGGTAGACTTTAGTTAAAGTCTAGTTAATATCCGTAATTTAGCGTGAGGTCTCGTGACGTGGATTTCTTGGCGCGATTTGGCGATTCTTCGTATTTTCGTTTATAGCAGCAAACTTAATGGTTAAAATTGATATGTAGGGAGTGAAAAGAGTGAAGTATAGGCAGAGGTTTGGTGTAGAGGGTAAGGGCGAAAGTCGTTGTTAGTAGTAGAGATTGTTTGACGTGGGGACTTGGTTGTTTTTCTTACAGTAGTAACACCTATAGTAACACTAACTTGCTGAACTTTAAGACTTTTAACAGTTATTATCAACGTTTTCAAAGAAGATCTGTAAAAATTTCTTAATGTTTTCAGTAACGATACCATTGCTACCTCTAAGCTGCCATAAAAACCAACGAAACCTAAAAGTTTTCTCTATTTACTACCATAAAAACCGACGTAGCAGTAAAAGCCCTTCGCAAAAATATTTCCTCTATCCTAACGGTCGTTTAACTTAAAGCGTAACTGGAAAGTAGCTTCTTCTTCTACTTAGCTTATCTGTGCTTAACCTAATAAGCACTGATTAGTATTGGAAATCCTTAGATATTGCAACATTGTCGATTCGATTGGTCGAAGTAACAGTAGTATTGCAGTAGTCAGATGATGGATGTATTGTTCTAGGTTTGGCAGACCGCTAGCCGGTCTGCACTGTAATTTGTATGACTAATTGCTTGGCTCGTGTCTTAGAGTGAAGTGTAGTATCCTGCACTCGACTTACACTTAATGCGGTAAGTCCGCATAAAGAAATGCACTTGCAGTACGGTCAACTTTACTGTAAGTAAAGTTGACCTACTACACTGCATGCAATACTATTCCAAAAAAACCCAAATTAATACTAGGCATTAACTATTGATACCACATTATACTTTTTTTCTTTTTATAGTCAAAGCCGTGAGGGTTGTTAGCTCAAAATATCAAGTGTAAATAAAATATGGCTTTTACCAACCATATTATTCTATTTTACGACATTATAATAGGCAAGTTTCGTAAGAAGAAAAAAGTCAAACTAAACTTAAATTAATGAAATTTACATAGTATGCCCTATAATATATAAATCGAAGCAACGAGAAAAATTATTGGATTTCCTTAGTTAGTGATTAAATTGTTTGGTTTTTTTTTTTACGTTCGCTACCTTAACGAACTAGAAGTTTTACATGTGGCCAAAGCTATTATCAATTCAAAATCAATTGACCAACATGGTAAATTTGGACGTTTAGTTTTGCATACATTAATGAAATAAAATGAAAAACTGTGTACAGCAATTTTAAGAGGAAATAAACTTGATAGGAAGTAAATCTATTATACATATGGTAGTTGAGTAATATAAGGAAAGACTTTCATAGCCAAAAAATCTTCTTGACAAGACATATTCGCACCAGTACTAATATTATAAAACGAAAATCTGTTAGTATTATAATTATATGAACGTGAAGTGCAGTTAAATCAATTCCAATATAATCAAGTTAACTATATTTACTATAAGTCAAATATAAGGAGTTTCCAATTTGATTTAAGGTACGGTCTAATAAATCTGCTATACAAAGTATTATATAGATTGGCTAGCGGTCTGCCAAACTTAGAACAATACATTCACCACTTGATCACACAATACTATTAGTGGTTAATTATACTGTTATACTTTAAAAAGGGTTTAGAGAAGATTTTTTGGCGTTTTAGATAGCGATATCATCGTCAATTTTGAACTGCTATAAAGACTAAGATAATCCAGAAGTCCTCTTTATTTATTACCGTGACAACTGACATAGTTTGTAAAGGCCTTTTACAAAAATATTTCATTCATTCTGTAACACAAAGCATAACTAGAAAGTAACTTATTTTTCTACCCAACTTATCTGTTCTTAATCCAATACATAGTAATCAGTATTCATAGGCGTTCAAATTTTATAACATTTTTAATTTCAAATATAGTCGAAGTAACAGTAGTATTACAGTAGTCAAATAGTGGATGATTGTTTCTTCTAAGTTTGGCAGACCGCTATCCGGTCTGCATACTACTTTGTACGGTCAATTGTTTTGCCTATGCCCCACATTGAATTGGGTACTCTACTGAAATTTACTTCTAGCAATACAGTCAAGTTTTATTGCACTGTATTTGAATGCTATTCCAGAAGTATCCTCCTTACATATATTACCATTTAAGCTTCTAATTCACAGGGTTTTATTACCCCAACTACTTGAATTTACAATACTTACGATTAATATAATACATAAAAACAAAGCTTCAATTATCCTTCCAATCAACAATAAAATAAGTTTAGAGGAATATAACAATTAAATTTGATATCCATATAATTAAAGTTGTAAGCAAAAAAACGTAATCAACTAAACAAACCATTGGAAGTAACATTAAAGTAATGAAAAACGTATTGAAACTTTTAAAAATTTGTAATTACTAGATTAGCCAATTAAAGTAATATAAGTTTTCCAACTCGGACGTTTCCCATTACCTGTTAACAAAACATTAAGTTATTTATTATCGAATTAAAAAGGTGCATATTGATTTCCGACTCCTTCTTGTATTACAAAATATACATACAATTCATACTATGATTATTGATAAGCCTTTAGACGTTACAATGTTGTCGATTGTAATAGTGGTTGAAATAAAAGTAGTCTTACGTGGTCAAGTATTGGATGTATTGTTTCAATTTTGGCAGACCGCTAACAATTCTGCATACTAATTTGTGGGAGTAATTGCTTGGCTTGTGTCCCGCATTAAATTGAGCACTCCACTGCAATTAACTTGCAACAGTACAGTCAACTTTGACTACACTGCACTTAAACACTATTCTAACACTGACAGCTTCTTGTTTTATAATGCTAGTTACAGTATTAGTACGTTCTATAAAAAGTATTTTCGGCTACTTAAAAACTTCCCTATTAAAATTCTATTGCTATTTATATAATAGTTTTGTTGGTAGGCCTTTATAATTGCAACGTAATCGATTCGAATCCCTGTGGTCGAAGTAACTGGTGCTTCGTTGATATTGTTGATTGATGTGTATAGGTTCAAATTTTGGCAGATCGCTAGCCGGTCTGCACACTAATTTGTATGGCCAAACGCTTTGGTCTGTGCCCCACTTTGAAGTAGGCACCTACTGCACTGCACTTGCAATACAGCCCCACAAACTACAGTCAATTTGCAGTATGTACAATCAACTTTACTACAAGTAAAGTTGACTGAACTATACTGTATTTGACTGCTATTCCAACACTGGCGGCTTTTTGTTTTTGTGCCTGCATGCTAGCGTAGCTTGCCATCAATTGATGGCAACCCCTAAAATCTCTCCTCATTCCATTAGCCAAACCCCTATCAATTCCGATTAATCTGTACTAAAATCAATCTTAATTATGGCCCCTTATGGACCTTTTACTCTACCTTTTCGAAACCTTCGTTTCTTAAATCCCGTGCACAGATCTTTCGCCATAAACCTATGTAAATCAGGTATGCCACCACTTACATACCTTTTGCAAGTAGTTTAAACTACTGCCATTGCTATCTTCGCCATCACCACCATTACCCTGGCGGTCTTCTAGTTTGCTATGGCAACCCTATTTCTCTACATCACATGCCGGGCGGTTTACGTATCCCTTAATTCGTATGGTTAACGTATTACTATCCACAAACCTTTTTAAAACGCCGTTGGAAGTGACCTTATTTATAGTATTGGTAAGGTTATCATTACCATTAATTTACCAGAACTTATCGATTTTCCGGGTTCTATTTGCCTCCTTTAACGTTATTACGTTTATTATCAGACGTTTTTTATTAATTATACCCAACTTTAACAGGTATTCATAAAGGCTTCGGAAGTCGGTATATATTATCATAGGTATCGATAACAGTTTTAGCTGTTTAGTAATAATTCTTAATATTCCGTTAGTTACTATGTCTATGTTAAATCTTAATATTATGTCGTAAACTTCCGAGACCCATATACTCTGGGTTACGTATTTATATTTGACAAATATTTAGTATAAAACGTTTCTGATAATTATAAATTACGTTTTGAACCTATTTTCGTTAACGAATATTATTAAAAAGCCGATTTGCAATATAAGGTTAGTATTGCTAAAACATAACCTATCCGTAAAAAATATTAAATTCGCCTTTATCAAATTAATAAAAACTATGTTAATTCCTTTTTTCACATGTTTCATTATCTAATAAATCCGTTTATTTAAGTTATTAAAGTCTTCGTCTTTTAGGTTTTATACCTTTATTATACTAAAAAGGTTGTATGATGTTTATGGCTGACATAATATGGCAATATAAGCCGTACGTGCCTTTTATTTCAAATATCTTTGTAATATTACCTTATCGGTTTTACTGATAATTATTAAGTTTATTGCTTACCCCTTTTAATGTAAACTAATATAAATTCCTTTTTTAGCCTTAACATTATGAATACAGAGTAATGATGCGTTAAAGTTAAGTTATATACATTCGGCTAACGTTTCGATTAACTTATATTTTTTATAGGCCCCAATTTTCGATAATAAGGTATTTCGTCATTATAGCCTAATATCACTGAAAAAATTGGTATCGTTCATTTTTATACTTACGATATTAAAATCTTTACCCTTTGTAATTAACAAATACAGGTTAAAAGTTAAAGTTTTTATATCACGCTTATTTTAAAAATACGTTTGGTACGTTACGAACTAGTGTATGCCTGCTTCAACTAACCTGTATAAAGCCTTGATATAAAGTATTACCGTATTAATCGGGAATTTGTCCCTTCCTTTTTTTTGGCAGCTTTAATAATACCATAAGTTAAAGATCGGTGGCAAATTGCATGTACTTTTACGTAATATCTCGGCTACTAAATAGAAACTAACATTTTATGCTAATAGTTAAACTAATAGTAATAACGATAATTAAACGTTGGCTAATTTTCTGAACTATAAGTAATTAATTAAGGATTTGGTTTTTACCTTTATTACCGTATCCTCAAACGATTAACCGTAACTTTCCATACGGCCGGTTTATAACATCACCTGTAACCTCGTAAAATATCGTTGACTTAAAAATAATGACGTTTTAGCCTTTAAACTACGTTAACAGCATGAATTATATAACCTCCTGTAATAAAAAGTCGTTAATTTCAACTTCATTACTTTCATGAAGGGGCTTACCTAATATATAAATAATACTTTCGCCACGTGGCTTAATGGAAATTTTTCCGTTAACCTTTTTTTTTAAGATATCCACGTCATTATGTACGCCCTTTTAGGCTTATATGTTTTATCACCGTTTTTTCAATGTGTATCCTTTTTTATGTAGTCGTTTACGCCGCCGACATTACATTAATTTGTTAATAATCGGCTCGAAAGAGTTATATTAGCTAATTTGTTCGGCTTGGAGGTTATCCATGTCAGGATCTTTATTAAACTTAAAGGGTACGAGGGGTTTTTAGTACTACTTCACCTGTATAATTCGAGAATCTACGAGGCCGTTAGCAATTTTAACTACTACGTTTAAGTTAGTAATACTTAAGATTTTATATGGCCTATCCTATTTTCCTAGCTCGCGCTACGTAAGGATTTTACTTTAAAGGGAAAATAAAAACAAGTTTGTTATTAAAGGTCTGCTCCTGACATTTAAGGTATTATTAACCTGGCGATGTGCTGATTCCTTCCTTAGCTTTTCTAAGGCTTTACTATATGCCATAACGAGTTTTTAGGTACTTGACGAAAATGAAGACTTGGTTTTAATACGTATATAAGCTCCAAATACTAGCAAAGTTAGTATAAGTCCGTTGAAACCAATAGTATCGTTGAAACCTTTTACCATTATCTAAAGTCGTAATTTTTAGTTTATAAAGCTTCCGATTTCCATTATAGAAATATCATAGACCCTTCGTAAAAAGGAATATACCCGTTCGACCTTACCTATACCCTAATAAATTTTGACTAAAACCAATTTACATTGAATCCGTATTATTTTTACATTAACTTAAAACTTTATCATAATAAAGTTAGTACCGTTATTGTAAATAATACATCTAATAGGCCAAGGTAGGTGTTAAACTATAAAGTATGTAACATCTCCTATATTTACTTTACCGTAATAATCTTAAGAAACTTGGCGAAGTAAAAAACCGTAACAAATTCTATAACGTATAATACTAATTTTCCGTTTAGTTGAAATACGATTATAAAAACCTTTGAGTTCAATTCTTAATATTCTTATAATGTGAATTTAAACCTCAAAGAGGCTTAGGAGTATATTTAACAGGAATGATAAAGCTGTTTAACTGCCTTTAAAGCTGGAAAATATATATTTTCTTGGCCAATTACCTTTAAAATCTTATAAAACCTATTAGTTTCTGGGTAATTAAACCTATGATATAGTGAGCGAAGTTTTGCCTCCATTAGTTTCAATACTACTAGTTTTAACCCTTAAAAGTAAAACCATAAATACCTTTATTTAAGGCTAAGTAGAAACCTTTTGTCGACTTTTACTTGTATTGATTCGTTAATCTAAATATTAACGTTAATGCCGAGGTTTTTTATATCTTTGGGGCAAATGAAAAAGGGGTAAGTGATTTCAAAACATAAAAAACCATAGGTTTAACAATAATCTTAACCGTTGTTGATTCTAGTAAAAATGACTTTTTTCCAAAGCTAAAGCCAACCTTAACTTTGCTAGTATCCGCGTAATTAAGTTCCGTAACAATATTAGTATCTCTTCGCAATACGATATATTACGAATAGCCTCCTATTAAGTACCGTACCGCTCCTCCATCGGACATAATCCCCTAAATTATTTGTTCCGCGTAGTGGTTTTGAATAGTAAAAAGGTATATAAGGCCTGAGTTTTTATCGTGGCAACGATAGGGGTCTTTAATTATAAGGTGGTATGAAAAGGTATAGTCGGTTAGTTATTACGTTTCTTTTAAGCCAATGCTAATACTAGTATTTTGGTGTTAACCGATAACCTTTAGCTTGTTTTCCTTTTATATATCTTGACTTTTTTTAAATTATATAACTTACTTGATATAGTTCCAGTTAAAAGTAAAGGGGAACTACGTTTGATATATCACCTTCTTTACTTTACGTTCGGCAATAATATAGCGTGTTAATCAGTAGCTTCATTTACCACGAATCCAACATTTTTCAACGTTCGATATAAACTTGCTTAAATATCTTAAAAACCTTTAAAAAGAGGAATATCCACTTTCAAGTGTAAAGGTTTGAACCTTCCGTTAACTGTATTAGCTGTGCTTTTCGTACCGTCAATTAATGTAATATAAAATGGAAGTGTTTCCTTCTTCTTTACTAAATTCCGGAGCTTAAGGGTATTTACCAGTAGAGATGGAATTTCGAATAGTCACGGTCGCCAGCAAGAAACGTAATTGGCTAAAAAAACCCTTCGCAAGTGGCATCAGAACATTAAAAGATGTATTAAAACTTTTTATAGCCCATAACTACTTGCTGAACCTGTTGGAATAAAGTGTGTTCACCATCTATTATGTTTCCCATTACTTATTACGAAAGTATTAGCCTTTTAAGCATCTAATGAAAAAGGTAAATCTTGCTTTCCGACCCTTTTTTATAATATAGTATATAAGACCACTTGATAATGTTTTAGTAGGTATAGTATTGGGTAAAATTAATATCGTGTTCGAAATAGACTTTTAAGCCATTATAGATTTCTCGGAAAGAGGCACAATTCTTTAGGTATCGGAGGTGATAATCCTCGGCTTAGCTAATAAGGATACTAGGAAACAGCGAGTAAAAACCTGGCAATTTAACTTTTATCTGGCGACAAATGTTAAAGAATAAACGTAATTTAACGTAGAGGAGGTTATACAGCTTACCGTTATACTTCTACTTTTCTTCCCAACTCTTAAAAAACGTAGTAATTGCTATACAGTCCATATCTACCAAAGGAATGCATCAAGAGGAAAGAGTAATGTATTAGTCTTAAGGACCTTTTATATCTCTTGGCTGAGGAAAAGACTAAGGTTGTTATTAGTAGGCCGGATAGTTACCTCTGGTTAATTTTGGAGGGGAAAAGCCAGTGGTTGTGTTTACAATAGGCTCGCGTATAAATCTAGTCCTTTCTTGATTTGGCTGCTGAAACTAAACGTACTAAGAAGTTTGGGGGAAATAGGTCTAAGTGTTTCTAATGCGGGGAACTTTACCATAATCTTTTTGGTAATAAGGGGTTCAGCGAGATTCCTACTTAATTAATTGGTGAATTTGAGGGTTTACGAGGTATAAGTTAATTGAATTTTCACGTCCACTTATTTAAACTTGAGCAAGTCCTCATGAGCGTGTATATGGACATTAAGGGTTATTGTCGCTTATAATCTCTTTACCTTTAACTAAGGTTTATTAAAGGGTTTTATCCGTGGCGTATTCGTAGAGTATGTTAGACAAATTACTTTCCTTCCCTTTTTACGAGGGGGGTTCGACTTTTTAATTAAATAGTTTAAGTTTCACCCTTATCTTTACTCACCTATCCGCTTTTTTCTACATGGTTAGGCTCTAGTCGTAAAACTAATTTTGAAAATTATCGAAGGCTTTAGGGCCACGATTGGTTCCGGTAGGGTTTAAGTCGAAAATAAAATGGCCGATTACGTTAATGAAATGTTTTGGAATAAAGTCTTTAATAATGTTGGTAAACCAGAGTTTTTCATCGTAATACTTTTTAAAGATGATGTTAATGTCTTTAATGGCATTTTTCCGTTTGGAGTCGTTAATGGTGTTAGTTCCGGCGTGTTTTAAAGCTATTATAACGTTTTGGCTGGTATAAAACGTATATAGTGCGTAAGGCGATGGACTTAGTAATTTTAGGCGTGGAAAGACTTGGCTTGTTAGTATAAAGTCGCGTAGAAACTTGGCGACTTAATGATTTGGCGTGAGGTTACGTGACGAAACTTTTTGGCTTGACTTGGTGTTTTTCGCTTAAAGTAACGAACTTAAAAATTAATGTGACAAAGGGGGTGGAAAAAGCAAAAAATAGAAAAGATTTGATATAAAGTATAAGTTCGGAAGTCATTTATTATTGTAAGTTGTTTAGCGTGGGGACCTAGTCGTTTTTCTTGTATTAGTAATACCCGTAGTAGTACTAACTTAGCTTTTTGTCAACTTACCGAACTTTAAAACTTCAAACAGTTAATCAACGTCTTCAAGAAGTATTAATAAAGATTTCTTAGTGTTTTAGACTAGTGATACCGTCGCTTACTTATAAACTGCCGCGAACAACTAAATAGCCTATAAGTTTTTCCTACTTACTGCCGTAAACAACTTTATAACATCTAGTAGCCCTTCGAAAAAACCTTTCCTTTACCTTACCTAAACAAAATATAATAGCCGGAAAGCAGCTTCTTCTCTTACTTAGCCAATCTGTGTTTAACCTAATATGTACTAATCAGTATTGATAGGCTTTTATAGTTACAATGTAGTCGATTCGAACCACTATGGTCGAAGCAACTGGTGTTGCGTTGATATTATTAATTGATGTGTATAGTTTCTAATTTTAGCAAACCGCTAGCCGGTCTATACACTAATTTGTATGGCCAAACGCTTTGGCTTGTGCCTTACTTTGAAATGGACACCTACTGCACTGCACTTGCAGTGCAGCTCCACAAACTATAGTCAATTTGTAGTACGTAAAGTCAACTTTACTGAAAGTAAAATTGACTTGACTTTATTGAATTTAACTGTTATTCCGACAAGTTTTACTTCCTACCATTTATAGTGTCGCCAACAAGTACTTTACTACCTTTGTAGTCTAATCCCTCAATACAAATAACTATATAACCTACTCAACTGTATCAGTCAATTGAATTCGTATTGATAATAGTCTCTGATACCTTCCAATCTTTCAATTTAACAAAGTACCTCTATTATCCTCCTTATCCGCTATCATATGATACTTTGAAAAATAGCATCTTCACGTAACCCCATATCTTTATAGTTTACCTATTACTATCTATAAACCTTTCCAACACCCTGTTCGATATAGCTTTTATGATAGTATGAGTCGGGTCATCGTTGTCATCAATTTATCGGAATTCTTTAATTTCTTTACTTTCGTGAACTTCGTGTCAATTTATTACATCGATTATCAAACGTTTTTCATTGGTCATTCTCAAATTGGAAAAACACTCGAATAAGTTTGTCTAATCAGAATAGATAACAACAGGAATAAGTAAAATCTTAAACTTCCTAATAAAGATATTAAATGTTTCTCACATAAATATGCATGTATCAAAGCTGGATATTATACCGTAAACTTCGAAGGTAAGTACACTTTGTGCAACTCTTTTACATTTAATAAAGGTTTACCAGATCAATTTTCATACAATAGCGAACTAGTTGTTCTGTAATTTATTTTCGTTAACAATCATTATGAGAAATTTGATTTTTAACGACAGGTTAATGCTATTAGTTGAGGAACCTTCTATAAAGATAATCAACTTAATTATTAATATGTAAATAGAAATCATATTCATCTTTTGATTCGAATTTTTTTTATCTATCAATAAAATCTATTATTCAATCGATTTTAATCCTTATAAATCGTGTTTTAAGTTTATACCGAAACTAATATGTTGTATAATATCTCCAATCAACATAACATCACGAAGTAATTGCCATAAGCCCGTTATTCAAGATACTTTTCAGCTCTTACGACGTTAATCTTATTAATTTTAAACGAGAAAATACTGTGACCCTGTTGAATTAAAACAAGTTAAACATCATTAACATCATATATAAGGATTGACGGTCGATATAAGTATAGATGTATTCCCTTAATTAAAGTCGCGATTGGCTTGCAATTTGAAAACTTCGAATCCTCGATGTCATGTTGTTCTGTTGCCACAAAGCCAGTGATTCCAACTGGAAGGGTATCGTTAATTTATATAACCACTATACAGAAATATTTATATATTACCGAAATCTATAGGCATAGATTATAAATGAAAGATGTTATATCTTTTATAAACTAAAAATTAAAATAATAAGTCATGAACCAATAAATACCTACTTGGGATGATTAGTATAATGGGTTAATAAATTACATAATTATCCTTGGTAAGTAATTATTAGAGAACTCTTATGTCAACTCAGAGAAAATGATTCTCGATGTATCAGTTGCTAATTACATATACTTTCATGTAATATCAAGGCCATTAAAAGTAAACTACCCATCAATACTTACCACTAAGCTTACTGATAATATGACTACTAACCATTGGTTGGTTTTTGTATCGTACATCATTACGTAAAAATTTCATTTTTTTGTTTTTAATGTATCCTTGAACAATTGAATGCAACTTTTGATATAATTTATTTGTAAATTTTCTGTTAAACCTGTAAATGATACTCTACATAAATATTGTAAAGTCAATGTTATAGAAGTTGAAGTAGTGTTAAGGTATGAATTGTACAACTCCTTGTATAAGTAATCTGTCAATTTAGACCTTACCAGTTTCTTTAAAAAATTCCATCTAAAATCCTAATAATTAATTATATAAGGAGCTTAACATCCAAGTTTCATTCATCTTTCTCTTTTATATTAATCCAAGTAATTATATAGGTACGCCCCAGTATATATTTCTCATCCTCATCCCTAGTATTCTTCTCATTTAGTAATCGGCTACACCATTATCGCTTTATGAACCTATCAATTACGATAAAAGATAAATTGTATTGACTTTTTCTCTTAGTTTAATAATCTTTATTGGTAGTTGCCTCTATATAAAGTTTAATCTGAATAAAAAAAAACGTCGCAAAAACGTTATTTATTTCAACAATTACTTCTGGATTAGTAATACTTCAGATTTTGAATAAGTCATCACATTTATCCAACTCTTGCCATACAACGATTCCTCTTTAAAATATAAACGTTAAAACGTCGATCTTCGTAAATTCATTCCTAGTGTTAAATGTGTTGTTTACTAGATACCTAACAATTTTCCCTTGTAATTACTTAAAGTTCTTATCGTATATTGTAATTCTAATCTGAGTACATACTAATAGAAACAATTCACTCGTCAAAAAAAAAAATACCCCAAAGATCAATAACGTAAATAACAGGCCTGTAAGGCTTCTAGTATTATTGAAACCATTTAACGTTATCTAGAGGCGAACTTACTGATTGGTAAAACTTCCAATTGTCAACGTAAAACTATTATACGCTTTGCAAAGTAACGAATATTCCCTTTCGATCTTCTAGATAGTTCAATAAGTCTAAATAAATACTTATTTACATTAAATCACAATTATTCCAGCATTAATTTGGATCTCCAAGGCAATAAAGTTAATACCGGTGTTGTAGATAATAACATTCAGTAGCCCTAAGTACATATCAATTCACAGTCCTCTCAATGCTTTCCAAATATCATTCACCGATAGCGTTGAAAAAACTATTACTCCATGAAAAAAGTTGCCGAATCCATAACGTAAGAAATTGATTTGTTGTCCAATTAGACAATTTTATCAAAATTTAACAATTAAAATAATCATTGTCTTTCAAAGAAAACTTGAAAAATTTAGGCATTTAAGCATAATTTTGAAAATAATAGCAAAGCTTTTGAATCCCTCCCAGCGCAAAATATTCAATTCGTTTATACAGTAGATATTTAATGACTTTATATAACATATTGACAACTAGGAAATCAAAGTGTTGTTCTTATTAATACATTTCAAACTCCATTAAATCAATTACCTATACCTCTAATCCTTAAAGGTAAAAAGACAAGTATCCATATTAGAAGGCGAAAAAAAAGCTCCAACCCTTCTTAACCAGCTTCTTAACGCTAATGTAGACATTAATGCCGAGGATTTTAATGTTTTTTTGAATGATGGAGAAATGGGCCATGTGAATTAAATTTAAAAAGTATTCAATATAATGATTATTTACACAATAGTCGATTCAAATAACGATAAATCATTGCCTATACTAAATTTAACCCTGGATTTACCGGAATCTTCACGCTTAATCTACCTAACATTAATTCTTTCCCATTGCAATACAGTATACTACGAATATACTCCAATTGGGAATCTTGTTACACTTATATCTAACATAATTTTTAAAACATTTACCTTGCATAACGATTACAAATGTTAAAGGTATGAAAGATGTTGGAAGCTTCATTGTTATAGAAAAGGTAGCTGCTCTCACATTTCAGGTGATGTAAAAAAGGCGTAGTTATCTAATCATTAAATTACTTTAAGAGTAACATATTTATTCCATATAAATTTCTTTTATTTGTCTTCATTTTTAACATATTTTAATCCTCTTCATCCGTAACTCGACTTAAACAATCCGTATCAAAATTAAGAAGGTATGGAGTTTAATATATTACTTGTTATTTGTAATATTTAGAAGCGGGGTAATGATTTAATTCATATCTTAACTTACTATAAATTCAATTCTTTTTATTGTAATCACGACACTCATACTTATGGTTTCGATAAGCATATCCGCTTAAGTCTTAACCTTGTTACTGTCGCTAATAGAACTTCTATTCCAAAGGCTTTGAACCTGATTTTAAGCGTATAAACTTTCCGTATTTACGGTTGATTGAATATGTCATTATAAAATTTTCGTTGTTCCAATCACAAAGACTATTAACTTAGAGGTACATATCAAATAAATTTAGCGTACAAGCCCTCGCAGTCGCAAACGAGGACATCAACTAACTGAAAACATTCTATATAAGTGGCATTGAAGCATTATAAGGCGTATTAAAACTCACTAATACCTGTAATCATCGCTTTAACCTGTTTGCGAAATATGACCTCACAAATATATACTTTGATCATGATTTATCAATACAATATATACTTGTTAAACGTCTAATTAAAGACATCCAATGGTATTTTATCCTTTTTTTCTTAACCATTATCTTTTTTTGCCACGCTGTAACCCAATTCGTAGAATATTACATAAGGTGGAATTTGTGTTCGAAGTAACATTTTATTCCGTTATCAATTTTCCGGAAAGATCATATTCTAGTTACAAAGGCTAGATAATAGTCTTTAACATAAATTGTGAGGATTCTTAGAAATATCAAGTAGCAACATCAAGGTTAAGCCTTTATCTAGTTACAAATATTAAGGAACAGCATTATCTTCGTATCAAATAAATTTTAGGGTTTCTCTTCATATTTTTATACATCATTCCAAATTTCGAAAAGTTGGTGAGAAGTTTGTGTTAATGTTGAATATCTTAATCGGCTTGTGAGGCAATTTACGATATTCATTCTAGTTGTCGATAGTATTTCTTACTAACTTAGGATTTAAACCATTAAAATTCTGATGGTAAAGATAATTACTAGTCTCTAAGCCTAAGGGGTAAAGTTATGTAGTATTTCATATAGTAGATTCATGTATATAAATGTATATTCCCAATTCTTCTATTGTTTCACCCCGTGATACTTCCCCTTAGGGAATATTTTGATGATCATGAGGAAAACTTTAACGATTTTGATAATCTTACATATTTCATTGTTAATTGACTCAAATGTTAATATCTTGTACCATGTTAACAGCCGCTATTTCACGTAATCTACCTCTGATGAACACGTATTTTTCGTTACCGCAGGCACAAAGTAAACTACTCAATAAATGAAAAGGATACTCATTGTCGGGATAGAAAAATTTATGACCCTAGTGGTTCAAAGTTTAACTTAAATGGAGATTAAAGAGTGGTTTCCTAAAACGTATATAAAGGAGTTGATACTCGTTAGTGATATCCTTTTTCCTCGTAGGTCTTAAGGCAAAAGATTTTAAAGGCAGTCATCCAATAATTCCAATTCAAAAAAGGTCTTTTGTAGTCCACTTAGGGTCTAGTTTGAAATTAAAATCCCATGCTTATAAGCTTCTATATTCAACTTGATTCTGACGGTACGTTATATATTCTTCTATATTTCAATTATTTAATGGTTATACAACCTACGAAAGTCTTAAAAAACGCGGGCACCGCGGCTAAACTTTTCGCTACCTTCTGTATCTATGGTATATTAACGGACCTAACAAACTAAATATTATTCAACGAAAGTTTCGTTCAAGTCCCTATACCAGAGGTCTTCGTTATAATATTTGGCGAAAATAAGACTGAAGACCTTAATTGTGTTTATACATTCCTGGAAGCTTTCTATAATAACGTTCCAACTCATAAATCAACGCTAATTTGATCGGGGCTTAGATATTTGAGCAAGAGCATTCAGTGATTTGGGTGTGGAATCGTGTAACGTGGCTTATTTAGTTTCAATTGAAGATTTTTGAATTTTGCTTGGCGTAGAAATATTTACGTATTTACTAATGTATCCAATTAACGGTCTTAAAATGCAAGGGAAACAATTAGTATGTAAGGTGAAGTTTGGTGTTGTAAGCTAAATGTTATATTTCATTAAAGTTGTTATCTATTATTAAGATTTAGACTTCATATATTACGGTAGTAGTAATAATGAAGACTTGATCGTTTATAAATTATAGTAATTCTTACAAATTGGTAATTAATTTCTTAATGATTGAAAACTTTACACAGTGAATATAAACGTTTGTAATTGAAAATGTTTTAATGGATTTTTTTTTTCTCGAAAAGGGATACCGTTACTACTTCCAAATTACCATGAAAAACAGCCAAATTCAAAATTTCTCTCCAATTACTGCCATAAAAACCAACGCAGTTCGTAGAGGGCTTTCGAAAGAATCTTTCCTTTAACTTATTATATTAAGTGTAACCGGAAAGTAACTTCTTCTTATAACTAGCTCATATTTGCTCAACCTCATAAGCACTGATTAATGTTGATAGGACTCTAGATATTCCAAAGGTATCGATTTGAACCGTAGTCGAAGTAATAGTAGTATTGTATGGTTAAGTGGTGTATGTATTATTTCAAGTTAGGCAGACCGCTAGCTGGTTTGCGAACTAATTTGTAGGGGCAATTGTATGGCCCATACTCCGCATTGAATTGGGCACTCCACTGAAATTAACTTGCACAAGTACAGTCAATTTTAACTGCACTGCACTTGAAAACAATTCCAACAATTACGTTTTGTATAATACTGGAACTAAATAACATCGTACTCGAAATCACTTTTCAAACCGTCATAAATATTTCGAAACAATACATAATTCATTGGGTAATAAATGAAATAGCTTGTGACTTCACCAGTTAAGGAAAACGAATGGAAACCTGTCAATTAAAACCTTATCTAACGGCAAATATTGAAAAATAAAAGCAACTTAATATCAAAAATGTTATATAACTTACCGTAATAGTTGTTGTATTATCCTAAATCTTTACAAAAGTGGTAATCACTAGATAATACGAATCTATTGTAACTGTTTCTGAAAAAAAAAAGTGTTAAATGAATTATACGTCTCGTTCGATTCTATATATTCAAATCGTAAGTATTGGTAAAAATAATGATTAATTTTGGTGGGATTTAAATACAATAATTCATTATTTATATAAACCGTATATTGAAGCATATAAACACTTCTTACAAAAAAAACCTATTAGAATTAATATTGAAAACTTAGTTAAAATTGTGTATACGTGAAAATCTGATGAATACTACTATAATATACTGACTAAGATTTGTATTAATATGAATTATTTTCCTAATTAATTAGTGAACGACCCGACTATACCAATAAATCTACTGAACAGGTATTTTTCATATCCAGGTTCATAATAGCCTCTCTTCTATTTTCAAAAGTAGTAACGTATTATGAAACTTGAACCATAAGGTTTAAGAAACTTATCTTAGCAAAAACTATAACAAAGCCTTAGAAATGCATATGAAATTATTAATCAACTTCTTCATCAACAATACTTTTACCTTTATATCAAATTATTTATTAAAGGTGTTCATCCGTAATATATTCATAAAGATTCACTTGCTAATATATTTTCCTTTCTCAATTTATCTAAACTATAATTTCCATTTACGTCAGTTACATGCCAACCTAACTTCAACCTTTTTATCTACCTTTTTCTACATGTAGAGAAGCCAATCCCAAAAATATTTGATCAAGTGATTGAAGGCATCCAAACTATAATCAAATTGTTCCAAGTTTTTATAAAGAACAAATCATCCATTGGATTTGATAAACCAATTCAAAGTAATGTTTCTTCGATATCCGTAAATAATAAATCATTATCGGCAATTTTGTCACGAAAATAAATCTAAACTTTTTAATAATCCTTGTTTAATTGGAGTTGTTAATCATATGCATCTTGTATTTATTGGAGGCTATATTAACAATTACTTACTTAATTAAAGATCTGAAAGTAAAGGAGAGAATAATGAAGTGAAAAAAATGAATAATTAATATATAATTTGTATTGTTGTTTATCACTAAGAAGGTTTTAGACTTAATGATTTTCAAAAGTTGCAACTTCGCCATTTATTAACTTTAGATGTTTCGTCGTTTTTATGCAAGCTTCCTCACGATAGTTTTGGACTAAAAAAATTTAATGGTAAATCCCAATAGTTTAATTTAGAACCTATTTCAATAAAACCTTCTCCATCATGTACTAATACAGTTTCCACTTCTTTATTAACGCGAGAACCAATTCAATATAAAGAATATCCTTATTTAATACTTTAAAAACTAACAAAAATTAAGAAAATAAACTTCTAAATTCTCCCCTATACCATATTTGATTATAAAACGTAACCAGGAAGTAGCTTTTTCTTTAACTTGACATATATATACTTAATCTAATAAGTACTAATCAAGGTTGGTAAGACTTTATCATTATAAAGTAATTGATTAGAATATCTGATCTAAGTAACTGATATCACATTAAATAGAATGCGTGTATATAGTTATAAGTTTGGTAGACTACTAGTTGGTTTAAATACTAGTTTGTATGGTCAATTGCTTGGCCAATGACCTACACCAAATTAGTTAATACACTACAATGAAATTATAGTGAATGCAGTTAACTTAATTATATTCCAATTAACTTATCTTATAAAATATACCTTTTTTCGGAGACAAGAACTAATAAATAACATTATTTTATCATACTGTTTCAATACCATAAATCCAGATGAAAATGTTAAGACGTATATAATCCACATTTATCTTCAATACGTATTTGAACGGTACATCGCGATATTGGTTATGTAATTTTATTTTTTTTATAGATCGTAAATATAAAGGTTGAATATACTCGTTTATAGCTTGATTGAGGTGGTAAATGCTTGAAGTACCCTGAGTAATTGGCTTGCGCGTATATGTTAATCTTCGTCAATATATAAGGTAAAAAGAAACGCGGTGTTTTAGGGGTTATATTATCTGGTTACGATTTTTGAAATTTACATATAAACCTAAAGCTTCTCTACTCACTAGTATATGGAGTTAATGAAAATTTACGTAGCTATATCATTGACATTCAGTTTACCCTCAATTCTTCCTCCAAACGCGTATTCAATGTTACCACCATCCATAGGCTTATCCTAATTACCATTTTGAAAAAATACCATACCTAAAGTTAATAAGTTTGGAGCTTAGGCTTAAGTTGAATTTGAGGCTAAATCATTCAAACATATACATAGGCGATAGCTACCTTTAAGGGCTCATGTATTTGGCTATATTTTTTCCCTTTTGAGTATCATATTCCATAGATTTATTCATAATAGCGTTATCATAGGTTTCATCAGTAGGAAAGTCTTCGTTTTATTCAAAGTAAATGTATTTCTCACAAACTTCAGTTTTATATTTTAACTCAAGAGTTTCATCAGCCATTCTTCATATATACCCTTTCCATTCGCCGAGAACCTCCTTGATTTTCTAATAAGATTCGTTTATATAAATTTTTTCGTTCAATTTGAACTCGATAATGATATCGATTGACGTAATTTGTAATATATTTATTAATTTAATAGTTGGTAAAGTTTTTATATTACATATTTTCGCTTATATGTTTAGAAAATTAACTTTCCAATACCTTGGGTCTAACGATAACAGTATTTTTAGACAGTATTTCAAGAAACAAGTGTGCGGTTTGAGGATTTGATTTTTTTTGTCAGCTGTATTCGTATTTGATGTTAGTTATTTAATAACGTTAGTGATTAGAAACTTGATGTTTTGAGATTATTATTGATCTAATTGGACATCTAAATTTTGAGACAAGTTCAAAAAAGATATTTGAATGATTGATTGGTATTATTACTCCTTTAAAACTATCTAAAAACTAAGTTAATACAAAGATTATCCTTACTAACTGCTGTAAAAACCGACGTAGTTTCGTTAAGGCGTTTCGCGAAATTCATGGCACTTCTACAAATTATTCATAAAAAACATTTCTTTCTTTGCGTAGTTTATCTGTACTTTATCTAATAAAATACGGATAATTATTGGCAGGCCTTTAATAGTTGTAATGATACTTGATTTGAATTATTATAATCCAAGTTACTGGTGATATTACATTGGAAAAAGTTGTTTATAAGTACTAAGTTGAGCAGATTATTTGCTGATCTGTACTATAAGCTTTATGGGCTAAAGTTTGGCCTATACCCAATGTTGACTGGGCATACCATAGTTGTTTTCAAGCCATTGACTGCTGTTCTAACAGCTTACATACACTGTACTTAAGAGCTTTATATTATTTTTGGGTATTATTCTGTCGTTAAGCTCTGCTTTACCAGGTACGTTTACATAAAGGTAATAGTAAAAGAGCTGTATTGTATATTGAAGATAGATAGATTGAAAGGAGAAGAGGTATCTGGAGAGTACACGCCTTAAGTGAGAGTTTATAAAATCTTACCAGGGCAGTGTCACTCTACTATGCACTCTGTCAATCCGCCTTTTGAGTGGTGGAATTCTACCATGTACTCTATCAATGCCCCTTCTAGGTAGTGGCACGTTATCATATACTCTACAAGAATACACCTTATAACGTAAGACATTACCATATATTTTGTAAGAGTACAACTTGTTATGCGGTCCACTCACTCATGATAAAGATACATAATGATATCTATACAGGTAATTTTTTTTCCTCAATACAATATTCATCCGTAATTTAGTAATCATAGTTTAATTTATCCGAATTTCAATCAATTGTGTAATAGTAAACGTATTTGTAGGATATTTTTTTTCAAGGTTTTAATCAACTGGCAACGACAATGGTTTTAATTAGCAGTTTTGGTAATAAGGTTCTCATTATCAATATTGGTAGCGGTAGTGGTTATAATATAAAATTTAGCTAAATTAGGTTATTAGTGGTAATATATTTATTAATCCCTATAAGGGTGTCATTCTAAAGAATGAATTATCGGCTTTATTTATTTTGGGGTTAATACATAAAGATATATCGCTATTGATCAACATAAAAATTCTTTTTCTATTCCCTTTAACAACGCGCCCTCTATTATAACGTAAGTTCCTAATTTATTAATTGACATATATAAGTTTAAACCACTGTCCTAATCAATTATTGAAATCGTCTTTATACGTAGGTTACTTAACCAAATTTATGTTTTAACGGCTTTCAAAAATAAATAATTCGTAAAAATCACTCTATCTAGCGCCGTTTAATGCTTCAACGCAAACAAAAAGAAATAGCTGCTACCGCCGCCTGCCAGTACAACCACAGCTACATTTCCGCCAGCTTCAGCGTTATATCTTTTATCTTCGACTTCTTCTTTGGCTTCTCCTCCACCGCAGCCGCCGAGAAAGTCCTAACCCTTTTTAATTTCTTTTCTCTGTTCTCTCCTCCTTTTACCCCCTAAAATGAGAAGCGAGGGCTATTAAAGTTATTAATCCTACCCTCTTATTACGGGTAAAAACCCTCTTACCCGTAACAACTATCTGTTTCTACTAAAATTGCAGCCTTACCAAACGGTAATGCGATCCTTGTAACTAATTTCCCCCATTTTATACCATACTAATATAATTGTAAACGAGGCCGAAGCGGCCGAACTGGATCGCTGCCTCGAATTATAGCTCACGAAGGTACACCGCCAAACCCTTTTAACACGTAAAACGTCAAAGTGATGCACACAGATTCACGTCTCCAGGCCGCTAATAGTCACGCCCTACGTATAGTATATCGCGTCCGCGGCTGCGAGTAAGTCTATTAATGATTATCGCTAAAATGGGGGTCGGTCAGCTCATTACTATCGTTATGAATGGACGAATAACAAATAAGCCCCTATTCCTGTAATTTCAAGGCCGTAAACCGAAGCCCTATTATATACCTACCGTTTTTACAGTAAGATATTTCGCAATTTACAATCCCCACCATAATTAATTATCACCTACTATTTTAATACCTTATTTGTGTTACTTTTAAAAACAACCACTTTAGTAATAACCGAAACAAACCGATATTAATTAGTAATAAGACTTAATAGGCGGCTGAAAGGGACAGTAACGGTTATTTCTACCTGTAATACAGGCTTATATATACATTACATAGACGAGTTTGACGTTATCCCGTGTCATTATAAGAAGAGTGAAAACCCTTCGTATCCCTTACATAAGGGTATATTGCCTAATGCGCGGGGCCCTCCTCCCGGAGGCGCCTACCATAGCGTCAATAGTGGTGAAAGTGATAATACTAATAGTAACGGAGACGGCGAGGGTGATGAGGAAAATGACGAGAATAACGACAACGATAACGTAACCTCTACCTCTCATTCTTCGTTTAGTAGCGACTAACTGCCTTATTTTTACGTATTACCAGTTCATCCAGCCATAATACAATTTTCTATATAGTAATTTTTTTTTTTAAAAAAAAAAACTCGTATCGCTTAATATTAATAGCAAAAAGTGAAAATGAATTTGATAAAGTTCAAATAGTAAAAGTAAAGAGCGATAATACTTAATAAGTGTTATTAGTAGGGAAAGAAAGAGTGATAATATATTAGAAACAACGCGAATGTAAGATTTTAATATTGAAAAAATGTAATAAGCTGTGTAAATAGGCAATTTTAAGGAGAAGAAATAAGTATAAGGTGTAAAATATCTTATTGGGTTAATGATTTAAAATATTTTGAATAACGTAAACGAAAAGAAAAGTTTGTAAATACAAGTGGTTTTAATACTATATTCGGGGCGCCTTCGTTTATTACTTTTGCTAGGTTCGAATTTTCATTAATTTATCTCGTCTCTTTAATTTTTCACTGCTTATATAATTCGTGTAAGGCTATAATATAGATTATAAAACGCTTTTCGTTTATGATACCGAGCTTCATAAGGTATTTGTTAAAAACAAACCACTAAAAGAATGTGTTGCAATTGAAAGTTTAAAATAAATATCTGAATCATTATTTCTATTATAATTTCGGAGTCGAATCCTTTAATTCTACCGTAGATTTTCGAAACGAAAATGTTTCCAATAATTCGCTTATATTTGGTCAAGCTTTAATAAATAGCGATACTATGTAGCGTAAATTTATTTGGAGCTGATATTTTATTATTACAAATAAGTATAAATCCTATTTACTATTTTTAGTCGAAATAAATCGTGAAAGATTTATTAGTAGAGACCAACGATTTGCTATATATATATAGAGCGGTATAAAGCGCAGGCTATGTTTCAAATTACTTATTTTCCACTTAAAGGGTTTATTTGGCATTTTGTGGCCACTAAAAGGTTAAATACCGTTTTCAGTTATGTTACTGATGTAATTTAAACCCTAAGTATATATTAATATTTGTATTCGTTAGCTCGCTTTATGCTTTTTAGGTTGATAAGGATAACTTCATCAAATTTCTATTTTTGTATAAGGTTTAGAATGTTATTTTGAAACGTGATTATTGTACAGTTAAACTGATTAGATGGTTTTCAGCTGAGTACTCCTTGAGTTTATTTTTTAAGCTAGATTTTTAAAGTTTCTTTTCTTTTACAACAGAAAATGATGTATCATATAACATAAGCATATCGTCTTTTTATATTATTATGAGTGAAAAATATTTAAAATATGGTGTTAAAACCAATAAGTATGAGTCGAACGTCGATCTGGTTATTTCGAGCCTCTTTTTTGATGCTTTCAATAGCTATTATACTAGTATACCCCAGCCTCAGTAGATCCGTAAAATGGTTTCAAGATACATAGAATCATTCCGGGTAAATATTACTTTCGGAGCTTTATAGGTATATAAATATAGATATATTTTTAAAATGCTTTTTCAATTATTCATTAGCCTGTGTAATATTACAATGTGCTATGCCAAGATTATATGAGTTGTATAAAGAGGTAGTAAGCGTTAAAATTAAACAATGGTTTATTTGTTATAAAGTAGGTGACTAGGTTTTGGTATTATTTTTACCAAAGTTATCGTATCCCTTAACTATGAGACGGCTCTTTTTATAAGTTTTTTTCAATATTATCTTTTTCCTTATGTACTAAACAGGTAGGGAAAACTCGGTAAACTCCGTAAATCTTTTGTTTAAACCTCTCAAAGTGATAAATGCCCTATTCAATTAGAACAATAATTTCCTTTCATTTTAATTGTTCAAAAATGGTATCTAGAGAGGCAACATTACTCTCATTACATAGTTTTATATTTACCTTACGGTTTGCCCTCTCTTTCTAGATGATAAATGAGTTTGCGACAAATGTCTTAAAGTGGTTTTTTTTTTGTTTTTAAGCGAAATAAACGCCCTCGAAAACATAGTATTGGTTTTACTCATATGGATTGAGTGGTTTTATCAAGTAACGAAGGTTGTAAAGGTGTATCAGAATGATTTATGGGTTTTAAGGGAGATTCGAATTTATTATTATAAAAGTGATTCAATTGATACCACTCCTTAAATTATGCTTATAAGACTTTATCATCCAATTTTTCCTTTTCGTATTCTCGTACTATCGTTTAACGAAATAAAATCGTACCATTTGATAATTTTACAAATATATCGTGGCTTTGAAACCATTTAATCTATTGAGGGCTTATTCATACCTCCTTCGTTTCCCCAAATAGGGGTTTCAATTAAAATGGTAGATTTTAAAGGCTAGTCTTACATGAATCGTTTTTTGTAGACAATACTTTCGAAATATTATTCGTGGCTCGTAGAAAACGCAATGTTTCCATGACTTTTGCTATAATATTTGCATATTGTATTGTAGTTGGTAATAGTGCTAAGTTTATACAGACTCTAAGGTAAATACAGAAAACAAAACGTATGAGAATCAGCCTATTCAGACTAAAATTATATTTCACGGCATTCACAATAATTTATAGGATGAACGTTTTAAATATAGTACATTTTTACTCTTTATATAATACCTTATATACTTTCAAAACGGTCCGTAATACCGTTCGTATTCCCCGATGCTTTACGGTATCTTTAGCGGTATCTCTCTACACTTATTACCGAAAATTATGGGCTTGGTACGACATTTGGTAAAGTTGAAAACCGTACCAGTAACGTGGGTAATTCAGTCTAGAAGCTTTACATAAACGTTTAAAAGTTTATCAGAGTATTCTAACAATCTGTAACAAAAGCGTTTCGCGTAAATTTCGTGGCTTGAAATAATGTTAATACGTTAACAACATATAGCATTAGCTAGTTGTCAAGGTATATTATATTTATAATCACCTAGTAATTAAAGTTTGTATTGTTTTAAAAGAGGAATTAAAACCCTTGTAAAGCTTGCAAGTTTAATTAACATTTGTAGTAGAATTTTCCGATAGCTCTTAATTCTTTTTTCATTATATTTGTATATACTGTTATGTAAAACAATCGTAAAACGCTTTTCGTAGCCAGGTATTCGAATAGACGGTAAAACCTTTTTAATTTTGGTTACTTTAGGTAAATAGCTTCAATTGTATGCGTTTTGAGGAAAATATTTAAGTATTTAAACTTAGAAAAAATCAGCATAGGTACATTATCCGAAATGTGAACAAGTTAGTTAGTTGTATTCCGAACCTTAATTTCAAGTTTATTTGTATTAACTAATGATGAAAAATAGCGTTTTAGAGTTTATTATATAAAATTTAATAGATTTGAATAGTGTATTTACAAAGATTATGCTAAGTAACGATGTTTTACCTTTACTAAATAAAAATTCCTAGTGTTGTTTTATTCGGTTAAGCTGGAATTTAGTAAACTTCGTTAAAGAAACGTCGAATCGTTGTTTTCCAGCGGTCTAGATTGTTATTACGCTGGTATTTCGTATAATACCCTAAAAACTGTTACCGTAACTGTTAAAAAGTGTGAATAATAACTTTATATAGGCGTTTAATACTTTGTTTTCATTATTTAAGCCTATATTATATAGAATCAAGGAGTTTTTCAGGCTTATAAATACTTGCTGGTCCGTTTTTTCATTCTAGTTTGTTACATAAGTCTCGTCTTCCTTTAAATCGTTTTATTCCAAGGTGTACTCGTAAAGGTAAGTGTCGAATTTCTTTTTAATGTTTTCGCAGTCGGTTGCGTATATTGTAACTTTGGATTGTTTTTGGTATTCGGGTGGGTAATCGGTCTAAAATATCTGTTTAATCCGAATTTACTTGTGTAACCAATAATTAGGCTATTAACAGATGGTTTTATTACATATGATATATTGTTTCTAAATGTCTATAGAGCGTTTTATACTTTACTAAGAGTATTATGATGTATATAGTGAGTTTGTATTTGGTTAAAGGGTTGTTTTTGTTGGTAATTGTTTTGTTTTCAGATTTAAGGGCTCTCTTTATAGTGTCTTTCAACTTCGTATCCGTATTTGGAATCGTTATATATTTTATATTTCTGGTATATTTAAAATGATTGGTTTAAAACGTGGTGATATATTTTAGCGTGGTTCATTTTAGTGATTTGGTCTTTATATTTAGCTAATTCGGCTTTTAATGCTAATTCGAAGCTCGTTTATCGGTGTATCAAAGTTTTAAGTCATGTTTTTGAATTGGTATAAAAACCCGTTAAGTCATTTTCTGATTTAAATAAAACGAGGTTGAAATCCGGATTTTCGCTGCATATTTTTGTAACTTCTTGGATAAAAAGTTCGTTTTTCTTTCACTTTAATATAAGGATTACCGGTAATTTCGGGAACTTTATTACTAGAACGGTAAATAACTTTTGTAAAATTTCGTTAGAGTTTTTACGATCATTTCTTGCGTATTTCCAGGTGGTACTTATTTAATTTCTATCGTAAAGTTCGTAGTTTATTTCCGTATTAAAGTACATTTTTAGTGGTTGAAATACTTCGTAACTATATCTACCTAAGTTAAGTAACATATTTACTATGTTTTGGTTTGACTCATTAGTATACTAGGTGAAATTACGTGGAATTGTGAAAGTTTAATATCTTGTCTTTTATAAGTGTTCAATATTACACGGATTTTGTTGTAGAGGATGTTGTAAGCATCACCACTATATTTCTCGTCCTTATCTTATAACCTAATAAAGTTGGTAAGTTTCGTAAGCTTACTTTTATTCATGAGAAATCAATGTAATGTGAGGTCGCGATAAGGGTCGTAATTGGTAAATATTGGTTTGTAAAGCTTATATTATCGTTTTACACCGCTTATCCTATCCTCTGGAATGCCGTTTTCCTTCTTCGTGTCGCTTTTGCTACATCCGAAAAAGGCGTTAATTGTATACAAGGAGTAGTTTGGTCTATGTCTCTCTTTAAAAATACGTTCCAAAAAGGGTGCGTTTTCGACCTATATAGTAGATAAACTTTATAGCCTTTCCTTCTCTTTTATCAATTTCTAAAGTTCCGTCTATTCCTTTCGATGTACTTTTAGCCTAGCCTAACGCCTTATACGCTATATTTACAAAATCTTTCCTCGTTCCTTATCTGTCATTTTGATAAACCGATTTGAACCTTTTTCTAACAAATATCTCGTTACGAATTTTACATCCATTACTTTATTATCGGTCTATTTTGGAACTTAAATAAACTGGGAAGTTGTTATTAAGGATTTTATGATACGGTTATTATTACCACCAGTCGCATTGATACCTTTATTTCGTAATTATCTTCGTAGTATTCTCAAAATCGTACTATTTACTATACTGTTGGAATAGTATTACATGTAGTGCTGTAGGTCAACTTTACTGTAAGTAAAGTTGACCGTACTGCAAGTGTATTACTTTTTGCAGACTTACCGCATTGGGTGTAAGCTGAGTGTACTCTAGGGAACGGGCCAAGCAATTGACCATACAAATTACAGTGCAGACCGGCTAGCGGTCTGCCAAACCTAAAACAATACATCTACCATCTGACCAATGCAATACTACTGTTACTTCAACCACGATTCGAATCGAAAAAATTACAACGATCTAAGGCTCTATCAACATATACACTATATATCCGGTATCTAATTTGGAAAGTTCTTTCCCAAATTATCAAATAAATTACATCCTTTTATAACTTCTTTACAATAATTGATATTAATGTTTACAACATATATCTTTACCGCATTGATATCTCCATCCTCCATTAGCGCCTTATTCTATCTTCTTTCAAATCAATATTTAAATAATTTAAAGCGATTTTATAAAGTAATGTATTCTTAAATAAATATTTTATATATTTACTAGATTTCGCTAGGTCCGCTATTAGTTAAGCCATAGTTACCAAGATACGAAGTATTTCAAAGGGGTATGAATGTTGGTTCAATTGTTTACTAGAATTGAAGAAATGATGTAAAAGTTAATATAATGTATTGGCTGAAATTCGGATGCGCTTGTAATACTGTTGTAAAGAAGTTTCGAAATAAGATAGAAAATGAAAATGTACTTGACAGAACAGTTTAAATGAAAAATTACAATATATAAATAAATAGTAAATGAAATATGACAAATTGTTTAAAATAAGGGTTTTAACGTTTGATAACACGAATAAAATAAAAATAAATAATGACTACAAACTAATTAGACGTTACTAATTAACCCTTCAATACTTTATAAGCGTTATACTAGTTAAATGACTAGTAAATTTCAACGTCGCAAGTGATCAATTAAAAATCAATATTATAATATTAAGCGAATAGGGACAGAACAACAGGTTAATAGATTATGAAAAGAATTTATATCAGTATATAAATCAAGATAGTGTATAAATTTAGAAATGATGTAGTTTATATTTTCATTGCTAAGTATACCGGAACGTTTCAAAATGGTTTGAAGCACGTAACGAGTATTCGGTAAGCGGCTCGGATTTTTTTCAAGGCGTTAAGTAATTGTAAGGGCGCCTTAAAAGTCGTGTTTTATCCGTTTACGAATTTTATAGGCGATTCTGATATTACGTTTAAATTGGATTAATCTTAACGAATGATTCTGAAACTTCGTGGTTTGAGTTTACGTGGCTTAATACGTTATGAGACGCTTTTTGAAAAGTACCCGGGTACGTTCAGAACTCCAAAACGATTTGATAGGTAATGTAACGGGGCTTTTAGTAAACTGGGTACTAATCGAGTTGATAATATCGAACTAAAGTTATCTTTTTTAAAGTCACTTCGAATCTCACAATCTTTTCACGTTTCGTGTTTCAAAGGTATTTTCTCGTATTTTTACACTCCCATATAGTTCTTGTAAGTCTTAGTATTGAATAACAGAAAGTTAGGATTAATACAGTATTCCATTATAGGTATTTAACTTAGGTTCGTCTTTTCTTTGCTAGGATATCTATAATCAATTGAGTTAGCTACTAATTAGTATCGGTAGGGTTTGTTTTACCGGGTAAGTTAACATAAAGGTAATAATGAAAATGTTGTAGTGTATATAAAAGATGGATAAATTGAAGGGGCAAAGGGCATTTGGAGAGTACAAACCTCAGGTAAGAGCTTATAAGCTCTTACCTAGATTGTGATACTTTACTATATAATCTACCAATCTACTTTCTGTGCAGTGGCATTTTACCATACACTCTACCAATACCCCTTTTTGGTACTGGCATGTTATCACATACTCTGCAAAAATGTACCTTGCAGCGTGGCAAGTTACTATATACTATTTAAGGTTGTATCATACAGTGCAGGCCACTTACTAACTATAGAGATATATGATAATATCCATATATTCAATGTTTTTCATAAAATTTTCTTCTCATCGTCAAGTTGGTACGGAAAATCAATCATTGTATAATTGAGAAATTCATAGGTTGAAATGCTGTTGATCTATGGATTAATTATTTGATAGCGTTTGAATTTATATTTTGAACTTATTTCGACGGCTTGATATTTTTCTTCTTCACATCCTTATGTTGATATATAATATACTATAAAAAATGTTGTATTATGGGTATAAGATAGCCTACTGTATTTTATTGCCAAATGAACTAAAATAATCAGGCTATATATCATTTTATAGCTATACATCATTATAGAGCTACTTAGCTTATTATGGATTTAGATACCATACAGTATTTCCTCTCTCTAAGGCCTATATCGCCAGCTCCTCTAGATTAACTACTTGGTTTTCTTCCTTTGAAGAGGTTGTATCTTTTGAATATTTGTATTATGATCACCTAATTCTATTTCTTTATGTCGAAGTATACATCAAACCGACACCTTCATTTAGTATCAAACATATTGATAACAGCCGTTAAAATTTGCCACATTATATATTTTGAAGTTTATTTCAATGATAAATTTTCTAATATCTTTTTTCCATTATTGCCTATCCCAATTGTTGGTAAAGTCTAGAAACCATAAATTTTACGAAAAATGACTAGTAATGTAGGTAATAAATTTTTAGGGAATTTTACATCTAGTATTGCATTAATTTCACTCATAATATAATTCACGGAAATATTTGAGTTTTTAGTGATTTTTTAATATCATGCCAACGGGTTTTATATATATAAAAGTGTCGGTAGGGTCTCAAGTCTACAATATTCACGAAAACATAAGGTCTTTGAAGAGTAATCAGAATGATTGGTAGTTGTAGTATAAAGTAAGATGATGATCCAGAAGAAGCATCCAGAGGTGTACGCCATAGGTGAAGGCTTATAATTCCTCCACCAAAAGCGTATCACTTTGGAATACTCCTTTTAGACCGACCACGCATTGCCATCGGCTTGAAATAACCATTCCAGACCGATCCACGTATTGCCGTCGGCCTGAAATAAATATTCCAAACCGACCCATACATAATGCACTTTACATCTTGTAAGAATGCAGCCTGCAGCGTAACACGTTATCGTACACCTTACAGGATTATACCCTGTAATATAATACACTACTACTTAGTCTATGTATACTATTTATAAGGGTATATAGTAATATCTATACAGGTAATCTTTTTTTTATATATACTTCGTACCTATAGCCTAGTAGTAACAATTTTATTTGTAATATTAATTGTAATAGGCCTAAATTAGAAGTTTCCGTAGTGATAGTATTGTTACCGTATTAATCGTAAAAGGTCTAAATTAGCAGTTTCCGTAGTAATAGAATTATTTTCGTATTAATCGAAAAAGATCCAAATCAGCAAATTTGGCTAGAATTAACAAAGTATAGCCGAGGTGGTAATTGTAGTTCGGGTTTAATTCGTATAGTTAAATGGAGTCGATATAGTTGGCAATAGCATCTTTTGGTTATTTTTGATAGAAGTAGCTACGTAATATTGATTATGCAGAGGTAATTACGTAGGAGTGATTACGTAATTACGTATTAGGTTAGTATGAAACGATGTAACGCTATCGGTTCAGGCCAACTTTCTTTTTAACTTTGTCAAAGGCGTGCAATCTAAGCAGATATAAGTCACCTATTTTAATTCAATCCCTATTCCCCTTAAACAAACCAAGCTGATCTTCGTTTTACTTCTATTCCCTAGGGCTAAACAAACAACTTTTATGGGTAGGTTACTTAACTATTACTTATTACTAACCTTTTTAAACAGATGCCGCGCAAAAATCGGAGCGTAAAACACCATCTAACACGAAAGCATCGGCGCGTTGCCGCCGCCGCAGCCGTTACAGCCGCCGCCCCCAGCACCAATACCACCACCAGTAATAGTCCGCCTTTAATGGGCACAATATTTTTTATTACTGCCACACCGCCCGCCCCCGCCACCCCGCTCATCGCTACGC
>JASMMZ010000005.1:22236134-22311481 GCA_038502455.1 Anisogramma anomala | reverse complement strand
TAAGGTTATAAACCTTACTTTTTCCCTATAGGTAAAGATTCTATTACCTGTAGAGGCTCCTTTACTCCGCAAGCGTAGCCTGGCGTAGTTACGCTAAGTTATATATAACTTAAGCCCTCCGTTCGTAAGCTTTTAACTCCTTTTTTTGTGAATAAGGAATACGAGGCGAATCTCCTTCGCCGCCTCGAGCTTAACATCGCTGAGGTACGCTATAAAGCCTCTTTAACGCGCTAAGCGTAAGAGCGATGTACCCTGGTTCGTAACTATAGGCCGTTAATAGATACGTCTTATATATCGTGTATCGCGTCCGCGGCCGCGGACAAATTTATTAGCGATTACTACGAAAGCGGGGGTTGCTTGTTGCGCTGCTACCATTACAAATAGACTAACAATTCGTACTCCCCTGTTCTTATAGTCCTGGTGCCGTAGGCCGAGGCCGCATTATGCGCCCGCCAGCTTTTTAGTAAATTTGAACCGAATCTTTGAAATTACTTTTCACAAAAATATACTTTTAAGGCGATCCGAAAAAGAAATTGTCGTAAATAACAAAAATAAACCGATATTAATTATTAATAGGCGTTAACCAGTGAATTAGGAAGACGGTAGCCGCCGTCACCTCTTAGAAATAGGGCCTACGTATATACTACGTAAGCGAGTTTGACGACGTTATCGTACGTCGCCACAAAAAGGGTAATCCCTCCCTTATACCTTTACCCAAAGGCATAATTAATAAGGTATAGGGTTATATCCTCGTTAACATTAGTAATGTCATTAACGTTAATAAAGGTAATGCTAATATAAATGGGAAAATTGATGGGGAGAACGGTAAAGACGTGACGTCGTCGCCCTTTCCTTTTAGTAGTAGATAAATACCCCTGGGGTCGGGCTAACGTACCCGGCCATAATGTAATACGTTACATAGTATTTTCATAGATTTTTTACAAAACAAATATGTAAATTAACAAACGTAATTGATATCGTTACGATATCATTTAAAAAAATTGTAAATAGACGCTAATAATCGTATCTAATAAAGTTAGAATCGTCGGTCGGGTCGATTAATTCGTTTAAATAAAGGAAAATCGTAGATCCGTACCAATATTGTAAAACGAGCTGATCTGATAAATGGTTAAATTATTAGGGTAGTAAAACCTTTTCAACAACCCTAATAAATAGTGTACTTATCGATATAAGTATTTCCAAGGCTCCGTTTAGCGTAGTTTTAGTTATCGTATTCGTTAGGTTGGATTTTCCGTTAATCCGTTTCATTTCTTCAATTTTACGATGTTTATATAACTCGTGTAAAGCTATTATATCGATTATCAAAATCTTTTCATTCGTAATACCCAATTTAAACAGGTACTTCTAAAGCGAAAAGAACTTAGTATATACTAAAAAATGAATGAGGTATAAACCAAGGTTGAAAATGATTATCCGAAACGTTATTGATATAATAATACCCGAATCAAAGATTTTAACCATATTATAAATCTCGGAAGCCAAGACGTTTCGCGTTACCCTTTTTCATTTGGTAAATCTTTAATAGATAATGTTTTTTTTTTCAGAACGTAAAGCCGTTTTGGACTGGTGTTTCGTTGCCGAAAACTAAGACAAAATCGAGTTATAAGTTACAGTCGTTATTATTAGTGAAGGAGCCGTTAGTAAAAACAAACAGCTTTATAATACGTATATGTAATGGTACAAGTTATAAGCCGCGTTTTGGATTATATATTTATTACAAAAGACGTTTGTTAAACGCTTTATATATATCGTCCATAGACTCGGTTTGGTATTATACAGCGACAAAAACGTTAAATCCTACTTTTGGTTATTTGATAAAGATAACCTAAACGCCGAGTATATGTAAATATCTATATTCATTGACTTGTTTTACGTTATTGAAGGTAATGAGGGCAAATTTTCCGAACTTCCTTTTTTACATAAAGATTGAAATACCGTTCTAAAAGGTAATCAGAATACTATTAAAGTCGATTACATTATTATTTTTTTAGAAACGATTTAAGTTTGGCTTTTAAGACGGCTTTTAGAAGTTTTCTCTTTTTAAATTCGGAAAAAAAAAATTAAATAACGTTGAGGTATTTTCCATTTACATCTCTGTTAATATAAAGCCCTCCAAACGGGCCGTTAATACCAAAAGGTACAAGTCGAAAATTAAGTTAGTTATCATAACTCGTTCTTTATAATGCTTTTAATAAGTATCGTACCAGTAAACATCAATTTCGGCTAAACCGTAAAGTGGTTTTAAAATACGTAAAATCATTATAGGTAGGTAATATTGCCTAAGGTCTTTGGGTATATCGGCGTAAATATGTCGTTTAAGCCGTTCGAAAAATCAGGTGTAAGCCTACGTTATATCGAAAAGTTTAATGTATAAGTTATATAAATTGCAAGAGGAGGCCGCGAATATAGAAATAAGGCCATAATTAGCCTATTATAATATAGGTAGTTAAGTTATAATATCATTTTTTTCTGTCATTATAACCTTTTATAATTAGGCGGGTCTTTTTATAAGGCTTTCCGGATTTATCTTTAATTTCGTGGATAAGACGGGATAGGAAAGTACTATAAGCGTCGTAAATAGCTAGGTTAAAGCGTTCAAAGCGAAATACGTTTTGTTTGATAAGGGCTAAGATTTCCGTTTGGGTAAATTATGTGAATAAAGTACTTACAGTGGTAATAATACTCTCGTAGCGAAGCTTTAGGCTAAGCTCGTAATTTACCATTTCCTTTTGTATGATAAAGGAATCCATAACAAAGTTCCTAAGGATTTTATTGGTTTTGAAGCCGAAAGAGTATCCTCGACGTTGATGTTCTGGCGGTTTTGGTACAGATAAGCCGATTTCGTTTAACGTGGTCGGGTTAATTTCGCGTTTTGGGGGTAAGGCTAAATCTAAGTTTGGTTTAAATTTATCGTTTGAAGTAATATTTTGTAAGAGGTTCCGCTCGTCTTACGCGTTTGGACCGTTTTTTCCGCCTTTTTCTTATATTTACGTACTTTTATCTAACAAAATAAACTCGTTTCGTTTGGTATATCAAAGAGAATATTATAGCTCTTCAATCGGTTCATTCTTTAAAAAAAGTTTTTCTATCCTTCGTTTTCCAAATTTAAACTTCAAATTACAATAGAAGGTTTAACACGTTAATTTTACGTAGGCTATTCCTTATAACCAACGCCTTAGACACATTATTATTTACTCGTAATAAACTTAAGGCCGTTATAGACTTAATCACAGCATTAGCCCTTTATATTGTGCATAATAATGGAGTAGAGTTTAAATGAATCCTTGGATAGGTACCAAAGACAAAGAACGTAAGAATAAGCCTATTTGAATTAAAAGAGTTATTAACAGCGTTAAACGCCATCCAAAGGATAAATTCCTTAAAACTAACACTCTTTAGGTTTTCTCCCAACACTGTATACGCTTTTTTTAGTAGTTTATAGTATTTTTTACACTTTCCAATACCTTATACGGCTTTTACTAAAATTTGTTCAATCTCGTTACTAGTTATCCGAGCTTTCATACGTTATTAAATGAAATTGAAAGCCATACCAGCGTTGTACGTAATATAATTTCAAAGCCCTAAGTAAATATTGAACTAATAATTAATTAAACATTTTAAAAGTTTAAAGTAAAAGCATTTCGTATAAATTTAACAGCCTAAAATAATATAGTTGTATTGATAACGAAAAGGACCAGTTAGCTATTTATGTATATAATATTAATAATTACTTTGTAATTAAAGTTTATAAAGTTTTAAAATCGGAATTTAAACCGTCGTAAGGCCTTTAAATAAAGCTAGCACCTATAATAACACTTTTCGATCGCCTCGAATATGTTCTTCCTTGCATCTGTATGGCCTAAGGCATAAAATAAGCGTAAAAGGCGTTTAGCAATTAAGTGTCCGAATCTTCGGTATAAAGCTTATAATTCCAGTTCAGTTAAATAAGCGACTTTAATTATACGTGTGTCCGGAAAAACCATAAGTAGTCGAACTTAAATTTAAACAATATTAATACACTATTTAAGGTATGGATAAAATAATTAGTCGTATTCCGAACCTTAATTCCGAGTTTATTTATATTAGTTAATAAAAGCAGAAGTAACATTTTAAAATCTAGTACTTAAAACTTAATCGATTCGAAACGCGTATTTATAATAGCTATTCTGAGTGATGTTGCTTTACCTTTACCAAATAGGACCTTTCGGTGTTTTACTATCCGGTTTAGCCGAAACTTCGGAAATTTCGTCGCAAGTGCGTCGAATTGTTGTTTCCCAGCCGTCGAAATCTCGGCTACGTTAGTGTTAGGCATAATACCCTAGAATCTGGTTCCGTATCTGTTAAAAAGGGTGAATTACGACGTTATATTGGTGTTACACACTTCGTTTACGCAATTTAGGCCTATAATATACAAAAAGGAAGCATTTTATAAGCCGACCAAAATACGTTAAGCTTTTTTATAGCCGTAAATTAATAAGTAGGTATCGTTTTATTTAAAGTCGTCTTTTTGAAATGTATTTTCGTAAAGGTATACGTCATATCCGTTATCCATATTTTCGCATTCGGCAACGTATATTATAAAATTAGCTTTTATCCGATCCTTAACAGTACATTCGTTTTAAAATTGTCGTTCAATCCGAATTTATTCGTAAGTGAAGTGATTTGTGAATTAGTTGCCGATTTTACCGTATATAATACACCGCTTTTCCAAACCTATAAAACGCCGTATGTTTTCCCACAAGTATTACTATAATTTCGGTTCGTTTCTTCCATTTCCGATCGTTTCTGTCTTTCATTACCAGGGTTTCCTCCTTAATACATGTAGTTTAGGCGTTCGTTTTACCCCGGGCAAACCTTAAATATCATGTTCAAAATATAGTAAATTATCTCGGTAAGGTTTATTTTGGTAATTTAGGCTTTACCTCTATTATTATTAGCTATTAATACTAATATGAAACTTACTTATCGGTGTATAAAGGTTTTGATCGATGTTTTAAGGCTTGTACACAAGGTCTTTAAGTCTTTTTCTAATTTAAAAAGTGTAAGGTCGAAATTCGGGTTTCTATGACAGGCTTTTATTACCATTTAGATAAAAAATTTATCGCCTTTATATTTTGATCCGAAGGCTACTTAACATTTCCGGAACTTTTTTACTAGGGCGGTAATGATTTTCTAAAGGTTTTTGTTGACATTCTCCTATTGGTTTTTTACAGATTCCCACGTTATTTCAATTTAATTCCTGTCGTATAACTCGTAATTAATTTTGGTATTAAAATAGGATTTAAAGCGATTATAATACTTTAAGATTGTATCTACTGATATTAGGTGATATATATACCACTTTTCAACTTACCCGAAACGTATTACGTATAAAATAACGTGAAACTGTAATAATTTAATATGCAGTCTTTTACATATATTAAGTATAACGAGTATCTTGTCATTTCATACGTCGTACGGCTCGCCGTTATAATTGTTATCCTTATTTTATAGCCTGGTAAAGTTGGTTAATTTTATAAAGTCTTTTTTATCCGTAGGGAAGCGATGTGGTAGAAGGTCGCGGTAGAGGTCGTAGTTAAAAGGCGTTAGTCCGTATAATACGTATTAGCGTTTTACGCTTCTTGTCATCTACTGGATCGGGTTGTTTTTTGGTTTCCGGCTGATTTCCGATTTCTGGGACGGGTTATTCTTTCTGTTTCAGCCGACTTTGCTATGGCTGGTTGGGTTGTTTTATGCATTTCGACCGACTCCATCATAGCCGGTCAGGTTGTTTTTTACGTTTCTGCCGACTCCGTTATGTCCGGTAGGATTGTTCTTTATGTTTGGGAAGTGGTTTAGTATTCAGTTTTGCGTTACGGTTTAGTCCGGTATGGGAGGGTATTATACCTGAGTAGTGGATAAGAATCGTAGGCGTTCTTCTTTCTCGTAGTTCCCGCTTTTGACCTGCGGTATAAAACTATAACGTTTTACGCGCGGTCCCCCTCGTTTTAACAACAGTCTTTTTAGTTTGGTAAGGTAATACCCTTTTACAAAGTCCGTAAGGTACAAATATTTATCCTTCCAATCTAGTACGTCGGTAAGTTGTGCAATTTCGAATAGATTTATTGTAAGGCGCTTATTTTTACCTCATAAGGTATTGATTTATCTGATCAGTAGTTGGATTTGTAAGGTTCTGGTAATAGTAAGGTTTATCTTTTTCCATATTTTCAACGTCTAAACCAAGAAATTGTTGTGAAAATCGTTTAGTAAATTAGGTCCTCAAATTTATTACTCCTATTAATAGTATATAGCGGCCAAAATATATATATTTACGATATTGGGTTGTAATTCCTTACCTGGTAAATCGATGGTATTGTCCCAAAAGTTCAGGTCAATCTTCTGCATCATGGTCTTTTTTATTCCTATATATTTTACTAGGATGTTAAAAGAAACATCAAATTCCTCCAGTATTGTTGGATTTGGAGCTATAGTTGCAATTATCTTGGGGCGTTTAAGCGATGTACTAAAGTTTGGTAATCTCGTAATATGTATGAGTATATTTAAAATTCAGGGTAGTTTGGCTAATACAAAATGAATAACATAATTAAAGCGGTCGGAACAGTATTTACTAACATTTATTAGTACGAATTAATTTCAAGCTATACGTAAATAAAGCGTAATTATAAACCAGTAAAATGTCTCGGATTAGTTTTATTAATACTAATAGTTTTATATTAGCTAAGTAGCTAGGAAAACTTAGAATGTTATAGGTACTAAGTTTAGAAAATAAAAGGCTAATGTAAGTAAACTTGGGGCAGATAGTATAGATGTGGAAAATTGGGTAAGATATGGGAAATATAGAATTATAATGTGTTTCGGGGTTCGATGTTCTATCCGTATTATCGTGTCGTAACCGAACTTAGTAAAGGAATCGGTTGGTTTTTTAGTATATAACCGATTCTGATAAGGCGATCGGGTTGTTTGTTTATATGTAATCGATCGTAGCTTTGCTAAAACGAGTAGTTACAAAAATTAAATGGGTTCTAATAAAAGGTTCCGAAACTTGGTAGTTTTGGCTTACGTGGCCTGGTACGTGATAGAATGCTTTTCAAAAAGTGCCCGGGTATGTTAAAACGTTAAACAAAGGTTAATAGTAGTATAACAGAGCTTTTAAAAGATAGAGTGTTAAATAAGGGTTAATGATATCGTGTTAAAGTTCTTACTTTTTAAGTTACTTAGTCTTTATAGTCTTTATACACGTTGGCGTATAATTCTTATAAAAACAAAGTATTAGAGTATAAACAGTTAGTACCACTACAATATCCCGCTATAGGTATTTAACGTATGTTTGTCTCTTCTTTCCTTTACTATCTATAATCAAACGAGTCGGCTACTAAATAATATCGATAGGGTCTTAACTTTATAATATTCACGTAAAAATAAGGTCTTTAAAGAGTAATTAGAATAATTAGTTGTTGTAGTATAAAGTAAGATGATAATCCAGAAAAAGCATATAAAGGTGTACGCCACAGGTGAGGGCTTATAAGTCCTCTACCCAGAGCGTATCACTCTGAAATACTTCTTTTAGACCGATCCACGCATTTCCGTCAGCCTGAAATAACCATTCTAGACCGACCCATACATAATGCACTTTGCGTCTTGCAAGAGTGCAGCCTGCATCGTGACACGTTATCGTGCATCCTGTAGGAGTGCACCCTGCAATACAGTGCACTGCTACTTGGCCTATGTATACTATCTATAAGGGTATATATTAATATCTACAAAAAGGTATTCATCGATAGGTTTGAGTTTTTCCAATATTTCCTCAGCGTATTTAACATAATTTTATGGCTTTTTCAAGAGATCTATGAAAAGGGATTTCTTTTTATCGGTGTTTTTGAAAGAATTTAAAACCTTTTATTGGTTAATCTTGAATTTTTTCAGATATTAATGAAAAATATTCAATAGGAAATCATTGTTCAAATAGTAGTCAACTGCAGTATATTCAAGTGACTGTACCAATTTCAAGTTGACTGTATTGACTGGACGTCAATTGTAGTGGAGTTCATAATTCGAAATAAAATAATTCGAACAGGGTGTTTCATTCCAGGCGTTCCATCGATTTAGAGTTCAGGATGATCGTTGGCACTGAAAGAACACGGGGTATTGGTAGATAATTACCTCAGCTATTCAACCTATCAATTATTCCCAATCGAGTGATTAAGTATTTGTAAATCAAATACCAAAAAGGCCTTAATTACGAAATAATTACATTTATGCAACCAAAGACATTATCGTCCGCACACGTTAGGTACTTAGAGTAAGTTCCAACTTGTATATAATTCAAGGATAGTGCATTTAAAACTGTGGTGCTTAGACTAGTCACGGCAGGAAAAATAGTAGACGAAATAACAGGCGAAATAGAACTAGTAATAATAAGGTGGCAGCAATGATTCTGAACAATATCTATAGTCTCGAGTGCTGGTCTATGCAAGGGAATAGTACCACAAATCATTTTTGAAGGGGATTTACTGCATATAATGCCACCGCGTATAAAAATATAAAATAATAAATCACTTAATTATTTTCGTTGGGTTGAATAACTATACAGCACCTTTTAGGCGCTAGTTGTAATTCATAGGTCTCAATGCTGCTTTGAACTCTTGGAGAGCATTGCCAAAATCAGATATATCATGGATCATATAATTGGATAACACGATAAAGCGCTCAAAATTGTGTGTACAGAACTGATTTTCAAAACTATCGTTATTTTTGTAATCACTAGACAATAAACAAATGGAAAATACTTAAAAAATATCAAAACAGGCTAAAAAAAGATTAATTTATTTGGTATTAAAATTCCAGAAAATAAAACTATAAAAACAAACAAAACTCTTTTTCGAATTTATTAAACTTGAAGACTACCCTCAAAATACTAAGACTTAAGATTTACGAGGGAAAAAAAAAAAAACCTTTAATGCTCTTACATACTTTTTTGGGGCCACTACTCTCTAATTCCCTATTAAGTTAAACGTTCAACCCCGCTAACACTAATTTTTCATTCATCGATGATAAAAAATCTATTCATTTACTAGATAATACAGTTTCAATGTGAAATAACGCGGAGTACATGTTTCGAGAAGGTAAAACGCGTAGAGTAGCGGCTGCCAACATAAAAAGAGGAATTAATGTCAACGCCATCTATCGGTAGACTAAACACGATTGTTAAGTCCCTCAAAAATCTCCTATAATCGTCAAGCCCCTCTAACACCTTAAAAGCTTTTTAAAATTCATCAATATCTTCCCCAAAATCGTCAATTCCCTCAAAATGAAACTTCCCATTATAAGTATCTCTACATACATAAACCACCTCAGTTTTCACTATAAAACTTTACCTCTCAAGCCAGGCGATTGGCAACTACCCTATCACCACAACTTGAAAATACTAAGAAATACTATCGACGAATAGAAAATTTATCACGACCTTTCTCTTAAACCTGTCAAGATAGTAAAAATCAACTGAAACTACCTCACAAACTTCGCCAAAATCGAAAATAATGTGGAGAAGTATAGCGGTAAGACTTAAAATCTACTTAATACAAAAATAACATCATTCCTTGATATTTTCAAGTAAATAGATGTTTCATATTCAAGTTTTCACTTAATATTCCCTAAAATCCCCACAAATCACGCCAAAATTTACTACCTAACCTTTTTAACGAAAGCAAAAACCTTTTCTAAAATCTACTGTGGCATGAAAAACCACTTCGAGCACAATATCCACCTCACGCAATATCATACGAACTGGTTTATGACAAAGTTGATAATGATAATAGCCAAGAAAGGGAAATACAAATAGATATCCTCAACCAAATACTTAACAAGTTCATACAATGCCAAAAGAAAATTTAAAAAAAAAACCACATGAACGAAGCTATACTTCAAAAACATGTACAAATACCTATCAAAAATATCGACAACTTTAAATACGCCCCAAAATATCTGAATGATATTTGTAAAAGCTTTTTTAATCAATTGAGTTTTATTATTATTACAGATATAGAAACAGGTACGTCGAACTTAATTAATGCATACCCTAAAGCTAATAACTTTCGAGACGAGAATAACGAAGACCATACAATAATAAATTACATCAATCCTAAATACGAAAAGTTACAACGCTTATAATCAGGTCAGTAATGTTCGAACTAAAAGCCACAACTACACTAGCGATGGAAATGGTGGAAAAAATTAGAAAGACTTATTAACCGCAGAAATTATCAGAGTTATGGAAAATACATTGAGTAGTCAGTTTTCTACCCTTCGAATGAACGCCACAAACAAAGAATAATATATCACACTCAATACCTTACTGTTTCCACGTAAAATTAATTGAATTATATTGAAAACTACGAGGGTAAGAATGATGTTAACGACAACTATACGCTAAAGTAAATCACGTAACATAAAGATGCTATGGGTACTGTATAATGGGGCAACATATTGTTGAAACAGTATAGTATTTTTATGATTGAAGAGGATTAAACTGGAACTATGGGGCTGCTCAACAGAAATAAGCATGTAAAATATGGGGACACGGATACATGCCTTCCCAAAATTAATATATACTAGTCTAGATTTCATTATATACGTTTCACGTCCCCTATGCAAGCACAACAAGTTCCCGGGACAAAAAGAAAGAAGTAATATCCTCATTGTATAACATACATGAGGCCGACGAAACGCGAGATGTGAGATGAGAGAAGTGAGACGTGAGACGTGAGACGTGAGACGCGAGACACGAGAAGCTAGACGCGAGATGTAAGACCCGAGGTACGATAAACGAGACGCGAGACAATTTTTACGACATAAAATTCTTGTAAGACAACTACGCAAAAAGACTTTTCGTACGCCTCAATGAAATCCTTACATTACCACAAATTCTTTACAACCTTCAATTCGTTATCCTTCGGTAAGTATCCTTTTCAACGAACCAAATATTGAATTTGATAATATAGACAACAGCGACGATTTTAACGTTCATTTACAATTTTTTCCACCTTCTATTCGTCTTCGTTAAATTCCTCGTAATAAATTGATAGAATTAGTAACAACATTTTTACTAAATAATATGAACAGTGTTACCATATGGTAACAAGTATCAAATGTTAATAGTTAGATTAGCACAAAAATTGGTAGGGGGATCGAGTATATACGTAAGTTTTTCCACAAGATTTACCATAGTAAATGGGTTTGGGCGTAAAAATGATAATTTTTCTTATTGTTGTAAAGGTTTATAAGATTTTCCAGTACAAAGTTATACATGACCGCCTACATTGAATTCCATTCAATTATAATGCTTATTATAAAGAGGTTTCACTTCATAAAGAACAAGATTCATTATAAATTCAATTTATCGTCAAAAAGATTTCCTTTCTTAACGAATTTTCGCTCGTTATGTAAATGTAATGAAATGAAAATAATTTAAAAAGATGCTTAATTTAAATTCGAATAAGTATTTATAAGGCTTAATATTAATAATACAGAAATACGGGTCATTTTCATTTTATTAAAACTTTGGGATAAAGTTAGTTTATATTCATTCCAAGTACTCAATGATATAATAACCATGATTTTCATTTAAATGGTTTTATCGTTTTCAAAATAATAATCTATTATTACGAGAAATTTAATGTCAAATCTTTTTTATTGATATTTGTAAAAAACGAAAGTAAATTTAGTCTTTTGGTTTAAAATTATTTTTTTGGGAATGAATAAAACCTTATAATTAAAAATAACAATATAGAATTTCTATCAGTAAGGTATTCTTATTTACATAAACGTAAAAAAGTAGAAAAATAATCGTAAATATTGGTATTGTATTAGTAAAGAGTAGACAAGTCAGGAAAAAGCATTCAAAGAGTGCACGCCACGTATTGGAGGTTATAAACCTCTTATCCGGGCAGTAGAACTTTGCCATACACTCTGGAATACCCCTTTGAGACCGCGCCGCGCATGATGCACTTTGTAAGAGTGTAGCCTGCAACGTGACGCTTTATGGTACACTTTGTAGGAGTGCACCTTATAGTAGAGTATACTACCACTTAAATTACATATACTAACTATAGTGATATATAATAATATTTAAATAGGTAATTCTTTTTCTTGTTTGTACGTCCCCTATCGATAGTCTAGCAGTAATAATATAATTAGAATATGGTTTATTTCCGTAGCTTGATAGTGATAGTGTAATTATGACGAGTCCGTATCCATAGTTATATAATAATATTGTAATTATGGGATAAATTATAGATGTTTAAATTAGTATTTTTATTTAACAATAGTATCGTTGTGGTACCATTTACTAAGGTTCGAATTAGTAGTTTTTAGCCGCGGTGGTAATTCTAATAAGAGCTTGTGTTGGAATAGTATTGCAATGTTATTGCATGCAGTGTAGTTGGTCAACTTTACTACAAGTAAAGTTGACCATACTGCAAGTGTATTGCTTTGTGCGGACTTACCGCATTAGGTGTAAGTCGTATGCAGTACACAGCACTTCACTCTAGGGCACGGACCAAGCACTTGGCAATACAAATTACAGTGCAAACCGGCTAGCGGTCTGCCAAACCTAGAACAATATATCCACTATCTGACTATTGCAATACTACTGTTACTTCGAAGAATACCATTTGAATCGACAAAGTTGTAACGTTTAAGGCTTACCAATACTGATTAGTACTTATTAGGTTAAGTATAGATTAACCAAATAGAATAAAAAGCTACTTTCCGGTTACGCTTTGCTATTGCGCAAAGTAGAGGGAAGATTCTTGCGAAAGGCTCTGAGGTTACGTTTACTGTTTACAGGTAGCTAAAAGGAAGACTTTTAAGTGCTTTTGCTGTTTATAGGTACTTAACAGTGGAAACGGTATTACCATTATCGAAAACACCAAGAAACTTTTACTGGATTAGTTTTGAAGAAAAAGCGTTAAAATTAACCGCTAAAAGTCTTAAAGATCACCAAGCTGGCAAATTGGTAAATGGATAAGTCAGTTGTGACTACAAGTACTATTACTACAAATCGCAAGAAAAACGATTAAGTTCCTACGTTAAATAAAATAATAACCTTTACCATTAATAACGACCTCCAACTGCACTACCTACACCAAATCTCTGCCTATACTTCAGTTTTTTCACTCCCTTTATACCATTTCAATCGTCAAGTTCGTTGCTTTAAGTGGAATTACCAAGTTGCGTCAAAAAAGCCACGTCGCGCGACTCTACGCTGGAACGTCAAGTCCCCACACCCTTAGATCGCCAAGCTTAACACCACGACCTACACCAGCTAAAATGTCAAAATATCTACCGTAAGTGCTCACTTAAAAGCCATTATCGACCTCGAACGAAAAAAGGAAATTACGAATCTCGATATTAACTTTACGAAGCATTATGATAAAGACCTTTAGATTAAGGAAGTTAACGAAAACTTTACCTCCAAGCATCTTACCAATTACGTCGGCCACTTTATCTTCGACGTCGTTTATAACGATCAAGATACAAGTATTAAGGCCTTTTACAACTATGTTAAGTTTTTCAGGGACTAGAGTCTGAATATGTGGAAAAAGACAAAAAAGTCGGTTCAAGTTAAGTTAAAGACTAACTTACGCTGATAAGAGATTTTATTACCTTTAAAAATTGGTAAAGACGATAACCTAGCCGACGTACTTTACGAGTACGCTACGAATAAAAACCCTTAATAAACTTTACCCAACGGCAAAAGTATTATTAGTAATAGCAATTTAAAAAGACCATATATACGTTCGTAAAGACCTATGCAAAAGAAATCAGTAAATTTATACCCCTTAAACCCTTAAATCTACTAGTTTAACAGAAGTCTCGCCGAACCATTTAACACCAAAAGGATTATCACTAACTTTTCTACGGCTGGCAGCACCAGGTTCATTTCCCCTAAGCTCTTTAATTCATTCAGTTTTAACAACTAAATTAAGGAAAACCCGGATTTATACATAAGTCGAGTGTGGGTACGACCACTGGCTTTTTCCCTCCAAACTTAGCTTAGGGTAATTATCTTGATTACTAATACTAGCAATAACCTCAATCTTTCCCCCAGCTAGGCGAAAACTACGACGAGTACATTATACTTTCCCCTCGACGCATTCCTATAGAGGTTATGAATTATACAGTAATTACAACATTTGTTAAGTTTTGGGGAGGTAAAAAGAAATATAATGGAAAGCCATATAATCTCTTCTACATTAAGTTACACCTATTTTTTAACATTTGCCGCCAAATGAAAGTTAAGTTATTAGGTTTTTACTCGTTTTTTCCTAACATCTTTACCGGTTAAGTTAAGGATTATTACCTTTGATACCTAACCAATTGTACCTCTCTTCGCGAAATCTACGATAACAAAAAGGGCCAATTCGAATACGATGTTGAATTTACCTAATATTATACAAATTGGAATATTATTAAGTGGTTTTATATATTAAATTATAAAAAAATATTGGAAGATAAAATAGACCTTTTAAATCAGATACTCAATAGGCTTATACCTTATCAATAAGCGATAGTAAATATAGGAGCTGGCGAAAACACCTTACGCCAACAGGTGCGGCAAATAGATACGGGTTATAAAGAGTTTGAATACGCCTTATAATTCCCTAAGGCCACCTGCGAAGGGTTTTTTAACCAATTCCGTTCCTCTTTGGAGACCGTAATTACTCGAGTCTCCGGCTCAACTATTATATACCTATAAGCTCCGGAATTAATTAACGAAGAAAATCCTTCCAATTAGTATTACATTAATTAATGGTACGGACGACCTAACAAGTACGATTAATCAAGGGTCCGGACTTTTACCCACGGAAAAGGGTATTTATCCGTTTCAAAACCTTTAAATCAGCTAAGAAAGTTTAACTCAAACGCCAAAAGATATTGGATTTACGGAAAATAGGGCTGCTGATTAACACGTTATATTACCGCTGAGCGTGACGTAAAATATGAGATATATTACGCATAGTACCCCTTTACTTTAAAATGGGATTACATGAAGCATATTATATAGTTTAAAGGAAGTGAAGTTAAAAAGAAGGAAAATAAGCCAAAGTCTATCGGCTGATATGAATATACTAGTACTAATACTGGTACTAACCCGAAAGCTACGTAATGACTAACCGACCACACATTTTTATACCGCCTTACAAATAAAGACCTTTACCACCGTTATAACGATAAAGACCTTGGCCTTATACATCTTTTCACTATTTAAAACCGATACGCGAAGTAAGTCTTTTAAGGTATTATGCCAGATACGGGGGTAATACGGTATTTAATAGGAGGTTATTTGTAATATATCGCGTTACGGAAGGATACGGATACTATTACGAAACTTGACTACTCAGATACTGGCAAGGCCAAAGTTGAATTTAGCTCTGGGAAAGAGATATCCTTATTGGAATTGACGATAGTAAAGACTATTGTTAGCCTTATTATTTTCCATATTTTGGAATCCCCTACTCCCATTTTCCCTTACCTTCAAGATATAAAAACCTCGGCTTTGACGTTAATGTTTAGATAGATAAGTTGATATATATTAAGGCTGGTAAGAGATTTTTACTTAGCTTTCAGTAGGGGTATTTTTAGTTTCATTTTTAAGGATTAAAGATAGTAATATTTAACATAATAGAGGTAAAACTTCTTTAATTACATCGTAGTTTTAATTACCTGGTAAACTGTAAGTTTTATAAAGTTTTAAGGGTATTTGGTTATGAAGATGTAGATCTATTAATACTAAAGGCAATTAAACGCTTTTGCCACCACTGCTAAATATACTTCTAAGCCTCTTAAAGGTTTAAATTTACGTTAAAGGAAAATGAAGACTTTAACTCCGAAATCTTCATGGACTTGTTTTATCTGGACGGTAAACTAGTACTTTACGTCGTAGACTCTTCCACATCCTTTTATGGCTCCAGGTTCCTTAAGACCATTACGGCGAAAGAAATATGGGAAGTAATATGTACTTTGTGGATTGACACGTATCTTAGCCCATTACATATGTTAATTTACGATACTAGAATCAACTTTATTACAATAAATTTTGAAGCTAATATAAAGATAATGAGGATTTAGTTCAAATAGGTATATATAGAAGTTTACTATGGTATTGGTAAGGTTAACAGAGTATACATATTCCTACAAAAGACCTAAAATATCCTTATATAAAAAATTGAAAGCTTTATAAGTTAAAAGATATAACTTTGAATAATAGTGAAAGGTCTTAACGATACTATTAACACAAACGGACTTGTACCAACTTTACTGGTATTTAAAGCTTACCTACATATAACAGCTGAGTCTGTACCCTTATCAAACACCTAAAATCATGCTATGGAATATAGTAAAACACTAAAGAAACTAAGAAAAGAACCGGCACGCCGATAAGTTAATGATACCCTTAACACTAAAAATGGACTTTAAACAACAGATGTATTTTTACTCCCCTTTTAAAGTAAGGTCCTTACGTGGCGTAAGCCAAGTAAATAGGATAGGCCGTACAAGATTTTAAAGATTACTAATATAAACGTGGTGGTTAAAATTGTTAATGGCCCCGTAACTTTTCGAATTATATAAGTCAAACCATATAAAAGACCCCTTAAGTCTGATAAAGATCCTAACGTCGATAACCTCCGAACCGAGCGAATTAGCTAATACAACCCTCTCTAGCCGACTATTAACAAGCCGATGGAACGCCAACGACGTAAAAGACCACACAAGATGAGGATATATACTAAAGAGGAAGAAAATAGAGATTATAGGCTTATCGGGGTATATACAATGGCGTGGGTGTCTTGGAAGAAGAGGTGAAACGGGGAACTTACCCGTAAGTTACGCGCCGAAGGTATTATCAATACACCAGGTAAGCCTTTTGAAGAAAGTAACCAAGAGGAAAGTAACTGCCTCTTATTACAAAGGGTTATATAATTTATGCCTTGAAGGTAATTTAAAAGCTAAGATATCACTATCTAGAAGTTAAAAATGATTTACGAGGTCAAAGGTAAAACCACGGACCGGCCGTACGAAAAATAAGTGCTATATTGCCTAAGGATACAGTAATGAAAGTAAAGACTAGATCATTACTTAATCGCCTACAATTTAGAAGGTTAGCTAACGTTTAATCGTTGTTGTTATTACCAATTTAACTGTTGGCGTAAAGAGTTAGTTTAAACTTAATGGCCAGGACATTACGTAAGCATATATGTAATCTACCACCGATCTTGAGCGGATTATACTGCTAAAACTACTATAAGAATTAAGGGACAAGTTTCTGGCTGATACGATAATGTACTATATTAAGTCTTTATATGGATTAGCCAAGGCTAGCGTCCACTGGTTCTTAACGTATTAGGTACACTTTAAAAATAAATTAGGTATAAAGACTTCAATATTTAACACGTGTCTATTAATTACAAAGGGTAAAGACCTTGGCATCATTGGCATATAAATTAACGATACCCTTTTCCTTGGCGATATTAAATTTATAGCTGCAAAATAACGTTCCGTTGAAAAGTTAGGCCTTTAAAAGTGTAAGCCAGTCGAAACGTAAGCTAAGGGTATATAACTTAGCTTTAACAGATCATTACTCTGTATATATAGTATTAAGGCTAAAAGCGATACTTATATTGGCCTACATTAAAAGAGGCAAGTTACGAGCCTAAATATAATCGATAAGGCTGACGAGTCAAGGGAATAGAGATACCTAAAGCAGAGGGCCTGTACGGCCTATATCGTTACGTTATGTTAACCGGAAGCATAGTACGACCTTTCTATTACAATACAAGTACAGGACCCGTAAAACAAAGACTTTAACAAGTTAAACAAGCGTATTTAGTAACAAATACACTACATAGAAAAAGTAATTAATATGGTCTTTGTGCATTGAATAAAGGCGAAACTAATAATCTTAATAAACGGGGTATTTATCAATAATACTAACCTTAAATCGTAAATCAGCTTTTTAATAATACTCGTTAACGAGGAAAGTTTTAAAGAGAAGTTTACGATTACCAGAAACCTTATGTATTAGATATCTATTAAATGTAAGCGTGTAACTTGGAGCGTGTTAACCTTTGAAGTCTACGGAATGATAGTAGGCTTTTATATCAGAATAGTAATTAACAGCATATTAAGGATTATCACCAAACAACTGGGTTTTCCACCAATACCTATAATAGTGTATACTTATTCCCGGAGCCTTTACAAATGCCTATCAAAACTAGGTACGACTAATGAAAACCCCTAATGATAAACGTAATAACGTTAAAAAAGATATACGAAGACCGGGAAATCTATAGGTTCCGGTAAATTGACGGTAAAGATAACCCTACCGATACCATAACCAAAGCCACACCCAATTACGCCCTGAAAAGGTTTGTGGACAGCAATACACTGACCATATGAATCGAAGGATACGTGGATCGCCTAACACGTGATGTAAAAGAACAAGGTTGCCTTGAAATATTGAAAACCGCCAGGGCGGTAGTAATAGTAATAGTAACAATGACAGTAACTTAAACTACTAGCAAAAGGTACGTAAGTGTTAGCGTACTTAATTTGTGTAGGTTTGTAGCGAAAAATCTGTATACGGGATTTAAGGAACGAAGGTCTCGGAGGGGTAGAGTAAAAGGGCCATAAGGGGCCGTAATTAAAGTTGTTTGATTAATTGAAATTAACCGGTGTTTGGCTTATGGATTAAGGAGGGATTTCAGAGGTTGCCACTATAGCAAGCCATGCTAACGTTTGCAGATACAAAAAAAAAAGCCGCCAGTGTTGAAACAGTATTGTAATGGTATTGCATGTAGTGCAGTAGGTCAACTTTACTATAAGTAAAGTTAACCGTACTAAAAATCTATTACTTTGTATGAACTTACCGCATAGGTTGTAAATCGAGTATAGTATGCTGCACTTCACTCTAGGGCATGGGCCAAGCACTGGGCTATAAAAATTACAGTATAGACCGGCTAGCGGTCTGCCAAACCTAGAACAGTACATCCACCATCTAACTACTGCAATACTACTGTTACTTTGAAGAAGACCATTCGAATCGACAACGTTGTAACGTCTAAGGCCTACCAACAGCTTGGTTGGTATAGTTAATCGGTAGCAAAATAATTGTTAATAGCGTTTCTTATTGTTTTCGACAGGATTGTAATTACATAGATGTTATACAGGTGATTGCGTGGGGATTACTACGTCGTTATATATTTTAGGTTAGTATAAAAAGATATATCATTATCAGTTTGAGTAAAACATCTTTTTTAAACGGAGAGTACTTAAAGCTAATGTAAGTCCCCTTTTAATTAAATTTAACCACAGTTTTAATGAAATATTCCAAATTTCTCCTATAAGAAGGTAACTTAACCAATATTTATATACTAACGTCGCTTTTAAATATATTCCGCGTCAAAAGAGGGCTACTAGGTATCTTTTGGCGCGTAAATGCCGATGCAACGCCGCCGCCGCCGTTATTACCACCGCCGCCATTATTACCACCGCCACCGTTAGTAGCCTCCTTTCCTCGGGTATCATCTCCTTTATCGCCGCTTTTCCCCCGGCTTCGCTGCCCGCAGCCGCCGCCGCCTACGCCTCCACCCTCTTTCCTCCCCCTTTTCCCTCCCCTTTCACCCCTAACTATTAGGGTAAGGAGCGGAAAGTTTTTAAGGTTACAAACTTTGCCCTTTCCTCGCAGGTAAGAACCCCTTCACTTGTGTGGACTCCGTTATACTATAAAGGGAAACTGGCAAAGTTGCGTCACGGTTCGTATCTATTAAATCTACTCATTTACCTATTATTACTGTTTTATAAACGAGGAGATTGAAGCGAACCTTTTCTGTTACTTCGAGTTACGTATCTTTAAGGTACGTCGCAAGGCCTCTTTAATGCGTAAGGTATTGAAACGGCGTACCTGGGCCCGTAGCCTCGGGCCGCTAATAAATACTCCTTACGTATCATATTTCGTGTTCGCAGCCACAGGTAAGTTTATTAGCGATTACCATGATATCGGAGGTCGTTCGACCCGTTACCACCGTTACAAGCGAACTGGAAACGAATACGCCCCCGTTCCGTAAGTATTAGAGCCGTAAGCCGACGCTATGTTATGCGTTTGCCGGATTTATAATAAGTTTTAATCGGGTTTCAAAATTTCGTTTTTTAAAAAAAACATATTCAACGTGCATTTAAAAATGACTACGTTTACAAACAATTAAAAAAAGCCGATACTAATTAGTAATAGGCGTTAACTGGCAGATTAAAAAGTCGGCAGTCGTTATTACCTTTTGGAAACGAAACTTACGTATATATTATGTAAATGAGTTTAACAACGTTATTTCTTATCGCCATAAAGAGGGTAAAACCCCCCTGCGCCTTTGTCGAAGAGTATACAGCCTAAGATGCGGGGCAACCTCCTCGTTAATGCCAATGGCGACGTCAATGGCGTTAATAGTGGTGGCGCTAATATAAAGGGGAATAGAGGCGGGAAGGATGATAGGAACGCGACGTCGTCGCCTTTTCCCTTTTTTTTAGCAGTAAATAGCTTCCCTTTTCGGCCGGACCAGCCAGCCCAGCCATAATACGGTACGGTATATAGTAATATTATTAGTTTTCGAGAACAAAACCATAATGTAAGTTACAAATGCAAAAAGTAATGTATATTCAAAATATATAAAACAAAGAGTAATAATATATTGAAAAAGGTGTGAAATCGTAAATTTAAAAGAGGATAAATAGTCAAAAGCATAGTAACGCCGAAGGAAGAAGAATAAAGAGTGATAGTATATGAGAGGCAGCGCTAAATAATAAATTTGAATAGGGGTAAATTTGTTAGAGCGGTGTAAATTATAAGTCTTTGGCCGATTTGAAATGTCGACAATGATATAATAGAGTAAAATGAAGGGTAAAAACAGACGTGGTACATTAACTTTGACGGTGTTATAAAAAAAATTCAAAAAATATTAACAATAGTATAGTTATTAATATAAATGTTTTCAATATTGAGTTTGGGGTATTTTTGGTTATTATATTCGCTAAGTTCTATTTTCCATAGATTTAAAATATTTCCTTGATTTTACGGTATTCATATGACTCGCATAAAGCTATAATATCGATTATTAAGCGTTATTCGTTCGTAGTATTAAATGTAACCTGATGTTAGTAAAATGAGAAGAAAATATTGTATATAACGAGAAGGATAGGTTGTAAATTAAAATTGGAAATAATCATTCGGGCCGTTATCGTTATAGTAATTCCCGAATCGATATCTTTAACGATATTATAAATTTACGAGGCTAAAACGCTTTTTGTAATATGGTTGTAATTAGTAAAGCTTTAATGGATAATCTTTGCACTAAACGTAAAGCCGTTTCGGGCCGGTTTTTCTTCACTGAGATTTAAGATAAATATTATTTGCGAATTGTAATCGTTGTTATTAGCGAAGAAACCGTTAGTAAAACCAAATAACTATCTAATACGTATATATAATAGTATGAAATTGTTAAACATACTTTAGATTATGTATTTTCCACGTAGTATATTTATTAAGCGTTCTATATATATTATTCAACGAGGCGGTTGGGTATTACATGGCGATGAAAAGGTTGAATATATTTTCTTATTATGCTACTAAAGTTATTTAAACGTTATATACGCGTTGGTATTTGTATTTGTCGGCCCGTTTCATATTATTTAGAACAATAAAATCAACTTAGTTTAATTTCCATTTTTACGTAAGGCTTAGAAAGCCGTTCCGGAAAGTGATAATAGCGTTATTAAAGTCGATTATACGGATTTTAGTCAGGTACGTTTTGGGTTTTGCCTTTAGGCCGACCTTTGAAAAGTTTCCCTTTTTAAATACAGGAAACAAAGCGTTATATATCGTTAGTATATTGTTGATTTATATATCCATTAGTATAAAACGGTTAAAACGGGTTATTAAAACTAATAAAATTAGGTCGAAGGTAGAATTAATTATTTTGAGCCGTTTTTAAAAATGCCTTTAGAAAGTGTTATACCAGTAAACATTACTTTTACCTAGGCTCCAAAGCGGTTTTATAACATATAAGATCGTTTTAGGTAGGTGATATTTTTTTTTTTTTTGAAAATTCGTAGGTATATCGACGTAAATATGTCGTTAAAGCCGTTTTTTACATTATAAATACTTTTATAATATTACGAAGTTTAATACATAAATTGTAAAGGGTATTTAAGGAGGTTACTAATGCAAAAATCAAACGGTGGCTAACCCGTTGTAAGGTAGACGATTGAGTTATAATATCCCTTTTACCATCATTATTATATAGTTTTACAAATAAGCGGTTTTTTTCGTATAATTTTCTGGTTCTATCCCCAACTTCGTATACAAGGAGAATAGCGAAAATTATATAAGCGCTGTAAACTATTGGGTCGAACTACTCAAAGCGAAAAACGCTTTAGTCGATTAAGGTAGAGATTTCTGTTTAGTTAATCATTCGAACGGAGAGTTTAAGGTGGTATTAATACTATCGTGAAGGATATTCAAGCTAATCTTAGGGTTAGTTATTTTCTTTTAAATAATAAAGAAATTTGAGATAAAGCTTTTAGGGCGTTTCTTAGGGTTTAAGTTAGAAGGATAGCCCTGGAGGCGAGATATAAGTGGTATTGGTATAAAAGAACCGCTTTCGTATAGTAGTAGCGGGTTGAAAGTGCGATTCGGGGGTTATATTAGAATCGGAAGCGGTTTGAATTCGTCGTTTTGAAAATAGCTTCTTTGACAGTTTTAGTCGGATTACGGTTTTAACTGTTTTTAAACCTTGTTTTTTTTTATACTCCTATACAATTATTTAGAAAATTAACAAGTGTATTATAGTCTTTCGATCCGTTAATTTTCCATAATTCAGTTTATTTATCATTAGCTTTCCAGATCAAGACCTTAAACTGTAATAATAGGTTTCAAACGCTAGTCTTACGTAGGCTATTTCTTATAGCTAACGATTTTATAACGTTTTATTTAACTTGTAAGGAATGTAATGCTATTATAGTTTTTGCTATAGCATTCGACTTTTATACTGTGATTATCGATGATACAAAGTTTATATAAATTCTTAGGTAAATATTAAAAACAAGAAACGTAGGGATTAGTCTACTCGGACCAAAAATTTTATTAATGGCGTTAACCGCTATTTATATGATAAATTCCTTAGCATTCATACCTTTTAGCATTTTAAATAGTACCTTATACGCCTTTTTCGATTGGTTATAGTATCGTTTATACTTGTTAATACTTTATAGTACTTTTATCAATATTTGTTCATATTCGTTACCGGCGATCCTAGCTTTAGTATATTACTTAGCAGAGTTGAAGGCCGTTTTATCGCTGTAGATTATCCAGTCTGAAGGCCTTAAGTAAACATTTAACTAATTGTTAATTAAATCGTTCTAATAGTTTGTAACGGAAACGTTTCGTATAAACTAAGACGCTTGAAATAATATTGTTACATTAGCGATATTTAATACCAGCAAGTTATTTAGGTATATAATATTGACAATTACTTTGTAGTTAAAGTTTACGTTATCCCAAAGGCGAAACTTAAATCGCCGTAGGGCCAGTAAATGTAGCTGGCACTTATGGTAAAACTTTTCAATAGCTTTAAGTACGTTGTTTCCTATAACCATATAACGCGCGACGTAAAGTAGTCGTAGAAGGCGTTTTGTAATTGGGTATCCAAATCGGCATTATAGTATTCGTAATTTCGACTACTTTGAATAAATAGAATTCATCGTACTTGTTTCGAGGAAAAATTATAAGTATTTAAGTCGAAGCGGTACGGATATGTTATCTAAAGCGCGAATGAGTTAGTTGGTAGTATTTTAGACTTCAATTCCGAGTTTATTTATATTAGTTAATGAAAGTAGAAATAACGTTTTAAAGTTTTTTTATACAAAGTTTAACCGGTTCGAATTATGTATTTATAATGACCTTCGTAAGAGAAAACGGTTTACTTTTATCGAATAGTTTTTATTTGATATTTTTCTGTTCGGTCAAATTAAAACATCGGAAATTTCGTTACAAACGCGTCGAATTATCGTTTTCCGGCTATTAAAATTTAGGCCACACCGTTAATAGGTATAATACCCTGAAATCGGGTGTCGTCCTTATTTAAGAGCATGAATTGCGATTTTATATGTGTATTTAACACTTCTTTTACATAGTTTAAGCCTTTATTATATAAGAAGAAGGCGTTTTATTAGCCTGTGAAAATATGGTAGGTGGTTTCGTCGTTTTAGGCTGTTATGTAAATATTATCACCTTTAAAAAAAAATCCCCAAAGGTTTATTCATAAGGGTAAACGTTGAGTTTATTTTCTACGCCTTCGTATTCGGTTACATATATTGAAAAATTAGCTTTTATCCGGTTTTGAAGTGGGTAATTAGCTTCAATTTATTATTCAATTCGAAATTTTTCGTCTATTAGGTGGTTCGTAAACCAGTAGTTGATTTTTCCTTATATAATTTAACGTTTTTTCAAATTTGCAATGCTATGTATACCTTTTTATAAGTATCATTATAGCCGTAGTATGTTTCGTCCCTGGTTGTAAAATCTTTTTCTATAATATCTGCGTTACCCTTTATTTTCAAAGCTTTCTTTCCAATACCTTACTTTTTGGTAGCTGTATTTGGCTTGTTTACTTTACCTTAGGTATACTTTAAATCTTCGATTTAAAATGTAGTGGATGGTTTTAACGAGGTCTACTTTGGTAATTTGGCCTTTTCCTTTGGTTTTATCGGCTACAAACACTATTCTGAGCTTTGCTTATCTACGTATAAAGGTTTTAAGCGATTTTTTAAAACTGGTATCAAAAGCCCTTAATTTCTTTTCGGGTTTAAATCGTGTAAGGTCAAAATATGAGTTTTCGCGGAATACTTTTAACACTACTTGTATAAACAGTTATTACCTTTGTATTCCGGTTTAAGGGCCGCCTGGTATTTTCGAAATTTCGTTCATAGGGCGGTAAGTACCTCTATCAGGTTTTTATTAGCGTTTTTATGTTCATTTTTTATGTATTTCAAGTTATGCTAATTTAGTCCCTATTATAAAATCGTGGTTAATTTCTGTATCAACGTGTGATTTTAGGCGGTTATAATACTTTACAAATTTTTCATTTATACAAGAGGGTATATACACTATTCTTTTGGCTTACTTAGATAGTATTTCAGGTAAAATGACGTGAAATTGGGACGGTTTGATATCTAACTTCTTATATATATTAAGTATTATACGTATTTTATTGTCGAGTATATTGCATGGTTGTCTTTATTATTTTTGTCCTTATCCTAAAATTTGGCGAAGTTGGTAAGATTTATGGGGTCGCTTTTATTGGTGGGAAAGTGGTATAGTGAAAGGTTATGGTAGTGGTTGTGGTTAGCGGATATTAGTTTGTAAAATACGTATTAGCGTTTTATACCGTTTATTAATTCTTAAAGCGAAGCGTTTTTTTTAATTTGGGTCATGGATATTATAGTTAAGCTGGTTATTAACGATATTCGCACCGTAATCCTATCTTAGTCTTTGTTTAAAATTTCGTTCTGAGGAGTTTTCGGGGTTAACTCGCGTCGTAGATAATCTTTACGGTATTTCCTCTTTTTCCGTAGATTTTCCTAGCTCTGTTTTCACTTCGCGGCGGGAGTTTAGCCTTGTTAAACGCCTCTTTTCTATTTGTGAAAGATTTTCTCGTTCCCGATTTATTATTTTAAACAAGTGATATTAACGCTTCTTTAATCAATATTCTTTTATAAACTTTACTTTCATTACCTTATCGTCTATCTACTTCGGCATTTACGTAAGTTAGGCCGTTACTAATAAGGGCTTTATAAAACGGCTATTATTTTTACCGGTTGTATTAATACTTTTGCTTTGTAGTTGTTTTCATACTATTTTGTAGATCGTACCATCGACTATACACTATATATCCGGCGTTGAATTTGTAGAATACTTTTCAAAATAGTCGATTACATTGCGCCCTCTCATTTGGCTGTTATAGTAGTTGAAAATAATATTAATCATATACGTATTTACCGTAAAAGTGTTATAATACTTTACTAGTACTTCGATTTTATTATTCTATAAGTTAAGGTCTAAATATTTTCAAATTTCATTATCCAAAGACGTATTTAAGACAAGGTATTCTATATATTCGTTAGCTTTTGCTAAGTTTGTTACTAGCAAGGCCTTAATATACCTGGAGTAGGCGATTCTTACGTATACTTATAATGTTGAAATAGCCTAAATTGTTGGTTTTACGCTGTAGTTGGGATTCGGGTACGTTCGGAGTTTAAGGAAAAAGCGTATAATACGTAAATACGAAAGAAATAAAGTATTTGGCGCTTACCAGTATAAATAAAGTTTAAATAATACGTAAATTAGGAGTAACTTTAATTTAATTGAGCGTTTTAGATTAGTTTCTTTAGCGTTTACTAACACTATACCAGCAAAATAGTTGGAAAAACTTAGACTTCGTAAATACTAAATTTAAAACACATACTATAGGGCGAACGTGGGGAAACGGATAGGGTAAACGTAAAAGAGAAAAAGAAAATATTAATTTGAGGAGGTATATGATATGATCCAGTGTGTAAGGCCTGGTTCGTATTTAGTGGGCGGCTCCGATTGTTGTGTTGTAGCCGTTTCTTGTAGTTGCAAGCGGTTTGGGTATTGCGTTCATAATCGCTTTTGGGTTTCGTAAGCGGTTTGGATATTATTTTTCAATCGGGTGGGTCCCAATCAAGGGTTCCGAAACTTAATAGTTTTAACTTATATAGCCTAATATGTGACAGAATGCTTTTTTGAAAAATTACCGGATACGTTTAGAACGACAAAATAAGTGAACGGTTAAGGTAATGAGATTTTTAGTGGATAAAGCATTAACTGATCAATAATATTGTACTAAAGTATTCATTTTTAAAGTTACTCCGTATCTTAATTTTATTACGTTTCGGGTTTAAAAGGCGTCCCTATGTAATTCAACACTTTCGTATTATTCTTGTAAAGCGTAGTAATAAAATACCAATAATTAGGACCGCTATAGCATCCCGCTATAAGTATTTAACTTCTGTTTATTTCCTTTCTTTTAGCTGTTCATTGTCGATCAAGTCGGTTACTAATGAGTGTGAGTATGGTTTGTTTATTTACGTAAACGTAAAAGAGTAGAGGAATAATCGTAAAGATTGGTATTGAAGTAGTAAAGAGTAGATAAGTCAGGAAAAAGCATTTAGAGAGTGCACGCCACAGATAAAAGGTTATAAACCTCTTATCCGGGCAGTGATACTTTGCTATACACTTTGGGACGCCCCTTTTAGACCGCGCCGCGCATGATTCACTCTGCAAGAGTGCAGCCTGCAGTGTGACACATTATCGTGCACTCTGTAGGAGTGCACTTTGTAGTGTAGTGCACTGCTACTTAACTTACGTATACTAGCTATAGGGATATATAGTAATATCCACAATTGCCGCTTAATGAATATTTATGTAAACAGTATGCCTAGGTAAAAAAAATAGTATGTTTTAAAGTTTTACAGGTAACACATATAATAGCATCGAACTCATTATTAAAAATAAAGTCTAAAAATACCAATTAATAATACGAATGATAAAAAAATGAAAAATACATATACATAACAGATATAAACTACTTCAACGCATGAATTAGCTAAAGGCGTCTCACAAACTTTGTGTTTTCATTATCGATTTAAATCTAACAAATATAATAAAGATAATTTTTTCGGGTTATCCTTCAAATGCGAATCTTTTAGTAAAATTTTAATCCATTTTAGCTAAAAACAATGTATATCGTTATAAATAATGTAAAGGAAGTCCTAAATCAATTTGGAAAGGATGAAGAGTTTCATTACAACTAGTTACATTAATATTTTTGAGGAAGCTGTGAACGAAACAAAAATGATAACTATCCCTATAATTATTAATATTTTCCTCTTTGTTATTCTAAGTTTGAGTCAAATCTGAAATAATTTCGCGTTCAACATATTTTTCTTTACATTTAAGCCAATATCTCCCTCATCTATTATTGTGAATATAAGCTTCAACTATATATAACATATAATGAACTTTGTTGCGAATTATAAACAAATATATAAAAATTGAATCGAATATATGTATTTTGTCAATTGAACTATTTTTTTCATCTGCGGGCGTTAAAGATCACGATAATACTTATGAACTTTGGTTAAGTTATTCAAGGATATTTATAACGTTCAAATTGTATTCATCCAGATAAATAACGGTATTGATAAGTTTTTTGTTTCTTTTGTCTATGAAATTTATATTTAGTGAAGTTTCATTGATACTACATGGAATTTATTTATCATTTGTAAAAACAACGATTAGATGAAAATTTTCAATTAAGGTTATCCTAGGGCGTTTTTACATATAGATGAAGTAAACTACCTTATATTTTGAAGGCTTATAATTCTTATGAGTTTTAGTAAAATATGTGTTATAAATATAATAAACTAAATAACAGTGGCTGAAGTGAATTTACTGTTGGTGGGCTTTTATCGTTACAATATAGTCGATTTGAATCACTGTAGTCGAAGTAACTTGTGCTGCATTGAAATTGGTTGTGGTTTTGTTGAGATGTAAGTTCTAAGTTTCGCAGACCGCTAGCCGGTCTGCACACTAATTTGTATAGCCAAATGCTTTGGCCTGTGCCCCACTTTAAAGTGGGTACCTACTGTACTGCACATCCAGTGCAGTTCCATAAACTGCAGCCAATTTTCAGTTAGTACGATCAATTAAACTGACAGTTTAGTTGACTTGACTGTATTGCATTTGACTGCTATTCCAACACTGGCGGCTTTTTTTATGTGCTTGCACGCTAGCATGGCTTGCCCTCAATTGGTGGTAACCTCTGAAATTCCTCTTTAATTAACAAGCCAAACCCCTATTTATTCCAATTAATCTGCACTGAAATTGATATTTATTACGATATTTTACGGCTCTTTTGTTTCATCCCTTCGATCACTTCATTACTTAACTCTCGTACATGGTTCTTTCACTAGAAAACTATACGTATTACACACTCTACTATTTACTTACTTTTTGTCGATAATTTGATTCACTGGCATTACTATCGCTTACTTTGCTACCGTTGCTTTTAATATCACGATTCTAGCAGTCTTTAAATTGATAGGACCTCCTTATTCCTCCATATTACGTGCTGAGCGGTCCACGTAACCCTCGGATTGTATAGTTAGTATATTGCTATCCATAAACTTTTACAGTGTGTTATTAAGCATGGCTTTAGTTATAGCATTGGTAGGGTTATCTTTACCATAGATCCACCGGAATTCATCGATTTCCCAGGTTTCGTATTCCTTTTTTAAAGCTATTAAGTTTATTATTGGATGTTTTTCATTAGTCGTATTTAGCTTTAATAGGCATTCGTAAAATCTTTGACAATCTGCACATATTACTATAGGTATCAAAGGTAATCCTAGTTATTTAGTAATAATACTTAACGTGCCGTTTGTTATTATACAGATATTAAAGTTTGCCATTATGCCGGAAACTTTTAAGTTTAATACACTTTGTATTACACGCATACATTGAACGAATATCTAGTATATGAGGTTTCCAGTAATGCTAAACTGCCTTTGAGACCTTTTCTCGTTAACGAGTATTATAAGAAACCTGATTTGCGATATAAGGTTTGTATTCTTGGTAAATAACTTATCCGTAAAGATTATTAACTTCGTCCTCATCAAATCCACCGAAATCATATCAATCCTTTGTTTCAAATAGTTTAATTTCCACTTAATCCTTTCATTTAACTTATCAAAGTCTTCATTTTTTGAATCTCATGTCTATGTAGTAATGAATAGGTCATACAATACTTCCAGATGACATAGCGTGGCGATATAGGTCGTACGGGCTTTTTGCTCCACATATCTTTGTAATTATGCTTCGTTGGCTTGGTCGATAATCGTTAGCCTCATAAATTTCCCTTTTTAACGTAGGTTAATATAAATGCCGTTTTCAGCTTAAATACCATAGATACGGATTAAATGTTTATTCAAGTTAAATTATATACCTTTAACAAAGGTTTCGATGAGTTAACATTTCCAAGAGCCTAATTTCTCGATAATACGTTATTTCGTCGCCACAAACCTAATATCTCCGAGAAAAAGAGTATCGTGTATTTATGTACCTACGATAATAAGGTCTTTACTCTCCATAATTAATAGACACAGGATAAACGTTAAGGTTTTTATACCTAGGCTGTTTTGAAAGTACGTTTAATTAGTTAAGACCCAATAAACGCCTATTTTTGCCAATTCATATAACGATTTAATATAACGCATTATTATTACAGCCGGAAACTCATCCCTTAGTTTTTGCGGCAATTTCAATAGTATAAGCCGTTGAAAATCGGTGGTAAATTACGTATACACTTACGTTATATCCTGGCTATTAAGTGTAAACTGGCCTTTTACGCTAACAGTCAAATTAATTGCAATTAAGACCTTTAAAATTTACTTAATCTTTTAAATTATAGCCGATAAAATAAATATATAATACTCATCTTCATTACTGTATCCTTCAGCAATTAGCCGTAACTTTTCGTACCACCGGTTCGTATTCTTGCCCTTAACCTTATAAACCATCCTCGACTTAGAGATATTGATATATTAACATTTAAATTACGTTAACGGTATAAATTCATTAAACCTTTACGTAAAAAGGCTGTTAATCTCCACCTAGTTTCTTTCCTTAAAAGGCTTACCTAATATGTTTATAATATCTTTAATACGTAGATTAAGGGTAAAGTTTCCATTAAGTTTGTCTTTTTAAAAAACCCACACCGTTATGTATAACTTAATAAGCTTATTATCCTTGTTACTGTCCTCCTCTTTAATGCATACAATTTTTTAAGGAATTTTTCCATAATATAGATATTTTATTACCCTATTAATGATTGGCTTATAAGGATTGTATTAACCAATTCGTTCTACTCAAAAGTTATGAATTTTAAAATCTGAATAAATTTAAGGAGTCTTTTATACGGTTCAATTTATATAATCCAAAATATAATAGGGTTATTAAAAGTATCATCTACTATATTTGGATTGGTAATAATTAAAGTTTTATACGGCACATCACATTTACCTGGCTCTCGCTTCCTAAGGACTTTTTTTAAAAAATAAAAAGATAACACGCTTGTTATTAATGGTCCATTCCTAATATTAAAAACGTTGTTAACTAAACAACGTGCCGATTTATTCCTTAGTTTCCTTAATGCTTTATATATTATAACTTGCTTTGAAGTGTTTAACAATAATAACGACTCAATCATCATACACAGTTAGGCACAAAATACCAATAAAGTTGATATAAGGCCGTTAGAGCTAATAATATAATTAAGAAAATCTAATATTATTTAAAAACTTGCTTTTTAACTTATAAAGCTTTCGATTTCCAGGGTAAGGATATTGTTCGCCCTTAGTAAAAAGCATAAGCCTTTTCTATTTTACTAATACCCTAATAGGCTTTAACAAAAACCCATTTATATTAAATTCCTACCTGCTTATTATTAGTTTAAAATTTTATCATATAAATGTTGATACTAGCGAAATGGACTTGCATGTTTGGTAACCTAAGTTACGTATTAATCCACACAGTACATATTCCCCCCAATATTTCCTACACCGTGAGAAGTTCAAAGAATATAACGCTGTAAAAAGCTGTAATGGAGTATATAACGTAAAATACTAGTTTATCGTTCAAGTTAAACACGTTTATAAAAACCTTGCATTGAAGGTTTCAACCTTTCTTTAAAGTAAACTTAAACCTTAAATGTATTTGGGAATATATTTTAGCAGTAGCAGTAAAGCCACTTAATTGTCTTTAGCGCCGATAAGTCCATATTTTTATTATTCGTCGCCTTTAAAACTGTTGGTAGGCATTTATCGTTGTAACGTAGTCGATTCAAATTACTGTGGTCGAAGTAACTGGTGCTGCGTTGATATTATTGATTGGTGTGTATGTTCTAAGTTTGGTAGACCACTAGCCGCTCTATATACTAATTTGTATGGCCAAACGCTTTAGCTTATGCTCTATTTTGAAGTGGGCACCTACTGTACTGCACTTGCAGTGCAGTCTCATAAACTGCAGTCAATTTGCAGTACGTACAATCAACTTTACTGTAAGTAAAGTTAACTTGACTGTACTGCATTTGAATGCTATTCCAACACTGGAGGCTTTTTGTTTTTGTGCCTGCACGCTGGCATGGCTTGCCATTAATTGGTGGCAATATTTGAAATTCCTCCTCAATATGTATTCCAACAACAGGCTATACCCCTATCAATTCCACTTAATTTGTACTGAAATTAAAATTAATTACGATCTTTCGTAGCCCTTTTGCTCCATCCTTTTGAGACCTCCTTTCCTTAAATCTCGTGCACAGATCTTTCGCTATAAACCTGCGAAAATTAGGTACGCTATCACTTGCATAACTCTTGAAAGTAATTTAAACTACTTCCATTATTACTTTCGCTATCGCGACCCTTACATTGGCGGTCCTTCAGTTTTCCATAGCAACCCTATTTCTCCACGTTACGTGCCGGGTGGTTTACGTATTCCTCGATTCGTATGGTTAGTATATTGATATCCACAAACATTTTTTGGGCGCCGTTAGGAGTAGCCTTAGTTATAGTATTGTTATGGTTATTTTTATCGTTAATCCACCGGAACTCATCGATTTTCCTGGCTTTGTATACCTCCCTTAACGTTATTACGTTTATTATTAAGCGTTTTTTATTAGTTATACCTAACTTTAACAAGAATTTGTAAAAGTTTCGTAAGTCGTTATATATTGCTATAGGTATTAATAGTAATCCCGGGTATTTGGTAATAATTTTCAATGTACCGTTAGTTAGTATACCAATATTAAAGCTTGCTATTATACCGTAAACTTCCAAAGCTAATTGATTCTAGGTTACGCGTTTATAATTAACGAATATTTAATATATACGGTTTCCGGTACTTGTAAATGAGCGTTTGAATATATCCTCGTTAATGAGTATTATTAGGAAACTAATTTACGATGTAAAATCAATATTATTAGCAAATGATCCGTCCGTAAAAATCATTAACTTCGTTTTCGTTAAATTTACAAAGATCATATTAATTCCTTTTTTTATATAGTTTATTCACCACTTAATCCTTTTATTTAATTTATTGAAGTTTTCTTGTAATGGGTTTTATGTGTATACCAAAATGAAAAAGTCGTACGATATTTTCCGGTTAATATAACGTAGTAATATAAGCCGTACGTGCCCTTTACTTCCAATATCTCTATAAATTTACGTCTTTGGTCCTATCGATAATCGTCAAGTTTATAGCTTGCCCCTTTTAACTTTAGTTGATATAAATGCCGTTTTAGCCTTAATATTATAAATACAGATTAATGATGCGTATAAGTTAAGTTATATATCTTTAACTAACGTTTTAATTAGCTTATACTTTTAAAAGCCTAAATTTTCGATAATATGTTATTTCGCCGCTATGAATCTAACTCCAACGAGAAAAAAAGTTTGTTTATTTATATACCTACAATATTAAAGTTTTTACCCCTTGTAATTAATAAATACGCATTAAAAGTTAAAGTTTTTATATAGATTTTATTTTTAAAGTATGCCTACTACGTTAAAAACCAATAGACGCTTACTTAGGCTAATTCGTATAAAGGCTTAATATAATGTATTACCGTACCAACGGGAATGTATCCCTTAGCTTTTTGAATAAATTTAATAATATAATCCGTTAAAAATCCGTGGTAACTTACGTATACGTTTACGTAATGTCCTGGCTATTAATTGTAACCTTACCTTTTACATCGGCAATTATACTAGTAATAATAGTAACGATTAGATAAGGATTTAGTTTTTACTTTCATTACTGTATCTTTAAGCGATTGACCTTAACTTTTCATACGGCCAGTCTGTACTCTTGCTTTTAACCTTGTAAATTATCATCAACTTGAAAAAAATAACTTTTTCACCATAGAATTACGTTAATAGTACAAATTATATAACCCCTTGAAATAAGAAACCGTTAATTTCCATTTAATTTTTTTCCTCAAAAAGCTTACCCAATATATCAATAATATTTTTAATACGTAACTTAAAGCAAGATATCCGTTAAACCTTTTCTTTTAAAATACCTACTCCGTCGTATACGACCTACCGTGCCTATAATGCCTATCGCCGTCCTCTTTTTTAAAATATAACCTCTTTTTAGGTAGTCGTTTATATTGCCGGGGTTTCATTAGCTTATCAATAGTCGGCTCCGAAGGGTTATATTAGCTAATTCGTTCGGCTCGGAGGTTATCGACGTTATTGTTTTTATTAAACCTAAAGCATTTGAACGGTTTTCGGTACGGCTTAACCTGTATAACTCGGAAAGTCATAGGACTATTAATAGTTTTCATTACTACGTTTAGGTTAGTAATACTTAAGATATTATAAGGCTTATTCTATTTACCTGGTTTACTCTCCGTAAAAACTTTACTTTTAAAGGGGAGTAATAACACATTTATTATTAATAATCCGTTCTTGATATTAACAGCATTATTAACCTAACAACGTACTGATTCTTTCCTCAACTTTTTCAATACTTCATTATATACTATAACACGTTTTTAGGTATTTAACGAGGGTAGCGACTCAGCTATTATACGTAGGTAGGCCTTAAATACCAGTAAAGTTGGTATAAATCCGTTAAAACCCTTAGTATTGTTAAAAGCTTTTACCGCGATTTAAAGCCGTGTTTTTTAACTTATAAAACTTCCGATTTCTAGTAAAAGGATATCTTAGGCCTTTCGTAGATGCGTGTATGCTTTTTTAACCTTATTAATACCCTAATAAACCTCAACAGAGATTTATTTATATTAAATCCTTATTAACTTTATAATAACTAAAAACTTCTTTGTAATAAGGTTAACACTATTATTGTAACTTAATACTTTGAGTAGTTCAAGGTACATATTAATTTACAAAGTATATAATACCTCTTATATTTCCTTTACCATAATGGTTTCAAGAAACCTGACGTCGTAAAATGCCATAGCTAAATTCATAATTTATAATACTAACCTGCCGTTTAGGTAAAACACGTTTACAAAGACTTTCGAGTTAAAGTTTTGATTTTCCTTTAACGTAAACTTAAACCTTAAAGGGGCTTAAAATGTATTGAAAAATAGTAACAAAGCTATTTGACTGCCTTTGAGGCTAGTAAATTCACATTTTCGTAATTAATTACCTTTAAAACCTTATAAAGCCTTTTAGTTGCCGGTTGGTTAAACCTACGATGTATTTAGCGAAGTTTCGCTTCCGTTAGGTTTAATATCACTACCTTCAACCCTTAAGGATAAAACGAAAGTTACCCCTACTTAAAGCTAAGTAAAAAACTTTTACTAGCTTCAATTTATATTAATTCGTTATTCCAATCATTAACATTAACTTCGAGATTTCTTATATATTTTAGGTAAATAAGAAAGAAGGTAAGGTATTTCAAAATATAAAAGATAATAAAGTTAATAATAGTTTTAACCGTCGTCGATCCTAGTAAAGATAACTTTTTTAAGGCTAAATTTAACCTTAGCTTTGCCAATATCCGCGTAGTCAAGTTTAGTAATAGTATTATTATTCCTTCGCAAAGCGATGTATTACGAATAGCCTCCTATTAAATATCTTTCCGTTTCTATATCCGGCATAATCCCTTAAAATATTTATTTGGCATAATGGTTTTAAATGGTAAAAAGTTATATAAGGCTAATGTCTTTATCGTCGTGGGGGTGGTAGGGGTCTTTACTATTAAGGCAATATAAAAAGGCGTGTTCAGCTAATTATTCTGTTACTTCCAAACTAGTACCAATATCAGTATCTTCGTATCAACCGATAGCCTTTAACTTGTTTTACTTCTCTTTTTCTTTACTAACTTTAAATTATATAAATTATTAGATATAATTCCAGTCAAAAGTAAAGGATAATTACGTATAATATATGATTTGCTTTATTTTACGTTCAGCGATAGTATAACGTGTTAATTAACAGTTTCATTTACCATAAAGTCATCATATCTTAACTTTTAATGTAAATTTACTCAACCGGCTTGAATACCTTAAAAAAAGAATACCTTTTTTCGTGGATAAAGGTCCAAAACTTTCGTTAACCGTACGAACTGGGCCTTCCGTACTGTTGATTAATGTAATACGAATGAGAAGGGTTTTCGTTTTGGTTATTGAATTTCGGAGCTAAAGTGTATATACCAATAGAGCTAGAGACTCTAGCAATTACGGTCGCCAACGAAAAACGTAATTTTCTAAAAAAAAAAACCTTTACAAATGGCATCAATGCATTAAAAAGGTATTTAAACTCTTTATAACCCGTATTACTTATCGGACTTGCTGGCGTAAGGTGCCTTCGCCAGCTCCCATATTCTCCATTACCTGTTAGTAAAGCATTAGCTTGTCAAGTATCTAGTTAAGAAAATCCATCTTACTTTCCGACTCTTTCTTATAATCCAACATTTAAAACCACTTAATACTGTTCCAGTTGATCTGGTATTAGGCAAAGTTGATATCGTATTCGAAATATCCCTTTTATTCACTATAAATTTCGTAGATGAACAATTCTTCAGGTACTGAGGGTAATAATCTTTGGTTTTGCCAGTGAAAACATTAAAGAACAACAAGCGAAAACCTGGCAATTTAACTCTTATTTGGCGGAAAATATTAAAGAATAGGCGCAATTTAACGTCGAGGGGGTCATACAGCTTATTGTTATACTTTTCTTTTCCTTTCTCGATTTTAACGAACGTTATAATTACCGTATAATCCGTTTTCTCTATAAAAACACGTTGTGGGGAAAGGGTAATATACTAATCGTAAAATTCTTTTATACCTTTTGGTTAGGGGAAAAACTAAGGCTATTATTGATAAGTTAGATAGTTACCTTTGGCTAAATTTAAAGGGAAAAAGCCAGTATTCGTAACTACAATAAGTTTGCTTATAAATCCGGTTCTTCCTTAATTCGGCTACCAAAACTTAATGTATTAAAAATCTCAGAGGAAATAAGCCTAAGGGTTTTCATTGCGGGGAACTCAACGATAATCCTCTTAGTGTTAAGGGGTTCGGCGAGGTTTATGTTTCATTAAGTAGTAGATTTAAGGGCTTATAAGGTGTAAATCAACTAATTCTTTACGTTCACTCATTTAAACTTAGTCAGATCCTTACGAACGTATATATAGGCGTTAAGGGTTAATATCACCAACAATCTCTTTACCCTTAATTAAAGTTTATTAATGGTCTTTATCCGTGGCATATTCGCAAAGTAGGTTAGTCAGATTGCCTTCCTTCCTTTTTTTCGTAAGAAGTTCCACTTTTCGAATGAATAGTTCGACCTTTATTCTTATCTTTACTTATTTTTCCGCTATTTTCTATATATCTAAACTCTAGTCTTAAAACTATTATTAAAATTTGTTGAGGGCTATAGGTCTACGACTAATTTTAATAATTTTTATATCGAAAATCAATTGGCCGATTACGTTAGTCAGGTGCTTTAGTGTAAAGTCTTTAGTAGCTTTGGTAAACCAAAACTCTTCGTCGTAATGTTTCTCGAAGATGGTATTAAGGGTAATAATTACCTCCTTTCTAACAGAATTAGTTACGTCATCGATTTTAGTACGTTTGAAAACCATTGTGACGATTTAACTGGTATAAGGCTTAATAGTGGTAAACTTAGTAATTTGGGAGCGTAGTAATTTGTTGTTTTCGGTGTAAAATCGCGTAGGCACTTGGCTACTTGGTATTAAATCGCGTAACGTGGCTTTCTTGGCTTGACTTAGTATTTTCTCTTTGAGTAGCAAACCTGTCGATTAAAATAGCGTTGGGAGTATAAAGAGTAAAGTAGGGTAAAGATTTGGTATAATGTATAAGGTCGAAAGTTGGTTATTATTATAGGTTATTTGGCGTAGGGACTTAGTCATTTTCGTATAGTAGTAGTACCCGCAAAAGTATTAACTTAGCCGTTTGCCAACTTGGCGAATTTTAAGACTTTTAATGATTAATTTTGACGTCTTTAAGAAGGATCAATGAATATTTCTTAGTTTTTTCGAATAACGATACCGTTACTTACTTATAGACTGCTGTGAACAACTATACAGCCTATAAGTCTTCCCTACTTGTTGTCATGAACAACTGCACAACGTATAAGGGCCCTTCGCAAGAACCTTTCCTATAATTTACCTAAATAAATAAAGCGTAACCGGAAAGCAACTTCTTCTTCTACTTATTTAATCTTTGCTTAAACTAATAAGCACTGATCAATATTGATAGGCCTTTATCATTACAACGTAGTAGATTCGAATCACTGTGGTCGAAGTAACTGGTGCTGCGTTGATATTGTTGATTGGTGTGTGTTCTAAGTTTGGCAGGCCGCTAGCCGGTCTGCACACTAATTTGTATGGCCAAACGCTTGGGCCTACGCCCCACTTTGAAGTGGGTACCTACTGCACTGCACTTGCAGTGCAGTCCCACAAACTGCAGTCAATTTGCAGAACGTACAATCAACTTTACTGCAAGTAAAGTTGACTTGACTGTACTGCATTTGACTACTATTCCGACAAAAACCTTATAAAGCTTATTTATTTTCGGGTAATTAAACCTGTAATATATTTAATGAAATTCCGACTCTATTAAGCTTAACATCATTACTCTTATTACTTGAAGGTAAAACCAGAAATAACATCATTTTAGGTTAAGTAGAAAACCCCTATCTCATTTAAATGAAACTAGATTATTAATTTAAACGTTAATGTTAGTATCGAGTTTTTTTTTCTTTGTATTAAAGGGAAAAAATAGTAGGAAATCTCAAAATATAAAAAACCATAGGATCAATAATAATAGTAATAATCGTCGATCCTAGTAATGAAAGTTTTTTTTTTTAAAGCTAAAGCCGACTTTAATTTTACTAATATCCGTATAGTTATGTTCCGTAGCTATATTCATATCCCTTCGTAATACGATATATTATTAACAATGTCCTATTAAGTATCGTATTGTTTTAGTATCCGGCATAATACCCTGAAAAACCTGCTTTGCATAAAATTTTTAAATGATTAAAAGGTATATAAGGTTAGAATCTTTACCTTCATATCGAAGACAAGGGTTTTTACCTATTAAGCGGTTTAAAAAGGTATAGATAGCGAGTTATTATGTTACTTTCGGGCCAGTGCTAGTATTTTTGTAGACCGATAGCCTTAGGCTTATTTTCCTCTTTTTTAACTTCTATACATTTACGAGTTTCGATAGTATTAAGGTAATCGTTTGTAAAAGTAAAGAGGAATTGTATATAGTATTTTACCTGATTGTCTTTACGCTTAACATTAGTATAACGTATTAACTAGTAGCCCTACTAACTTCAAATCCAATATCTTTTAATATTCGAAGTGAATTTACCTAATGAGACTAAAGATCTTCCTCCTTATGTAACTTATTAGCTACAACCTTAGTTCCGTACCTTTTAGCCATACTCGCTAGACCTTTCATACTTGCGATTAATATAATACGCTCAGGCGGAATTTTTTTCATCGTCGGTAAATTCCGGAACTTAGGGGTATATACTAATGGAGCCTAAAACTAGAGCTGTTACGGTTGCTAACGAGTAACGAAACTAGCTAAAAAAAACTCTTCGCATGTAGCATCAGGACGTTGGAAAGCGTATTCGAATTCCTTGTAACCCGTAACGGCTTGCCGACCTATTGAGGTAAGGTGCTTCCGCTAGCTCTCACGTTCCTTATTACTTATTAGTAAAGCATTAGCTTGTCAATCATCTAATTCAAAAGGTACATTTTACAGCATATAAAACCACTTAATAATATTTCAATTGGTGTGGTACTGGAAAAAATTTACATCGTATTCGAAGTAGTTTTTAAAGTCATTGTATATTTCTTGAAAGGAGTGATAATTCATTAGGTACTAAAATTAGTAATTCTCGGCTTAACTGGTAAAGATATTGGAAAACCGCCAGTAAAAACCTGGCAATTTAACTTTTATTTGGCAGCAAATATTAAAGAACAGGCGTAACTTAACGTTAAGAAGGTTATATGGCTTACCATTATACTTCATATTGTCTTCCTAAATCCTAACGAACGTAATAATTGCCTCATAATCCGTATTTACTATAGAAACGTACCTGGATAAAAAGGTGATATACTAGTCGTAAAAACCCTTTAAATCCTTCAACTAGTATTGGTTCTAGTGATAATGGGCAGAATAGTTACCTTTGACCAAGTTTGGAGGGGAAAAGCCAATGATTATACTTATAGTAGGCACGCGCGTAAAGCCGTTCCTTCCTTAATTTGGATGCTAAAACTAGACTTATTGAGGAGCTTGAGGGAAAGGGACTTGAGGGTATCCGCTGTAGGGTACTTAGTAATATTCCTTTTGGTATTAGGGGGTACATCGAGGTTCTGACTTGATTAAATAGTGAATTTGAAGGCTTACGACGCGTAGGTTCATTGAATTTTTACGGCTAACAACACTAACACGTTGAAAACCTTTTTTAACAGGGTCTAATAAACTTATCTAGGCTTGGGGAAAACTTTACAAACGTATATATAGATGTTAAGGAATGTTATCGCCAATAAAACTTTTACCTCTTTCCTGAATCTATTAGAGGTCTTTATCTGTTACGTATTCGTATAATAAGTGTATGAGATTACAGTTTTCCCTTTTTCCTATAATTAGTTCAACCCCTTTCCTAGCTAGTTCACTTCCCAACCTAACCTTAACTTATTTGTTTATCGCCTTTTACATATTCAAGGTTCATTCGTTAAACTATTCGTAAAAGTGCTCGAAGGATACAGATCTCATATTACGTCCGATAAAGTCTAAATAGAGGATAAATTAACCAATGTAATTTGTCAAGTATTCGTGGGTAAAGTTTTCATCGGCGTCCGTTTGCTAAAACTCGTTATCTAAGTTCTTAACTAACGTGAACCCAAGGTTTATACTTTCTTCCTTTCGGGTAGGATTGATAACAATTTCAATTATAGCGTTATCTAATGCTATCGTAACGAAGATTAAAAAGTGCAGGGGGCAAAAAAACGGTATAAAGTATTGGATTATAGGTTTGCCTTCAAGATTAGTATAAGTTAAAGGTTGTGAGACTTGATCGTTTTTGCGATTTGAAATTTGAAATTATAGTACCCGCAATAGGATTGACTTAGCTGTTTGCCAACTTTCCAACTTTTGAATCTTTCAAACTTTTACGTGATTAATCCTAACGCTTTTAAAGAGAATTAATAAAGATTTTTTGGTGTTTTCAGTAGCGATACCGTCGCTTACTCATAGAGCACTACGAATAACTACACTGTCTATAAGTCTTCCCTACTTGTTGTCGCAAACAACTGTATAACGTATAGAGACCCTTTACAAGAATCGTTCCTCTACCCTTCCGCCGTTTGATGTAAAGCGCAACCGGAAAGTAACTTCTTCTTCTAACTAACTTATTTTTACTTAACTTAATACTCACTGATCATTATTGGTAGGCCTTTATTGTTGCAACGTAGTTGATTCAAATCACTGTGGTCGAAGTAACTAGTACTGCATTGAAATTAGTTGTGGTTTTGTTGAAATGTAAGTTCTAAGTTAGGCAGACTGCTAGCCGGTCTGCACACTGATTTGTATGGCCAAACTCTTTATTCTGTACCTCAATTTGAAGTAGGAATCTACAGAACAGCACTTGCAGTGCAGTTCCACAAACTGCAGCCAATTTTCAGCCAGTACAATCAACTAAAATGACAGTTTGGTTGATTTGACTGTACTGCATCTGACAGCTATTCCAACATTGACCGTGTTTTGAATATATTTAAATTTAAGTTGAAAAAGTATAATATGAAATATTTATCTCAGACTATTATCGACTTGAATGAATAATACAATGAGGACACAAATAATGTAACCTCAATCGATTATTACAATACTGTTATAATATAATGAGGAGATCCCGTTCTCGAGATATTGAAGTAACTTTAGTCATTTATATATAATATATACATTTTTCGCGATGGTTATTTTCTGCTCGTTTAGATTTATGACGTACGGCTAGGAAATAAATTTTTAGTTTCCGTAATAATATGAAGAATTTCGTAATTTATAGTATCATTAGGCGTAAAAAAACAACAGCTTGCAAATACATTTCCAACGCTTTGGATTTAATTGGAAACGACAGATTTTGAAAGCTTTAGGTGCGTTTAATGGTAGTTAAAAACTCGATACCGTTAACTTAAAACCCGAGTAAATTGATGAATGAAAATCTAATAAGAACTTCTTATAGATTAGTGAACTCTAATTTTAATGAATAGAAATATGTTAAATGTTTTCAATGATTTTCAAAGTTGTTAAAAATAACAATATTATCGATAATGGCTAGATAAAACAATTTGTAAATCTGAAGAGTATAGTTTATAAATCTTTGTACGAACTTTAGTAAATTCCTTAATTCCATGGAAGTAACACTAAAGCGTCTAAGTTCTGGATGATTTATAAAGATAAACCAATGTTGGTGATCTCGATATATAAGTAATGAAAAAAATTTATTAAATTTATTACTAAAATATAAGAAGATGCTCGTGTAGAGGCGATAACGTCAGATTAAAGAGGTAGTATATAACCATTAAGGATAACGAATTTGTTAAGGGGTTTGAGATTTATTATTAGACGGTTTTTTTTTAACATGATAGAGGTTTTTTCAGATAACGACAATTGGTAACGCGAATAATGAAACGTTGTTGATAAATTTTATAAGGTCATGGTTATATATATGATTGAACTATTAATTAAAGAAATGCTTATCTCGACGAAAAACTGGGTAACAGTGAAGATTGAGTTTTGTATTCTATTAGCTCTCCTTAAAAGGAACTTTTATTATTTGGTTAAAAGTGCGGGAATAGCAGTCAAATACAATATATTCAAGTTATTTATTATTACAGTTAATTATTTGTATTGACTTCAAATTGACTTTAATTTGTGAGATTTACCTGCATTAACTGCAATTCAAGTGCAGTAGGTACTCACTTCAAAGTGGCTCATAGGCCAAAGCAGTTGATTATACAAATTAGTGTGCAGACCTGCTAGCGGACTACCAAACTTAAAAGTAACAGATCACCACTTTCAATTCATTACCAGTTACTTCAACCACAGAGATTCGAATTGACTACGTTGCGACGATGAAAGCCTACCAACAAAAAGGGAATTGAATAGACCTAGAACCATAACAAATATCAGGAAATTTATTATAAAATTGTACGAGCTTAGAGGCCTTGCACGCATCTATTACGTTGTTATTTACATTATATTTTGTTTTTAATCTAGGTGTATGATCCGGAGTTTTGATATCAAAGTAAATGGAAAGTCTTTAAAACGAAGCTTATTCAATTCAATAGCAAAATTTGGTCTTCAATTATTTTCTATATATTCTGGCTTATTTCTCATTAAATCTGGCGCAAGTTTTTAAAAAAGGCTGGGAATTGCGTTGAGGAATGATATGTTGGACCAAGGGTTAACAAGTGTTTTTGAAAGGGGGAAGGATTAAGTTTTTTCGCCGTTTTAGCTTTGTTGAAGTCTAATCAGAATTCGGTTTTTATAGGTGGGGTTTTAGAGCTCAAATCATTTGTAGCGACGTGATTCACGAAATAACCCCCAACTGCGTTACGTTTAGGTCAAGTAATTTCGAATGCCATATTTTCAACTCCTATAGCTTATATAAGAATTAATACAATGCTATTCCAATTTATATAAGAGTATGCCGTATTTTCAAATTCAATTATAATTCCGGAACGCGTATATTGATGAATATTAGTCATGATAACTAAAGGATTATCAAGTAAAACAATTTGAGGAGTAGTTACAAAATTATATTTAAGAGATACGAATGTCAAGTAGTAAATATAAATAAACGTCTTTTGGAAAGCTTAGTATATTTAATAAAACAATACACCGTTCAATTAGGTTGCACCGCTTCAAATATAGCTTTGGTAAGAACTTTCCATATGATTGGACTTGTAACGGCCTTGTAAACGGTAAACGATACCTTGAAATTGCTATTTTTAAATAGAATGATATTTTTAACGTAAGGATAGCAGCTTTAATGGGCTTGAGTTAGTTATTAGATAGAAAGACGACAATATTCAAATAATTCACTAACTAAACTTTAACTGTTTTTCAAAAGAAATTAGACGTTTTATTAAATTTATGGTTAAGAGTTATAAAAATTTAGCGAGAATTTGTGGTAAGTTGCATGTGAGGTTTTATAACGCATGAAATCGTTTGATATTCGTTTCACAAAACATATATTTTAACGTAATTTATGAAATACTTATCCAACTATACCTCAACAATGAGATTTTGAATAATACCGGTATTTAAGTATAATGGTCAGTTTATCTTTGAAGTCGTATTATGTATAATGACCTGTAAAAGGCTATAATTGTCCATAACGAAAGCAACGTACTTATCAACCGGTTTGACCACAATAACGTCTAGATTTTCCGTATATATTTTAATGTCTTGAAAGTTAACAATCTGTAATTAAATAGCATTTGAATAATCTATAAAATATACTTTTCTTTTTATGAATTGTAAAGATAAAGTCCTCAATTTCAGGTGAGACTTAGGATACGTGAAAGATAAAATGACGAAATTTATAAGCTCCCTACAATATACGGAAATACACTTGTTCAAAAAAGTGAAAGATTTCGTTATATAGCTTACCTCAATCGTTTGAGAGAGCGAAAAAGAGCGTTCGAAGTTATTACGGCTTTAATCGAAATGGTTAATATCCTCCGAATCCGACTAAAAATTATACAAGTTATCGCGCCGCACATAACTATAATTATTATCATTTTGGAGTATAATGATCACACTAAATACCCATGAGTATATAGATGGTATCAGGGAGTTTATATTAGCAGTAAGGTAGAAAAGGTAACAAAGGTGACATATCAAGAAGATGTTTGTTCGTGCTGTAGGATCACTAGCCATTAGGCTATCCAGGTGTGTAGACTGAATACTTAGATTGACAACTGAAGAGCTATAAAGGAAATACTCTTTGTTTGGTGATAACCGTGTCCTTATATATCCGTGCCTTCATACCATCTTCAGTACTGGACCACTGGAGTCGCTGTCGGTCCCATCGGTCTTTCCCTGTCCGGGGTTGCTGACATAAGAGAAGCTCCCCGCCTAATTCTAGACTTCAGGCTTCCTAGTGGCGCAGTATTGCATACTGGCCTGCTTACTGGCCCAACCTCTGTCTGGGTTATAACATGGAGGCGACTTTTACGATTACCACAACGATTATTATCGCGGTGCTTACGTTTACAATCCACAAGTTTATTGAGAATTTTACATATTTTTCGAAAGTAATCGTTACTAACGTCATAAATATTATTTTTTTTACGTTTACGGTGGTAGGCGTTTTTTTTAAGGCTCGTATTATATCTTCGTTCAATTTTGTAGGAGCTTGTATTCATATATTGGGGGTTTTCCTTACGAATACTGCGAATCATACGTTCGATACCTACCTTCAACAACAAGTTTGTTATAAGGGTATTTACTTACGGCAACAACAAGTAAAATTGTTTTTGACTATTTAATTTAACAAATATATTCGCAAAGAATTGATTTATAGTTCGGCGGTCCAAAATTTCGTTAAATTTGTAGGTCTAACGAAGTCCAAATATTAGTTATAACTTTACATTAATTCTGGTAATGATGGTTTAAAACACCGATTATTTGCGTGTACTCAAGCTTAGTTTGAATATATTTTCAAAGGCCATAATTATCATTCATATGGTTTACTAAGATAAAGATCAATTATGTCAAACTTTTGGTAATACGACCTCAATCCACATGAAAACATTATGTTAATACGTCTATAATAACTTTCAAACCTAAAAGGGTTAACTGGATACGTTCCTTATCAAAAGTCTTAATATTTTAACAAGAAAGTGGTAAAAACCTGCAATAAAATACACAATACAAAAATGATTTAGCTTTCCAAATCAGTATTTAGCCTAATTAAACTCTCAAAACATACCTAAATACTTTATACGTCGGTAAAATAACATCGCTATACACGGTAAAAAATACTTATATCTAAAGGATTATAATACTCTAGATTATATATACCTATCTCCTCGGGTTTCAAATGGCGAAAAGAGTTAATGACTGAGAATTAAAAGTCAGGTGTAAATAGAGGTTAAAGGCAAAACCATGGGAAAGCGGTACGAAGGGTTACGAATTCTCGCTTAAAGATACGACAATAAAAACAAAACTTGGGTCCTTGCACATTCACCAACAATTGAGAAAATCAACCAATATTTAGTGATCGTTTTAATAACGAATTCAATAGTCAAAACCAATGAAAAATTCACCTTCAATAGCCGTTATGTTATACAAACCTATACCTAATGAAAAACTAATTTGTAAAAGATTATATTATTAAAATCACTATAAAAACTTCGTAATAATTATCCTTTCAGAATCATTATATAGCACGTCAAACTACTATATGGTCTCGTTAAAACGAATATTCATTTGGTTTTAACCTACCAATCGCATTTTAAATCGAAACTTGATATAAAATGTTCAATTTATAACATGTATTTGCTAACTAAGTAACATAAAGATTTCGACTTGATAGGCACATGAATTGACGATAATCTTTTTGTTAAACTACTTATTTCTTAATATATAAATAACGTACAATTAAGGACTTGAAGTTCAAAAACTACAAAATAATCGCGAGTTTAAGAGAAATTAAACATCTAAATTTTAACAAATAGTCAATCTAAAAGTATAGTATTAATGATATTAATATCTAACTCAACTTCCGTTAAAAAGATCAAAGAAGTGACCTGACCATAATTGATAAGACTAACGTAGCTAAATCAAAAAAATATCTAAAGCAACTCGTTTGTAGCAATTACATCGTGACTCTATGCTAACCAAAGGCTTCCTATAAGATCATAATTACAATACAAACTTAAAGCCTGACGAATGAGGATTATAATCAACCAAATAAAAGACTATACTAGCAAATGAGAAACTTATATGATAAAATCAATATGATACCAATCTACCTATTCAGTGCCAAGTTAATAGTATTTACGAAAGTTTCATTTACAAACGACACCGATCTGTCGTCACATAACGGATTCCTCATAACGATCGTTAATAAGAATAATATATAGAAAAATCAATTTAAAATGATAGGAAACCTAATCCATTAAGCCTGTATCAAATGTAAAAGAATTATATAAAACTTACTAGTTTCGGAGATATATGATATAATGACCGGTTTAAATATAGGAATAACTATGTGGAAAACCCCCAACATCTTCACTAAGTGATTGAAGATTCTACTTATCCTGGTTATAATCTATACCGACTCGAAAAACCTATTCAAATACCTTTTAAAAGAAAGAACAACTATTGAAAACCACCTTATAATTAACATAGTGGCACTCTGCAAAGCTTACAGAAGCGTGGAAATCAAAACATTCAGATGTATTAATGGTAAAGACAAACCAGCTGATCCCATAACAAAATAGATACCGAATAAGGCCTTGAAGAGGTTTACAAACAGCATTAAATTGATTATACGAATCTAAAGCTAAGTTCATCAGCCAACTTATGAATTCAAATTAAATATAAACAATCAAAAAGAAAAATAGGGGTACCTTAGTAAATTAAAAGACTACTAAAAACTATAAACGGTAATGTGATTGAGTGGTATGATATAAATCAAGGTTTATATTAATCCATAGCGAAAGAGTTGTGTATAGGAATTCATGAAGTCTAAATTCAGAAATATAAGGTAAATGGTATCAATTTAATTGAGGAATTGGAAAACTTTTAGATAATTCATAAGAAGACACTTTAAATTTTACCAGAAATAGTTGGTTAACTACACTGGCGTACACGTACAAAATAAAAATCCACCAGTGTTGAAACAGTAGTAGTTGCAATGTAGTTAGTCAACTGTTCTATCAAGTAAGTTAACTATTCTAACTGAAAGTAAAGTATATTGTTGTTTAGTTTAATTTTATTGAGTGTAAAGTTTAGTACAGTATTTTCATACTTCAGACTAGTGCACAAGTCAGGTAATTGTTTATAAAAATCAATGTACAAAGATGCTTGCGGTCGGACAACCTTAAAACAATACATCCACCACTTGCCTATGCAATGCTACTGTTACTTCAACCACAATTCGAATCGTCAACGTTGCAACGTCTAAAGTCCTATCATTGGTAAGTTCTATCAACAATTTCCGTTAATATATTATTATTGAAATAACCCCGATAAAAATTATTATATAGATTCCATTAATGTGTAACTATATAAAGTTCTCTTTTAAATTCGACCGAAATCATATAGCTATAAAAAATACCTTTTTTCTAACGAAGGAAAAAAAATCCGTAATATAGTTCTAAGAACCAGTTCGCGTCGACTTTCCCACGTAAAAGCGGATTTGCTACATTTTCGAACTAGTGAAAAAGAATCCTAATCTAATTATTATTATATCAAATCTTAACCATTATCCTTTCCACTACAACAATGTTTCTATACGTTAATTACGTCGACATCCTTATATATTCAACCTATAAACAAAGTTTAATATATAAGAACTGTTTTGCCTACATTTACCTAAGTAATTATGAACCTCGTATTTATTATCGATGATCGACGACATTGAATCGCCCTATATATGCCTGACGTAGTCGTACTTAACATTCCACAATACTCATATTAATTAAGTCCAAACAAATAATAAGATCCTAGGTTGTTAGTTTACTCAAATCCGCGGGGAATATTGAAACTTATAAACAGGGAAGGATAAAAAAAAGGGAAAAGAATTTAAACTCGGATATCAATATAACCAATTTTGACGTCGAGACGACTTCGTTATAAAGGGCTTTGGTCACGGAAACCAAAATATTTTACATACAAATTACGAAAACTTTTACTAAATTGGGATGAGTTTTCATAACCTTAAAAGACTTTTATCTTACCACTCTAAATATAAATCTAATAACTAACCTACCCATCGAGAAAATGTCGATTTTTTTTTTCCAATAAAACGGTTCTTTCGTACGATAAGAGAATGCTAAGGCCCTTAACGGAAAATACGAGAGCTTCGACGTTAAAATTCCGTATACCCGCCTTTTTCAATATTAATAATTTCGCCTACAACGCGTATAATAGGATCTGGAAAAGGAGTATTACGTAGTAAATACGAATTAACATCTAGAACCACGTTATCAAAAAGTTTAGAAACTTAAGTGCGAAATATAGGTTATACTATATCTATACTAATAAAATGTTAACGTAAATTAATGTCATAAAACTCGACCTCGCAGCCCCTCTTTATCAAGCGATTGCTGAGTTTACCAGACCTAATCGCGATAACATCTTTAACCAAAGCCTTTATCATCACCTTCGTACTATAATAAATCTTACCAAAGGTTTCAATCTGTTATAACCAATGTTACGAAAAACGAATAAACTTTATACCTTTCCGTTTAAGGATTGTTGGGCAATTAACGTAAATAAATGAATAAAACGCAATAATTGAAGCATTAAGTCTCTGAATTACACGTTTTCAGGGCGTAATCCTTGGCTGAAACCGTATAATTAGGGTATCAAACTGTATAGACGTCACGTAAATTAACATATCATTATAAACATACGTTATTATAAAATTAAAGCTAGGATCGCTTATTTATCACCCTTAACTATTAGTTATTACCAAAAAAAAATCGGAAAGATTTAACAAATTCAAAAAACGAAATGATTCAAATTGTTAATTCCGTATATATATCTTATCTATATAAGGATAGATAGGAATCGATCGGCGTAATCCTAATATAAATCGTAATTTCTTCTTTTATTACCTTTGGAACCTCCATGGTATTTTTTTTTAGAAAAAAGTCTAATAAATTACATTAAACCCCCCCCCCCCCTCCAACCTCTTAAATACACTAAAACTCATAAAATATAACAAAGAAACCTCTAAACAAGTAAAATAATATTAATATCGTTTCTGGGAACAAAGTTTATTGTAAATAACGATATTGAAGTAATATATAACTGTGGATATTATTATATACCTTCATAGATAGTATATATAGGCCTAGTGACAGTATACTATATTGCAGGGTACACTCCTACAGAGTACACGATAACTTGTCACGCTGCCGGCTGTACTCTTGCAAGACGCAAAAGTGCATCATGCATGGATCGGTCTGGAATAGCTATACCAGACCAAACGGCAATGCGTGGAGCGGTCTAGGGTGGTATACTCTAGGCGAAGGCTTATAAACCCTTACCTATACCGTGCACCTTTGAATGCTTCTTCTTTAGATTAATCATCTTTTACTACTACAATACTAATATTTATAATTACTCTTTTAAATACCTTATTTCACGTAAAATTTAAGGTTTTAAACTTTATCGACACGAATTAATAGCCGATTAAGTCGACTACAAACAACCTAGGAAAAAAGACATAAATATAAGTTGAATACCTATAGCGAAATATTATAATAGTCCCACCCATTTGAGCTTTAATACTTCGTTTTTATAAGCATTACATGCCGATATATATAAAGACTTTAAAAATTAAGTAACTTCAAAAAGGATAATATTAATACGATATTATCAACTCTTATTTAAAGTTTTATTTACTAAAAGCACCATTACGCTATTATTAACCCGTATTTGGCGCTTTAACGTACTCGAACACTTCTGGAAGAGCGTCTTATTACATATCAAGTCACATAAGCCAAAACCACTAAGTTTCGGAACCCTTAGTTGGGACCCACATAATCAAAAATCGATAATCTACACCGCTTACAAAACATAGGAGCGGTTACGAATAAAGTATTCAAACCGATCTTTTAATCCAAAAGCGATTACGAACGCATTAACCAAACCGATCGCTTTAGTAAAAACGGTTACGTATAAAGCAACCAAACCGATTACCCTACTAAGAACGACTATAACACATCAACCTGGACCGATTACCAAACACTGGATCACATAATTACATTCCCTTTACCCTACCCACCTTTTCTACCTTCGCCTTATATATTTCAACTTTGATTATATTCGCCCTGTATTTATTCTAAATTTTCTTACATTCGCCCGGTGTATTTTAAGTTTAGTATTTACTACTTTTGTATTTTCATCGCTACTTAGCTAACGTAACATTATTAAATGTTAACAAAACTCATTCATAACCTTGAACTAATTTACAGTTACGTTTGATTCACGTATCATTTGTAGTTCATTTGCACTAATAAACGATAATAAACCTTATTTTTACCACCTTAATTATTGATTTATTTTGTATTTGCCGTTTATAAATACCCGAACCAAATAACGGCCCTAAATCAATAATTGAACCGTTTTAATATACCAAATACTTACGGAAACTAATATTCCCAACAGCTCCAAAACAACTACAGCTATAGCCCTAAAACCAATAACACTAGAGGATGCTAACGTTTACTTCGATCTTCTGGTCAAATATATGGGAATTAGAAAGTCTATGATGTACGAAATCAACCTAAGCCTTTGAGATAACACTATCTATTCACCAGTTGAGGAACTAAAACCCTATATCGTAAACATATATATTTTGGCCGTTATATTCTATTATTAGGAGCAGAAAATCCAAGGACCTAACTTATTAGATAATTTTTATAAAAGGTTTTCGGGCTAGAAGTTAGATATATAGCAAATAGTAAATCCTACTATTGCGAAAGCTTTACAGATCCAACTACGAATTAGAGGTATTAATACTCTAGGGGATAGAAAGAACCGCCTTATAAAAGCTTTATTCAAATAGCGTAACTTATCGATGTATCGGATTAAAAAGAAAAATATTTGTACCTAATATAATTTATAAAGGGGTATTACCTTACGGAGTAAAAGGGAATATTATTCAAACGACGGGGAATAAGCGTAGAACAACTTAATCCTGTGTTTAAATCCTCAATTAGAAGTAAAGGGCTCAAAGGAAAAAAAAAGATCATAATCCTTATTTACTAGATAAGTACAATACACTCCAACGCCAGCATATACTGTAAGCCAAAACTGAATACCAAATCACTTCCCAAACGATGGAAACAACCCAATCGAATATAACAGGAGCTGTTGAAATACCGAAAATAACTTAATCGACCATAAAGGGATCGTCTAAAATATAAAGAACAGCCCGCTTTAGAAATTGACGAGCAGCGTAAAACGCTAATATATAACCTACGTGTTGGAATAGTATTACATTCAGTGAAATAGGTCAAATTTACTTACAGTAAAGTTAACTGTACTGTAAGTGTATTGCTTTGTGCGAACTTACCGCATTGGGTGTAAGTCGAGTGCAATATGCTGTACTTGACTCTAGTGCACAGGCTAAGCAATTAGGCATAAAAATTACGGTGCAAACCAGCTAGCGGTCTGCCAATCCTAGAACAACACCTCCACTATCTGACTACTATAATACTACTATTACTTCAACCAATCGAATCGAAAACGTTGCAACGTCTAAGGCCTATCAATACTAATCAGTTCTTACCTACTAGGTTAAGCATAGATAAGCTAAGCAGAAGAAGAAGCTATTTTCTGGTTACGCCTTAAGTTAAACAACCGCTGGGGTAAAGGAAAGATTTTTACGAAAGATCTTTATTAGTATTACACCAGTCTTTCAGTGGCAAGAAAATAGAGAAGACTTTTAGTTTGCTTCAGTTGTCTAACGGCAATCTGAAAGTTAGCGACGGTATCGCTATCGAAAATACCAATAAATTTTCATTAATACTTTTCAAAAACGTTGAAATTAATTATTAAAAGTTTTGAAGTTCAGCAAGTTAGAAAACGGCTAAGTTAGTACTACTACGAGTATTATTACTACAGAAAAACGATTAAGTCTTACGTCTTATAATAAACAACTTTCGCTCTTTACCACCACCCTTCGCCTTTAACCTGCATTAACAATGACCTACGACCTCACTCTCTACATTAAAACTTTGCCTTACTTTTTTTTTTTTTACTCTACACGTTACACTGATCGTTAAGCTCGTTACTCCAAGCGAATACACTAAGCTTCGCTAAGAAAATCACGTTGCACGACCTTTCGCCAAGTTGCTAAATCCTTACGCGACCTAACACTAAGTCACCAAGTTCCTGCGTTAAGATCACCAAGTTTTTCGCTTTACACGCCTATTAATATATGTGTCGCCAGCGCCTATTTTAAGGCTATTACCAACTTTTATAGAAAAGAGGTAATTGAAACGCTCGGAATTGTTTTCACCAAGTTTTACGATGAATAAATCTGAATTATAGACGTTAATGAAACCTCTGATAAAGCTTACCTAACCAAATACATTGGTTAGTACATCCTTGAGTCTAACGCCAGTAAAGAGTTTAGGCGAGGCATCTGCGCTTTCCAAGACTTTGGCGAGGTTTTTTAACCACTAAACTCCTAATATGTGAAAAATGATCCAGTGCACAGTTAGGGCCAAGTTAAAGAAGGAGGTTACATGCCATGGTATCTACATTTCTAACAAAATATTAGTAGAATTAGCAAAACCCATTTTTAAACTCGCTTAATAAGAAGATTACTTTTAAGATTCTAATTTTCAAAACCTTTAGAGAAAGAAAAAAAGACGTTAGGGGATTCTAAAGCCCACATATACGTTTCAAAAGATCCCCAACTTATCTTTAGCTAAGTTAAGCCTCTTTGATGCGCTGGCGATAAGGAACTTATTCACCTGTTCAGCAGTTTAATACCTTTACGTAATAACTTGAAGTACGGTTTTAGTGGCAGTAAAACACGTGAAATAAAAGCCTCCAACGCGGCTAAAAGTATTAATATTAATGCCTTATATAAGTTAAATAAAGAAAATTATGAGGCTTTCCAAAATCTTTTAAAACCTATTACACCTTAGTAATTTAATCGCCAAAACTTTTAAAAAAGACTTTTCCCTTTAGATTCGCCTACGAATATAAACCTACCACAAGCTCTATTACAGGACTTTACCCTTCAGACTAGGCGACTAGCAATTACCTTTAATATCATACGTCGAAAGCCTTAAAGCTTAAACTAATAGGAAATACCATTTAAGGCTGGGGTAATTGTCGAGATTTTCCTATAAAAACTGTAAACATAGTTAATCTTATCTATAAAATTATGAAAGACTTTGCCAATATTTAGGATAACACAAAAAAGTACAACGGAAAGCCTTATAAACTTTTAGATACCAAAATAATGCTTTTTTTAAATATCTGTAAGTGGATAGAGGTCCTACCCTCTGGTTTTTACTTATTATTTCCCAAAATCCTTATAGATTACGCCAAAAACTATTACTTAAACTTTCTAACTAGCGTTACCACGTTTCGCAAAATTTACGATGGTATAAAAGGCCACTTCGAATACAACGTTTACCTCGTATAATACTATACAGATTAGGTTACTACAAGGTAAAATACAATAATGGTAAAGAAAAATAGAGGATAAATCACTAGTGGATATCTTTAATTAAATGCTTAACAAGTTTATAATGTGTTGAAAAGCAATGGGAAAGGCCTACATTAACGAAGCTACATTTTGCAAGCAGGTACGGGTAGCAGTTACAGGTGTTAAAAAGTTCGAATACGCTTTATAACGTCCAAATACCACCTATACAAGCTTCTTTAGCCAGTTACATTCCTTGTTTACCACTGTAATAGCACGTATACCAAACTCGTTCGATATATATTTTTAAAGTGGCCACTTTTTTAACGTAAATAAAGAAAACCTTATGGTGGTTAATTATCTCGACCGTAAATATGGGCGCCTATAACGCTTAAGGTCGGGCTCACTAACTTTAATTTTAGACTAAAGGTAACATTCACGTTAACGCCAGTAAGACTAAGATTTAAACGAAATTGTTAAGCGTTAGCACTATCGTTGTAATAGTGGGAAAAAATGTTGGATTTGTAGACAGTCTAATTATTAGTTTACTCGACACCCTTTTTCTAAGCGTAACAATAAAAGGGAAGTATATTACGCTTCATACCTTATTATTTTTTAATAGGATTACTTAAATAAAATTATAAAGTTCGAAGGCGACGAGCCAAGTAACAATGCCAACGCCCTTAAACAAATTAAATAATACGAAAAAAAATACTGTTCCTAATACGACTTAGTAATTAGCCAACCACGTCTTCCTATATCATCTGGGTGGTAAAAACCATTACCTTTATACTAATTAAGTCTTTAACTCCTTTTACACTTTTAACTCTCGCGATCGTTACGCGAACCATACGTTTTAAGGTATTACATCAAATTATATAGGGGTAAAATTATACTTTATAGAAAAATATTCGTAGTGTATAACATTACAGAAAGAAAGCACTACAACTACTAGAATTAATCGTGACGATACGAGTAAGGCCAGGGTTAGCTTGAATCTGAGCGAATAATTATCGTTACTAGGGATAACGATAATTTAAACTATTGTAGGAGCAATTACGTTTTATATCTTTAAATCTTTTACTCTTTTTATACTTTGCTTAAAGGATATAAAAACCCTTAGAGTTAACTTTAATGTTAACGTAAACGAGTTGATTGAGAATGGTTAAAGGTTTTTACTCGCCTTTAAGTAGGGGTACTTATAGTTTTATCTTTCAGGCCTAAAAGTAGTGGTATTGAACCTAACGGAACCGGAAATATGTTAATTATACCGGTGTTTCAACCACCCAGCCGTTAATGAGCTATACAAAATCTTAAAGTTTATAAGGCATAAAGATGTGAAATACTTTACCCCAAAGGCTATTAAAAAGCTTTATTACCACTATTAAATGTATACCTAATCTCCCTGGAGGTTTATGTTTATATTAAAAGACGATAAATATTTTAATTGCAATATCTATATTAATGTGTTTTACTTAAATAACAAGCCTTTTTTTACGACGTTGATTTTATAACCCTTCTTATGGGGCTAAGGTTCTCAAATCTTTTTCGGTAAAGGATATATGGGAAAAGTTAAGGATACTATAAATTAACACGTACTTGGGCTTACTTGACGTCGTTGTTTACGATAATAATACCAACTTTACGGTAACGGAGTGTGAGGAAAATGTCAAAATAATAGGTATTTAATATAAACAAGTATCTATAAAAGCCTATTAGAGTATTGGAAAGTTTGAGAGAACATACGCCCTATTTCGCCAAACGTATAATATCCTTACGTTAGAAATTAAAAGATTTAAGGATCCGAGGCACGCTTACAGATATCAATAAAAGGCCTTAATAACACCATGGGCCTTAACGACTTAGTGATAATGTTCCTAGTTTTTAAAACATACCCACACCTAACGAGTAAAACTCTGCACTCAGCAAGTACTTAAAAACGTATCACGGCATATAGCAAAGCTCTGAGGGAACTATAAAAGGAGTTAGCACACCGTTAAATTAATAACGCCTTTAACACTAAAAAAGGTCCTTTAACGATCGATGTACTTGTTTTTCCGTTATAAAGTGAAGTACTCGTGTAGCAGAAGCTAAGTAAATGAGAAAAGACATATAAGATATTAAGTATAGCAAACTCTAAAGTGGTTGTTAAAACTTCTAATAGTCTTATATCTTTTCGAAACACCTAAGTTCAGCCTTATATCAGGGCTATTAACGATAAAAAACCTTAAGTAAAGCGACCAAGTTAATACAACCTTCCTTTACCTGTTATCAATAATCCGATAAAATGCTGCCGGCGCAGGAGACCCCCGAAGAAAAAGGAAAACGTTGAAAAAAAGGAATATACACTAGGTCGTATTCATGATACTGCTTGAGAAAATAGAAAAGATAAGGATAACGAAGACTTGGTAGTAAAGTTTAGAATATAAGAGATTATTAAGACTTTCGGTAAACCTTTTTAAAAAAGCAATAAGATCGAAATCGACGGTTTATTAATTTGAGAAATTGTATAATTTTTACCGAAACCCGACTTTAACCTTGAAGACACGAATATCGCGATCTTTAAATCGAAGATTATCTACGAGGTTAAAGGTAAGACCATAGGGCAAGCGTACAAAAAGTTGCGATTAATTGTTTAAGGATATAGTAATGAAGGTATGGACTGAATTTTTCCGCAGTTATTAACGATTTAGAAAATTAATTAGCGTTTGGTGGTTGCTTTGGTAATAAGTTTATTAGTTAAAATTAAAGGTAAGTTTATATTCAATGGCCGTGATATTACGTAAGTTTATATATGATTAGTGACGTATTTGTAAAGGATTGTACTATTGGAATTGCCGTAGGAGCTACGTGTTATTTACTCTTTAGAAACGGTAATGCGGTGCGTTAAACTATTGTATAAATTGGTTAAAACAGGTGTTTATTAGTTTTCAACCTATTAATTGTAATTTAAATCCCGGCTGGCGATAAAAATTTTAATATATAATCCGTACTTGCTAATAAAGTAAAGCAAGGACTTCGATACGGTAGGTATGTAAATTAACGATATATTTTTCGTCGAAACGGCTAGCTTTGTAAAACTGGAATAATAAGTAATTGAGGAATTTAGTTTTGAAATTGTAAGCTGGTAACGATGCTAACGGAAAACAACCAACTTAACTTTCATGGATCGTTAATCCGTATATTTAGTAATGATGCCGGCCTAAGATTTCGTCAAAAGGGCCAGGACGCTATTTTTACCACAATTAACAAGATTAATGAAGCCAGAGTTTAACGGTATTTGGAATAACGTGTACGGAGTAATTATATTACTACCTAATGTCAACCGAAAGCCTTATATGATTTACTTATTTCGATATAATTATAGATATTAACGGATAAAGATTTTAACCGATTAAATGAAAGATTGGAGTAGTAAAAGCGAAACCTGGACTATAGGATTAATATAGAATTAATCGACCTCTTAAAGGCTAAGCTGATAATTTTTACGAATGGGTCTTTTATAAATAACACCAGTTTGTCTTTACAGATCGGCTTTTTAATAACCCTTGTTAACAAAAATAGGTAAAAAGATTAGTTTAATATTATCGAAAACCTAATTAACGGGTTTTTCTTTAAATGCAAAAGGATTACACGAAAAGTATTGGCATTAGACGTTTATAGTATAATAACGGGTTTCAGAGTAGGTATATTACTGTAGGAAACCTTTAACTTTATTATTTGGTAGTTACGGATTCCTTTTATGCTGATGGTAATCTGTATCGACTTAAGGGGCCTTTTTGAATGCCTTTTAAAACTCGGAACCACCAGCGAAAAGCGCCTAATAATCGACGTAATAGAACTCCGTAAAGCTTACGGAGGAAAAGAAATTAAGAAATTCTGGTGGATAGATAGCAAAAATAATTTTGCAGATGCCATGACAAAAGTTATGCCAAATGAAGCCCTAGAAAGGTTTATAAAAGGCAATAAGTTAACTATAAGTATCGAGGGTTACGTTAACCGGCCACCCGGAAAGCTTAAGTTATGTAATAGCGGACAAGGATGTGCTGGCAAACTAGAAAACTGCTAGGGAAGTAAAGGCTACGATGGTGACTTGTTTAACTGACACGCTTGAAGTTGAGGCCTAAAAAAGCCTATGGCGAAAGAACTTTTTGTGGGAATTGATAAACTCGAACCTCGGAAAGATGGAGTAAATGGGGTTAATTTGCATGTAATTGGGTGAAATACAGTATGGAAGTCAGGTGGAATTGACAGGAGTCTGACCAGTTAACGAGGAGGCAATTCTGTGGTAACCAGAAAAGATTAGTCAGCCATACTGGCGTGCGCGCACAAACTAAAAAGCTGCCAGTATTGGAATAGTATTACATACAGTGCAGTAGGTCAACTTTACTTACATTAAAGTTGAGCGTACTGCAAGTGTATTACTTTGTGCGGACTTACCGCATTGGGTATAAGTCGAGTGCAGTATGCTGCACTTTACTCTAGGGCATGAGCCAAGCAATTAGCCATACAAATTACAGTTCAGACCGGCTAGCGGTCTGCCAAACCTAGAACAATACCTCCAGCATCTGACTACTGCAATACTACTGTTACTTCGACCAATTGAATCGACAACGTTGCAATGTTTAAGGCCTACTAACACTACGGACTAATACCCTCTAACCACGACTTTTACCGCAATCTCCCACCATACTGCTTCTACACTAATAAAAGCGACTTTACGAAATTAATTAACTTTATCAAGCTTTAGGATAGGTATAATAATTATAACGGTAAGCCGTACAATGTACTTAATAATAAAATACGTGTTATGTTTAATATATGTAAAACATTACATATTAAACTATCTTAATTTTATATTATATTACACGTTATACTTCCCGGGTAGGCTAAGGAGTAGTATATATACCATCTTATATAGGTGAATACATTCGCGAAGTACTATAACCGGCGAAATCCCACTTCAATATAAAGATTAACCACAAACTTTACGATAAGGACTAGACCGACATAACCTGGGAATGCGTGAAAAGATAGTAGGAAAATATCGATAAAAACTAATAAGAAATCTTTACTGCCCTATTGGTTAACTTTCGGAAGTTTCAGGAAGCCTTTAGACCGGAATATAAGGATGATCAATTATTTATTTAAGAAATAATTAAAACTTGTCGCAGAAACCCGGATTTTAACCTTATACTTTTTAAGCTGGAAAAGAACCTGGAGTCCTTTTGTATAACCCTTAGAATATCACTTAAGATCTTTATACGCCGATAGATAAGATTCTGATTAGCATTTGTAACTAATAAAACTAGAGGCGAGGGTTAAATTACTAAAGCAAACTTTGCCGAAATCATTTACCACGTTTTGGATCAAAGATTTAAAGTTTACCTAAGGCAGAGCAAATGCCTAAAGTATAGGTATTAAAGAGGGAACCCTAATAATAAGGGATAGGAATAATCGTTCGGAAATGGAAAAAAACGCATCGCAACTACAATAATACTTGCGAAAAGGTATAAAAAGACCCATGGATTTGAAAAAGCGATGTATTATATACGGTAAAGTCGACTGCTAATCTACGAACCACCCCGTTTAAAAAAAAAATCTGATTAAACAACAAATATTAGGTCGACTATATATTTGAAAATCAGATAAAAGCTAATTTTACAATGTACGTAGCTGAGTGCGAGGATATAGAAAATGGATTTAATACTTAGTCTTAAAAAGATATATCCGGAGGAAACGACTATAAGTGTAATGATATCTACCTATTAACCCAAGACGATAAGACCGCCTAACGCATTTTAGATGGCTTGTAAAACGCTTCCTTTACATATATTACAGGTTTGAATTACGTAAACCAAGTGTTTAACGCCTACATGGCGTCGTAATTCACGCTTTTTAACAGATACGAAAATAGGTTCCAAGGCATTATACCTGAAACTAGCGTAGTCGAAATCTTAACGGCCGGAAAACGGAAATTCAACGTACTTATGTCGAAGTTTCCGAAATTTTAGTTAAACCGAATAAAAGAACACCAAATAGTTCTATTTAATAAATACAAAGCGTTATCGTTTGGAACAGTCGTTATAAATACGAGTTTCGGAACGCTTATATTTTATGTAATGGATTTAAAAACAAATTTCCTTTTTTTGTTGCCTGATATAAATAAATTCGAAATTAAAGTCCGGAATACGATTAACCAACTTATCCGCGTTTCGGATAGCGTATTCGTATCGCTTTGCTTAAATTAAACTACTTATAATTCTTCCCTGAAATACGTACAATGAAGGTTATTTACTTAATTTAACAGAAAATACGGAATTTATACCAACGATTTGAATACCCGGTCGTAAAACGTCTTTTACGCCTGCTTTATGCCGCAGGCTATATAAATATAGAAAAAAAACGTATTTATAGCTATCGAAAAGTTTTTCCATAAATACCATCTACATTCACAGGCTCTATAACGGTTTAAACTCTGTCTTGAAGATGATATGCACTTTAACTACAAATTAATTATTAATATTATATATTTAGATAGCTACCCGATCCTCCATACTGTCAATGCGGTAACATCATTTGAAGCCGCTAAATTTGAACAAAATGCTTTCGCTATAAATTATTTAAACGTTTTAGTTAATTATTGATTCAACGTTTACTTAGGGCCCCTAAACTACATAATATACGACGTTAATACGGCCTTCGAATTTACCGAATAACGTATTAAGGTTTGGATAGCCAGAAACGAATATAGGAAAGTCCCAATAAAAGACCTATAGGGTATTGAAAAGTGTAAACGGTATTACGAACCGCTTAAAAAAACGTATACAGTGTTGTAGAAAGAGATAAAAGGGACCATTTCTAAGGAATATATCCTTTAAATAATGGTTAACGCCATTAAAAACACTATTAGCCTAAATGAACTTATCTCTACGCTTTTTATTTTTAATACCTATCCGATGATCCATATAAACTTCATACCATCTTATTTATAACGTAAAAATCTAATGCTATAACGAAATCAATGAAAGTATTACACTCCTTACGGGCTAAAAACTACGTATCTAAAAAGTTGGCTATAGGGAATGGTCTATGTAAAGCTGGCATTTTGAATTTACCATTATAATTTGATGTTTGAGTTTTAAAAACGAATGGTTCGACTGAATTTGGGAGAATCAACGGGTTTTAAAGCTATCATATACTCGTTGATTTACCGAATAATATAAGTTAGTTTCACTGGATAATGGTATGCGAATATAAAAGAAAGGTGAAAAAACGGCCCAAAACCGCAAGACGAATAAAACCGTCAACGAAATATACTTTAAAACACCGAATTTAAACCGATTTTAGTTTTAACTTCACCTCAGAAATGCGATTCCAACCCAACTACCCTAGATAAAAACAGCCCGTTTATATTAACTACGCCAAAACCTCGCCGTTCAGAGCGCTCTTTCGACTCGAAAACCAAAAAACAATATAGGAACTTTGCTACGAACTACTTTATTACGTAAAAGGAAATAGCAAATCGCGAGCTTAGTTTAAAGCTTGGTTACAAAGGTATTATTACCACTTTAAGTATCTTATTCGAATAATTTACATAAACAGAGATTTTAACCTTAATCAATTAAGACGTTTTTCGTTTTAAATAGTTTACCCTAATTTTTTACGGCACCTATAGGATTTTTCCAACCCGCCTAGTCTACGAGATTAAGGATAAAACTGGAAAACCTTATGAAAAAATTCATCTAGTTATTAGAAGATATAACGACGAAAGAAAAAAGGATATTATAATATAATCGCCTATATTATAATAAACTAACTACCAACTGATTTTAGTTCTCGCGGATTCTCCTAACTTATTATATAATTTACAAATTAAACTTCGAGACATAATACAGATATGTACCCAATTTGAGGAGCAGATTAAACGATAAATTTACGCCGATATACCAAAAGACCTCAAGTAACATCACTCATCAATTACTATTTTACGTATTAAAAAACTACTTTATAGCTTAGATAAAGCCTGTTTTTACTGGTATAGTATTTATTAAAGGTATTATAAGGAACGGATTAAGATAACTAACTTTACCTTCAACCTGTGCCTATTGGTATCGACAACCCGTTCGCAAGGTTTTATACTAACAGGCATATAAACGGACAACACCTCAACGTTGTATAACGCCTTATTTTTCGCTTTTAAAAAGAAAAAACTTTTAAAAGCCGGCTTAAAAGCGAAACCTAAAACGTAACTGACGGAGGACCATATAATAGATTTTAATAGAGGAGGTCAACGTGTACTTCGATATTCTAATCGTATATACGAGAATTAGGAAGGCTATAATATGCGAAATCGACTTGAGTCTTTGGGATAATATCATCGATATACCAGTTAAAGACCTAGATCCATACACGGCAAACACATATATTTTAGCCGTGATTTTTCGCTAATGGGATAAGGAAATCTGTGGACCTGATATGCTGGATAATTTCTATAAAAGATTTTCGAACTGGACATTAGGCAAATAGTAAATAGTAAACTTTTTCATTGCTAAATCCTTATGAATTCATTTATAAAGAGGAGGCATTAATACCCCAAGGGGTAGGAATGGCCGCCTTATAGAAGCCCTATTCGAAATAGCACAACTTTTAAACTTACTAGACTGGGAGGATAAAGACTTGTACTTGACGGAATTTATGAAAGAGTGTTACCTTACGGAATAAAGGGGACTCTTATTAAAACGATGGGGATAAGTCATAAGACGAACCAGTCCTATACCTACACCACAAATCAGGAAAATAAATCTTAAAGAAAAGGAGAGCCTATGTGTATAGTCTGAACTGCAGTATTAAGATGAGGAAGGTCTGTAATGAAAGGAAGAAAAGGAAGGTCTGGATACGTAGTCCAGACCGTTATTATAATAGAAGGAAAGTTTGGATACGCAGTTCCAAACCGAATACGAAACCCAAGATTAGCCGCGAATACAACATCCTCACCGATCGCACAATTCGAAAGCGGTTACGATCGCAGCAAACACACCGATCGTATTAGCAAAATCGGCTACAATGCACTAATTCGAGCCTATACTTTAGGAGGAGAAATAGCCAGATGCTTTATATGTAACTGGGTCTTTATAACAAAATAGAAGAGTTTCTATCACCACAAAAACAAGCTATTTAAAGCAGTATTTCACCGCTTTTACCCACGTAAAACGCTTTGAATTACGTATTTAGAATATGTGCGATGCTTTTGATAATTGTTACGACTATCGACGTTACAAGTAAGGCCACGTAACCTAATCCGTAACATCACTGCTTTACTAAGCAAAGGAAACAAAAAAAAAGAAAAAAAAAAAGAAGTTTTGCCTAGAATAATAGTATATACGACTGTGATTACTAATTAGAAACGAGCTAATATACGCTACTTCACTATCATTACCAGCTAAAAACGAACCTATAATATCACTACTGGATACTGGATACGGAATGTATAAAGAAAGAAGAAAAGATTATTTGTATGGATATTATTATATGCCTTTATAGATAGTATATTTAGGTGGCAGTACATCACGCTATAAGTTACATTCCTGTAGCTTGCACAATAACTTTTCATGCTGTAGGCTGTACTCTTTCAGAGTGTATGATAACGTGACATGTTGCAGATTACACTTTTATGCGTGGAGCGGTCTAGAAGGGGCGTTCTAGAGTGGTACGCTCTGGGTGAGGGCTTATAAGCCCTCACTTGTGGTGTGCACCTCTAAATGATTCTTCTTTATCTATCATATTTTACTACAACTGTACCAATCCAACGATTATTCTTCTGAATACCTTATTTCACGTGAATAAGTTTTATATCTTACCAATATTTTACGACTTGAATAACCTATTATATCACTTTTAGCTAATTTAAATCGGCTTATATTATATCATTTACGCTGATCCCCGATTTTACCTCTATTTAACCTTACCATTTCATATCGCTTTCAATATTTTGTCACTTTTTGTTTTGTATACCTCGACCCAATGTAATTTCCCATTCGGTTTTTTCTTTATTTAATCCTATAATTTGCGCCAACCCTTAATTTTACCCTTATTTTAATTTATGAGATCGTATTAGTTTTAGTATATTACCTCTTTTGTTTTATATATTCCAATATACTTATAAACAATTGTTTCATAAAAAGATATAATCTTCCTGTATAGCGTATTGTACTACAACTGGATACGCCGGCCCAGCCCAAAAAGTATCTATCCATTACTAAAAGAAAAAAGCGACGTTTTCACGTCTCTACCGTCCTCTCTATCGCTCTTCCCCTTTATGCTAACGTTACCATTATTACCGTTATCGACATCATTAACACTAACGAGGATATAGCCTTACGCCTTACTGGTTATATCCTTAGGTAAAAGCGTAAAGAGGGGATTACCCTTTTTATAGCGACATACGATAATGTTGTTAAACTTACTTACGTAATACATACGTAAGCCACATTTTCAGGTGGCGATAGCGGTTGCTATTTTTTTAAACCGCTAGTTAGCGATTATTTTTATTTAATATCAGCTTATTTTAGTTATTTACAACCGCGATTTTTTTAAAGCGCCCCGAACGGTATATTTCTGCCAAATGAATTTTTAAAAGTTCGGTTAAAATTTACCGAAAAGCCGGTAAGCGCGTAATACAGCCTCAGTTTATGGTTTTAAAACTACTAGAACAGAGGCATAAGAATTGACAATCCATTCTTAACAGTGGCAACAATCCGAATAACTTTCGCTTTTGTAGTAATCGCCAACGGATTTACCCGCGGCAACGGACGCGATACACGATAAGTAAGGTGTGTCTATTAACGGCCCGAGGCTATGGACCCGGATACGTCGTTTTAATGTCTTACGCATTAAAAAGGCCTCGCGACATACTTTAATGATACGGAACTCGAAGCGGCGGAACAAATCCGCCTTGTACTTCTTATTAAAAAAAAAGATTAAAGATATATACAAACGAACATATTTAGAATATACGAATCCTAACGTAATTACACTAAGTTACGTTTGCGGTGTAAAAGGGGTTCTACAGGTAATAGAGTCTTTACTCGTAAGACAAGGGTAAGGTTTATAACCTTAAATGCTCTCCGTTTTTCCCCCTAGAAGTTAGGGAAAGGGGAGGGAGAGAAAGGAAAGGGGGGGGGGGTCATAATGGCAGCGGCGAAAAGAGGTGAGGCGGCGGCAGCAGTAAGGCTTAGGGGGGTGGTAGCGGTGGTAAAGGGGCGAAGCGGCGGCAGTAGTAAGGTTTAGGGGGGTGGTGGCGGCGGTAAAGGGGGACGAGACGACGGCGGTGGGGTTAGGTGGCGTGGTGGCGGCGGGCGGAGTAGCTGTAATTAATGAGATTATACTCGATAAGGGTGAACTAATGGTAGCGGCGGCGACGACTACGGCGACGGCAGCGCGCCGACGCTCTCGCGCTAAACAACGCCTTACTATCCTATTGTTATGCGGCATCTGATCGAAGGAAAGGTTAGTGTATGGGTGTGAGCTAATAACTTACCTATTAGAACGTCTTAGTTTGATTGAATGAAATAGAGGTTAAATTGGGGTGGGAACTTATATTGGTTAAATTTACGCGTTTTTATAGGAAAAAATAAAAAAAGGTTTACCTAAAACGATAACAATACATCTTTTTATACTAACATAATACGTAATTACTCCTACGTAATTACCTCTATTGGAAACCATAAAAGCCGCTATTACTAACTATACTGCTCCCATTTAGCTATACTAACTAAATCTGAATTATAATTATTACTACAACTAAACCTTATTAATCCTAATTGAACTATAATCATTATTGCGATCAAACCTTATTAATTCTAATCGAACTTATCAATTCAAACCTTTATAATTACATTGTCGTTATAGAAACTACTAACTTAAACTTCATATAATTAATACTATAATAATACAATTACTACAAAACTTATTAATTTGAATCTTCGTAACTACAACTACACTATTACTATTAGGCTATAGGTACAGAGTATATAAGGAAGAAAGAAATGATTACTTGTGTAGATATTACTATATACCCTTATAGATAGTATACATAAACTTAGCGGCAGTACATTATATTGCAAGGTACACTCCTATAAAGCACACGATAATGTGTTACGTTACAAGCTACACTCTTACAAAACGCAAAAGTGCATTATACATAGATCGGTCTGGAATAGCTATACCAAACCGAACAGCAATGCGTGGAGCGATCTAAAGTGGTACGCTCTGGGCGAGGGCTTATAAGCCCTCACCTGTGGCGTATACCTTTGAATGCTTCTTCTTTGGGTTGATTATCTTTTACTACTACAATACCAATCTTTCTGTTTACTCTTTTGAATACCTTATTTCACGTGAAACCAAAGGTTTTAGATCTTACCAACAATAACAAACCCTATAAAGGCTTTTTTTTACCAATTTAACAATAAACATATTTAATTATATACGTATAATAGGAGTTATCAGAAGGAGTATCCATTAATATCGCATTTAAAGCCCTTTAAAACCCTAATGAAAACCCATTAACTTGCTTCCTCCGTTGCCTTTTAAAAATTAATATGTTATAAATGGTACTATTTTAAGTAATTATAGGCGGTGCCTTATAATCCCTTTACAAATAAAAAGGTTTTTTACGATATTTTAAAAAAACGGCGTTTTATTACGACCTATTATGACGGCTTATGTAAATTTTGAAATTTGTAAAGTTAAAGGTTTTGTACTAATATGTGTTAGGGAAGTTAATGCCGTAAAGTATTCGAAGACGATAAAGCAAGGTATATAAAGGATTCCTCAAAAGGTCTTTTGAGCTTGGTCGACTTGCGTAAGGAAAAGATAAAGTATAAACTCAGACTTAAACCAAATTTCTAACCTATTTAACTTTCGTCCTGAGCATCTATTAGTGATATGATGAATAGCATATACCGCAACATATAACGTCAATATATATTACTTAATAAAGCTAAATCCGTTGAAACGTATAGTAGAGGCATTAATAGTATATTTATAGACCCAATATACAAATTTTCGAATTTTTAGGTCACGCGTTTATATATTAAAGACTTTATAAAGGGTTTCAACACTAAAGCGTTAAAATAAGTATACAGTTATATCCTTCTCCATCGGAGACAATCTAATTGCCTAGCGCTTCTGGTAAGGCCTTTGTTTTTCTGCAAAGGTCGAACATCTTTTATGAATGCGCCGAGGACGTGTGGTGTCAATTTAGCCCGTTTAGCGTTAACTATGGCAAGAGCCAGTAAAGAGTTTTTCGGCGATGCTAAGAAATCGTAAACAGTTCTAGTGGCAGCACTAACAATTGTGGGGGCTGCCCGTGAATATGTCGGGAAGGATGCGAGTGTTTTCCTTTCGTTGGTCACTAGGCTGTTGCTGTGTAGGTACTGTAGCAAGCTGAAATGAACGTCCTCCCTAGGGTAGGTCGTTTGATCTCCTGCGGAGACCACAAATGCTTCCTCCCTTCGTGCGACAGGTTACTGACTTTTTCTGCACAGTGCCGATATCATTTGGCACCAGAGTTGGAGATGTACGACTGCCAACTCGTGAGCATTCGTACGAAGGCGAGCCAATGTCGTGGGGGCTGGTCAAGACTGGAAGGACGAGTAAAAGTAGATTAGTGTTTTGTCACGCTGTCGGAACGGCGCCGACGCCGGTCCGGGAACATTCCATCCCAAGTGGATCGATCACGTCACGATCAGAGCAGCCCGGCCGCGGACCTCGGCACAATCGCGTTGCTTGCTGCTTTGTTGATAAAGCCCGGCCTCTGCCCAGGAAAGCTATGGCAAGCCCTCACTATGTACTCGGTCGGTGAAAGCAAAGTGCCCCAACATCACCATGTCAAGCGAACGCCGCAATCACCGGCCAACCCTCATCCAACCGCCCCCAATCGACCCGGACAAGGCCCCGATCGAGCATGCGCTCGAGGTGCAGAATTTAAGCATCATTGGGCCAGTGCGTTCCCTTAGGACCCCCGAATCCAGAAGGGCACTAGACCTGGACTAACACCACTCAATACCCACGCAGAACATCTTCACCAACACCCGCCCCTTGTGGCAGCCCCCGGGTGCCCGCGGCGTCTACGGCGGCGCCATTATCGCCATGTGCCTGGCCGCCGGGCAAAAGACCGTGCCCAACGACTTCACCGTCCACTCGTGCCACTGCTACTTCATCCTCGCCGGCTCCGCCGCGATCCCCGTGCTCTTCCACGTCGAGAACGTCCGCGACGGCCGCTCCTACGCCACGCGCACCGTGCAGGCGCGCCAGCGCGGCCAGCCCATCTTCACCACGACCATGTCCTTCACCAGGGCGCACGCCCCGGCCGCGCCGCCGGCCGCAGCGCCCGCCCACGAGTTCGCGGACCACGTCGTGCGCCACGCCGCACCCATGCCCGTCGACGCGGCCACGGGGCGGCCCGTCGCGCCGCCGCTGGCGCCGGCCCCCGAGGACGCCACCGCCCTGGACGACGACGACGACGACGACGACGACGACGACGACGACGACGACGACGACGACGACGACGACGAGGAGCTGGCGAGCCGCGGGCCGTTCCAGACCTCGCGCGTCACGGTCGTCCACAGCGGCGGCGCGCCGCAGACCAAGAAGCTGCGCGCGTGGCACCGCGCGCGCGGCCGCATCAGCGCGGCCGGCGGGCACCAGGCGCACCTGAACGCGCTGGCCTACCTGTCGGACTCGTACTTCATCGGCACCGTCGCGCGCATCCACCGGCTGTGGCGGCACCCATTCCCGGCCCGGGACTTGGGCACGCTGCCGGCGGACGTGCAGCGCCGGGTCCGGCGCCGGGACGACTTCGAGGGCTATCGCCCTGACGGCGGGCAGGGCGCGACGAGTCCCGAGGCGTTCTGTGCGTTTTGGAAGGACAGGCCGGAGATCGGCATGATGGTGAGTTTGGACCACTCGATTTACTTCCACGAGCCAAGGAAGGTCAGGGCGGACGAGTGGATGTTGAGCGAGGTGGAAAGCCCATGGGCAGGCGATGGGAGAGGTGTGGTGACGCAGAAGATCTTTGCGAAGGACGGGACGCTGCTGGCTACTTGTTTCCAAGAGGTGAGTACCACGGTTTCTAGGTGCTGTGATCAACGGTGACTGGCTGACATGGTGAACCAGGGCGTTTTGAGGATCAAAACACCAGAACCTGCTGGTGTCAAGCCCAAGCTGTGAGAATAGAGAGACCGTGTTTGTGCTTTGCTTATAGACGAGAAGGTCATACTACAACGACAGACTGGGCTCACAGCCCGTCACCGCGGTTTTCCATGTCATGCCCCGAAGAGGCATGCATCACTTGCGTGCGTCACCATCGTACCATAGGGGATACAAAGTCTCGCAGCGTTGTCAACCTGTTGCCACCATCTCTTGGTTTCTCAACCTACTAACAACCGAGACATTGAGCCGCCCGGAACCGAACATTCAGTAGACAGATTACTGAACCATGTTGTTCAGGCGACAACCACCAACACTCACATGGGCCGCCCTCAGCCCAACCTCGCAGAAGATCCTCGGTGTCCTCGCCTTCCTTGCGCCAGAAGCCGCCATCGCAACCTCCCTGTTCACCCTGACGTCCGACGACTTGCTGAAGCACAAGGTTTATATGCACAGCGAGGACCGCCCGATGCTGGAAGAATGGGCCCACTCCCTCCAAGACCGCGAGCTTGTCATCCAAGAGATCGCCCACCTTTCCGCCGATGGATGGCTGACGCACAGGGGCAAAGTGCGGGAAGGCAAGGGCTCGCTGAAGATGGCCGCCGATGTACAGCAGAAGGTTCTGGCGGAAATCTCGGACGGCGAGACGGGCCAGGATCAGAAGCTTGCGGCATTCCATGGCGCCCTGATCCGGATGCAGGAGATCGTCCCCACCGACCTGTCGGATATCTCACGACACCCACCCGGGCTCATGTACTGCAAGCCGTTGGTGGTGCACGTCGAAGCCCTTGTGCGGCATTACCGGGAGAATCGAGAGGCGCTGGACCGGCAACAGGCCCTGGGATGCCCTGTGATGCTGGTCCGCATCATGGACGACTGTGCAGCGTGAGCGCAAGATGTCTCCCCAGGGCTCCATCCTTTCCTTGGAGGGCAGGCTGACCAGGCACCAAGTTATCTCTACCGAAGCAAAAGATGTCCCGAGGCCAAGGCCATTCTCACGGAGGCAATCCAAATCTGCAGACGCGCACTGGGCCCCAACTTCAGCATCACCAGAGCCGGCATGTTCGAAGTGGGAATCACCCACCGGGCGCTCCAACGCTTGTATCTGGGTATGGCTCTGGTCGCGTATTATGGTGACGACAACCTTGTGATGGAGAATGTGCTCAGGGCGAAAGAGCTACAGGAAGAGCAGGTCATCTACTGGGACCGGTCCGACTTCTCCGACTGCTCGCACCTCTACGACGTTCGCAGGAACCGGATGGTGAGCTGGGAGGAAGCCATCGCCGAGGGGCGTGCCCAGGAGCACCAGCGCAGGGACTTGACGTGGGTCACGGACCCTGATACGGGAAAGCAGACTCGGAACCCCAGAATCCAGTGGTGGCTGGACCAAGCGAAACCACACCTGTTGGAGCAGCGACTTTTCTTGATGCACACCGAACAGCTTGTCGCCGAGATGACGGCCGTGTATGAGGTCTGGGAAATAGGCATAGAGATATCGCGACGTGTCTACGAGGACACAAAGACCATCTTGGAGGGGCGTCCACTCAGTGGCTACGCAGCCAGGCAACCTAATCGTCTGGCAGAACTTTTGTGGCGGGGTCGGGGTCGGGGGGGGAATCAACAAGAGGCCGACGAGATGGCCTGGGAGGGCATCCTGGCAGTGGAGGCCGACATGGAAAACCAAAACTGGATCAATATGTTCTGGTGAGTCTGTCATGATGTGCGTCCTTGCAGCAAGACTGGCTGACGAGTCACAGGGGCTATCGCACGCTCTGCCAACAGCAATGGAGCCATGGCAAAGCATGCCTCAAGCAGCGCAAGCTGATCAACGCATGTGCACACTTCATGCGAGCCAATTATTGGTTATGGAGCTTCATGAACATCTTGTTGCAGAACAGGTTGAAGGACATCCCTCCAGACCCACACCAGCAAGCCCTGATACAAGGGGCGCCGCAACACTTTGGTGCCGGGTGGGAACTCGGCTGACTATTTGGATCAGAAGAGGAAGCTGAACGATCGGTCTCTGTGGTCTGATGCCGATTTTTCCCTTTTCTTTTCACGTACATACTGTACTGTAGTACATACTGTATTGCAGCAATGAAATTCCTGGCCACAAGTATACAGAAGTACACAGCACTGGATGCAACCGAGTCCTTGGTAGAGTACACTTGACAAGATGTTCATCTCGAGTCAGTCGCCCAACGAGTCTCTACTGGATCCTGCCTCTTCGATGGCATATCCAAGTTCACCCACAGCGCCTCTCGGTGCCGAGCCGGGCCCCAGCGCCGGAGCCGGCCCGATCCCGGATATGAGCCCGAAACTTCACCGAGTTGGCACTGGAGAGATCGAGAGTCATCCCAAGACCACTCTTCGTACTGTAGAGCCGACGTTTGTGACCATAGTGGCTGATGACTGAGTCGGGCAATGATTGCGATGCCATGGTAGGGTGCTGGAATGCCCCCCCACGAGAAGCTTCGGCATAGCTTCCCCTCAGTGACCTCCGGGGAAGCTCCAAGCGGAAGTACCTCGGGAGTTCACAGCTGCTGCACTTTCGCTCTTGTGTTCCTTCTTGACATTTCCATGGCCCAGGGCCATTTCTCTTTTCCTCCATTGAGCTTGGAATACTTTGTTACGTAGGCCCACGAGAACACACCATGTCGGCCGTCCACCGCGTCCTGTCCAAGTCCCTGCGCCGCCCGAAGACATACACAGCCCGGTCCGTCTCGCTCCTCAACACCGGTAGAGCATCTGCAACTTCACGAGCCTCGGTGTTCCGCCCGCGGAACCTCTCCCGGACCACCGACAGGACCTCGCCCTTCCACACCATGGCTTTGCTCCAGGCCGCCTCCGCCACCTCGTCCCAGCCCTCCGAGGGCGTGGAATACGACCCGGAGATCAAGGACATCGTCGACTACGTCCACAACTACAAGATCACCTCGGACTTGGCCGTAGGTTCCCGCCCCCGTCTCCCGCCACCGACTTCGCAGCCCCCGCAAAACCACTGGTGCTAACCGAGCACACCCCGAAACAGCTCGACACCGCGCGCTACGTCTTCCTCGACACGCTGGGCTGCGGCCTCGAGGGCCTGCGCTTCGCCGAGTGCACCAAGCTGCTGGGGCCCGTCGTGCCGGGCACGGTGGTGCCGCACGGCGCGCGCGTGCCCGGCACGCCCTTCACGCTCGACCCCGTCCGCGCCGCCTTCAACGTCGGCACCATGGTCCGCTGGCTCGACTACAACGACTGCTGGCTGGCCGCCGAGTGGGGCCACCCGTCCGACAACCTGGGCGCGATCCTGGCGGTCGCCGACTGGGCCAACCGCACCACCAAGGCCGCCGGCGCCGGCAGCCGCGTCTTCACCGTCCGCGACGTGCTCGAGGCCATGGTCAAGGCGCACGAGATCCAGGGCTGCCTGGCGCTCGAGAACTCGTTCAACCGGGTCGGGCTGGACCACGTGGTGCTGGTCAAGGTCGCGTCGGCGGCCGTCGTGGCGGGCATGCTGGGCCTGGGCGCGGCGCAGACGGCCGCCGCGGTCTCGCAGGCGTGGGTGGACGGCCAGGCGCTGCGCACGTACCGGCACGCGCCCAACACCATGTCGCGCAAGTCGTGGGCGGCCGGCGACGCGTGCCAGCGCGCCGTCGACCTGGTGCTCAAGGTCCGGCGGGGCGAGCCCGGGGTGCCGACGGTGCTGTCGGCGCCCGGGTGGGGGTTCTACGACGTCCTGTTCAAGGGCAGCAAGTTCGCCTTCCAGCGCGCCTACGGCAGCTACGTGATGGAGAACGTGCTGTTCAAGGTGTCCTACCCGGGTAAGCAAAACCAGTTCCTCCCCCGCCTTCCCCATCCGGAACTGCCAGCCAGCATGCGCATAGCCCCCCAGTGGCTAACACATGCCGGCCAGCCGAGTTCCACGCCCAGACTGCCATCGAAGCCGCGCACAAGATCCACAACACCCTCAAGGCCATGGGCCGGACGGCGGCCGACATCGCGGCCGTCACCTGCCGTACGCACGAGGCCTGCGTGCGCATCATCGACAAGCAGTTCCAGCCGCTGGCCAACTTCGCGGACCGCGACCACTGCGTGCAGTACATGTGTGCGGTGATGCTCGTCTTCGGGCGCCTGGGCGCGGCCGACTACACGGACGGCAGCGCGGCGGCGACGAGCGCGCTCGTCGAGCGCGTGCGGCGCCGCATCCGCTGCGTCGAGGACCCGCGCCTCACGGCCGCGTACCACGACCCGGCGCGGCGCACCATCGCCAACGCGCTGGCCGTCGCGCTCGCCGACGGCACCGCGCTGGCCGAGGTCGTCGTCGAGGCGCCGCTCGGCCACCGGCTGCGCCGCGCGGAGGCCACGCCGCACATCCTGGCCAAGTACGAGCGCCACCTGGGCCCGCACTTTGCGCCGGCCAGGGTGAAGCAGCTGGTGGACCTGGGCAATGACAGGCAGCGGCTCGAGAGCACGCCGGTGGACGAGTATCTCGATCACTACGTTGTTGAGAAGAGCGAGTTTGTGTAGAAGCCTCGTCGATGCCGGCGCTGGGTTGTCTGTCTCCGTGGGATGCTGTTCAGATAGAACCGCACTTACGGCACACACGCTACCTGCCATCCACACTCGTTTTCCATGCCACGTGGACCACGACCAAATCTGGTCCACAGATACCTACAGCTATAAACCCAACCCGACATGCATAAGCTCACAATCAACAATCAGAGCGCATGGAGGGGGAAGAGGACGTTGCACTCATCCACGCGCGGATTTTCCAGACCGTGGCACGCAATGCAGTGGGAACAAAGTAGGAGAGTCAATCTACCACCGCTCTTCATTTCCAAAGTGTTTCTCGTAGTTACCCAGTGTTTCTCATAGTTACCAAGTGTTTCTCATAGGATCGATAAAATGACGCCGGCAACGCCAGTCCGTATAGTAGTCGGCATCTCATGATGCAAAGCCGATCGAACAACACACTCGCGGTCCTCTGGTCCTCTGCCTCCACATGATCTACCTCCACATGGGAAGAAAAAAAAAAAAAAAAAAAACCGAAAGAATCTCGTGCCACCCAACTCCCCGATCGTCATCGGAATTAGAAGATGGAGTTCACGATGTTACTTCCAATCGTCGCACCGGCACCGAAGATGGCCGCGTTACCCAGCTTCTTGCCGAGCTTCTTGCCCATGTTGCCCGCCTTGCCGCCGGCCCCGCCCTCGCCACTGCCACCGCCCTCGTTCCCGTTCGCAATCGCCGCCGGCGGTGCCGCGCTGTGGTACGGGTTGCTGCCGCCAGCGGCGGTGTTGATGTTGTTGTTGTAGTTCTGCCGCTCGGGCGCCGCCGCCTTCTCGGGGCCGTAGGCGCCGTAGGCGCCGTACGCCGGCGCCGGCGCCGGCGCCGCGACGGGCTCGACGTACGTGCGCGGGAAGATGCCCTCGGCGCCCGTGCGCGCGTTGCGGCCCATCCACCAGTCGGCGTTCATGTACTCGTAGACCTGGACGGCGTCGCCGCGCTCGAGGCCGACG
>JASMMZ010000005.1:22176722-22235654 GCA_038502455.1 Anisogramma anomala | reverse complement strand
GGCGCCGTTGAGGGAGGCCTCGGCGGGCAGGAGACCGTGGATGGACCGGTAGGACTCGTAGGTGATGACGTCTTTTTCGAGGAGAGACTCGAGTTCCTGGTCGGGGGTGTTAGTTGGGGATGAGAATGGGCTTTCGCGGATGGTCTGTTTGGAATGGCTGCCTACATTCTTGATGGACCGGATGGACCTGTTGGTCTCGATGATCTTCTGGCGTTCGGCCATCATGGGGGTGAAGAGGTTTGATAGTGGGAATGCGATGTGGTAGGTCTGTGTGATACGATATGCCTTCCAGTTTTCGGGGAGTGGGTGTTGTAGACAAACAAATGTAGGCAAACAAAGCAAGTGGAAGGATGTCGGATGTTGGCTGTTGACGCTGGTGTTTGTCGGAGGCGGGGGCTTAGCAGCCTGTGGCAGTGCCTGTGGGCCGTCGGAAATTGGCTTGGGCTGCCAAATTCTCGGGCTGCCAACGTCCCGACAACAGGAGCCTGCTGAGGCTAACAGTAATAGACTGTTTCGACTTGACTGTGAGGCTGCATGCTTCTTTTCTATAGCGTGAGCTATAGCGTGAGTCGTGCTTGCACTTCGTGTTCTCCTCTTTGTCTCCAAGAGGCTGCCAACAGCATCCCAAGACAGCCTAGCGAACCAGTACGTGAAGCGACCTCAGCGGCTGCCTCGTATAATCCATGTCTCGCCATCCTCGAGCCCTGTTCTCCGGCAAAGGGATTTTGCTGACCATGTTTCTGTGGAGGCTGAGTTGCCCAGTTGCCCAGTTGCTTGCCTAGGCAAAATCCTGTGGCACCGGACTTGCGCAACACATACTTACGGCATCGGAGAAGACCTGTCTGAAACCAGACCAGCTTGAAGATCCGGGCTCCCCCTCTACTTTCATTCTAGCTTATTCCATGTTGCGCACGGATTTTCCCCCAGCGTTTCGTTCCTATCGTCAGCCGCCTGTAATCCAGGTGGTCACTATAAACCAAGTGCCGAAATGCCACGAGCATCGGCCATCAGGTCGTACTGTCAAATACGTCCTGCTTGGCCCTAGCAGGACTGCCAACGGCCTGACAGTTGGAATGAAACTCGGCACTCCTCACCTTCTGATCGCACAAACGATGAAGCGGTCTTCATTCGAGCTCGACTGACCTGAAGCTTTCTCAACGAGCCCCCTCGACGCAATGCCTTCCGCTGCGACCAAGACCGTCCTCGCACTGTAAATTTCGAGGGCCGCTGTCCTGTCGAAACAATTACACACACACATGCTCTGCAGAAACGTTGTTCAATTTGCTGCACCCATCCCGCTTTTACTGGCCTTGTTACGATGGTAGTACTTCGCCCTAACGCCGCCGAGCTCGCATTATAACAGCTCGTACGTTGGCAAAAAGGTTCCAAGGAGCGCTTTTATATTTTCTTCAACGTTTAGGAGGCGCTGCTGGCCGAGGCGGGTGGTATGAACTAGGACGACCCCAATGGACTTGCAATCCTCGACGGCGCTATTAATGAAGCGCTTGCTACAGCGTATCTACCTATTGATATACCGTCAGACTACAACGCATGGGTCGTTTTAGTTCATGCCACCTGCCTCGGCTAACAACGCCTTCCAAACGTTTAAAAAAATATAGAAGCTGTTGGAACAGTAGTAATTGCAGTGCACCTAGTCAACATAAGTTGACTATACTGACTGCAAGTTGAGTGTATTGTTTTGTGTGGGCTTACTGTATTGGGTGTAAGTCGAGTACAGTAGGCCACACTTCACACTAGGGCACGGGCCAAGCAATTGGCCATACAAATTACTGTGCAGACCGGCTAGCGGTCTGCCAAACCTAGAACAATACATCCACCACTTGACCACGCAATACTACTGTTACTTCGAACAATCGAATCGACAACGTTATAACATCTAAAGCCCTACCAACACTGATTAGTGCTTTTTAGGTTAAACAAAAATAAGCTAAGTAAAAGAAAAAGCTATTTTTTGGTTATACTTTGTAAAAGACTAAGATAAAGGAAAGATTTTTACGAAAGGTCTTTACTGTTGCATCGGTTTTCACGATAGTAAGGTAAAAAAGACTTTTACGCTACGTCGGTTTTTACGGTAGCTTAGAGGTAACGACGGTATCGTTATCGAAATATTAAAAAATCTTTATTAAAAATCCTTTTTAAAGACGTTAAGATTAACTGTTAAAAGTCTTAAAGTTCAGCAAATTAGCAAATGGCTAAGTTAATACTATTACGGGTGCTATTAATATAAAAAAAACGACTAAGTCCCCACGTTAAATAACCTATAATAACAAACAATCTTTGCTTTTTACCAATAATAAACAACTTTCAACCTTATCTTTTACACTAAATTATTACCTCTACTTTACTTTTTTTTCTACCCCTATGTCAATTTAATCGCCAAGTTTGCTATTTTAAATTAAAACATTAAAAATCATGAAATCGCATTAAAAAAGCTGCGTTACGCGACCTAACGCCAAATTATTAAGTTTCCATGCGACTTTATACTAAATCACTAAGCCCCTACATTTTCAAATCGCCAAATTTACTTCATGCCACGTCACCAAGTTCTACAAAAGCTAAACCGTTAAAATAACTCCAAATTAAAAATATATAAAAAAGTTAAAACACTTCAAATAGTTTTTTTAAACTATTATAACCAATAGCTTTAGATTATAAATGTTAACAAAACTTTGACCAAGGTTTATTTAACTAACTACGCTAACTAATATACCATCGATGCGAATCTCAGTGATAATTGCGGTCGCGGCGCCCGCGTTTTTCAAGATTTTCGAAAGTTCTTTAATTACTAGACTTTTAATATGTAAAAGATAATCTAACATATAGTTAAGGCTAAGCTAAATGTTATAACCCAAGGACCAACTGCAGGTCATGGAATAGGCCAGCGGTCCGCTGCGCTATCAGAAGCCTGATGTCCAACATATCAAGCCAAGGATCTCTCTTATGTAAGGACCCAGGGTTAGGGTTGGGACCGCAAGGACCGAAGAGCGGTCCAGTCGATACTATATTGGACCGTAGGAAGCGACCAGCGACTTCAGCGGTCCAGTATTGAAGATAGTATGAAGGCCATAGGATATAAGGACACGGTCATCACCACATAGATAGTATTTCCTTCATATCTCTTCAGTTGTCAATCTAAGTATTGAGTCTACATATCTGAATAGCCTAACGGCTAATGATCATCCTATAGTATGAACAAACATCTTCTTGATATTGTACCTTTGTTACCTCTACTACCTTACTGCTAATATAAGCCCCCTAACACCTTCTATTTACTCACAAGTATTTAGTGTAATCATTACACTAAAGAAAAAGTCTACTCGCCGTAGTATTTATATCTCGGAAAAAACGCTACTTCTATTAATCGAAAACTTTTTTGAATTGGCTTAACGAAAAGATCCCCTTCAAAATCATAATCCTTAAGACCTTCAAGGGAAAGACAAAGACGTTAAAAACCTTTAACGCCCCTATACACATTTTAAACGACTACCCCTTTACCTTGAATTAAGTCAAGTCTTTTTACGTATTAATGATAAGAAACTTATTAATCTACTCGATAATTCAGTACCTTTATGTAACAACGCATAATACGACCTTAGCAGATGTAAAACACGTAAAGTAATGGCTATCAACGCGGCCAAAGAAATTGACGTCGGTACTTTACACCAGTTAATTAAATAAGACCGTTAAGCCTCTTAAAACCTTTAAGTTCCTTTTATCTCCTACTATTTAATTAAAATCTTTAAATATTGTAAAAACCTTATTATAATAGATTTGCCTATACGCAAAAGCCTATTATAAGTTTTATCACAGGACTTTACTCTTTGGGCCAAGCAACTGGAAATTACCTTTAAATACGTACCTGGGCGGCTTTAAAACTTGAATTATTATGAAACATTATTAATAAAAACTGGGATAAATATTGCGACTTACCCCTAAAACCTGTTAAAATAGTTAATATTAACTACAAACCTTTTACGGATTGTGCTAAAATCTGGAACGACGTCGAAAAGTATAATAAGAATCCTTATAACCTCCTTAATACAAAGATAATACCTTTTTTGAATATTTTTAAATAGATAGAGATTCCTTCTTTTAGTTTTTACTTATTATTACCCGATTTTGGTGAGATCTCTGCTTATTTCACCTGAAGTAAAAAGAGTAGAAGAGTAATCATAAGATTGATATTTTTGTAGTAAAAGATAGATATGTTAAGAAGAAGTATTCCAGACAGTGCACGTCACAGATGTGAGGTTATAAACCTTCTATCCGTGCAGTGGTCCTTTTGCTGTGCGCTTGGGAATACCCATTCCAGACCGCTCCATATATAATGCACTTTGCGTCTTACAAGAGTGTAACCTGTAGCATAACACGTTATTATATACTTTATAGGAGTGTACCTTATAATATATTATACTGCCACTTAGCCTATATATACTAGCTATAAAGGTATATCGTAATATTCATACAAGCAATATTTTTTTTCTTTTTTATATATTCCGTATCCATAGCCTAGTAACGATAGTATAGTTGTAGCGATTTCGTATACGTAATCCTATAATAATAGTGTAATTGTAACATTAATTGTAAAGATTCAGATTAGTAGTTTTTATAATAATAGTGTAATAATAACGATTTCTTATATGTAATCTTATAATAATAGTATGGTTATAGTATTAATTACAAATGTTTTAATTAACAGTTTTTGTAGTAATAGTATAGTTATAGTACTAGTTATAAAGGTTCGAGTTAGCAATTTTTAGCCGCGGTGTTAATTAAATAAAAGCCTGGTTGATATATTTAAACAGTAATTACATGGTTATTAATAATGTCTTTTTCTATTTCCGATAGAAGTGTGATCGCGTAAGGTTGATTATGTCGTTACGTGTTTTTAGGTTAATATAAAAAGATATATCGTTATCGGTTTAGGTAAAACTTTTTTCCCCTTTGAAAGCGCGTATTACCAATTAATAGAAATCTTCATTCTAATTGAACCTTACTTTTATTTTAATTAGCTAATTTAAATCGTTTTAATAGGTAGGTTACTTAACTAATATCTATATACTAACTTTACCCTTAAATAGATGCCACACAAATCGAGGTTTGTTAGGCGCTATTCAGCGCGCGCACGTCACCATGCCGCCGCTGCCGCCGCCGTTGCCGCCACCTTTAACACTACTTCTACCACCAATAATAACAGTTCACCCTCTTCGGGTATAATATCCTTAATAACCACCTCCCTCCGAGCCTCCCTATGCCCCGCCTCCGCCGCCTCCTCAGACTTTCCCTCCTCCGCTACCTTCGCCTCCCCTTTGGCTTTCTCCTCCTCCACCGTCACCGCCACCTTTTTACTGGCCTCGCTAACCCCCGCCACCACCGTCACCCTTTTACCGGTTTCGCTAGCCGCCGTCGCCACCATTATCTCTTTACCGGTTTTATTAGCCTTTACCGCCGCCGTTAACCTTTTTTTACAACTCTCTTCTTTCCCCTTCTCTTTAAGCTCTTAGGGGGAGGAATATGGAGCTCTTAAGGTTATAAACCTTACCCTCTATTTACGGGTAAAAACCCCCTTACCTGTAAGGCTCCCTCATCGCCATAAACGTATTCTTACGAAGCTTTTTCGCAGTTTGTAATTACTAAATCCACTTACATATATGTTTTTAATATGTTCGTAAATAAGGAGAAGAAGGCGGATCTGCTGCATCATTTAAAGCTTCACATCACTAAGGTACGCCGCGAGGCCTTTTTAACACATAAAGAGTTAAAGCGGTATACCCAAGTCTGTAGACCCGGACCTCTAATAGACACACCCTACTTGTTGTATGTCGCGTCCGCGGCCGCAGGTAAGTCCGTTAACGATTGCCACGAAAACGGGGGTTATTCGACCAATTGCTATCGTTACTAATGGATTAGCAACGGATAGGCCCCCGTTCCGTTAGTCATAGGGCCGTAAGCCGAGGTCGTATTACGCGTTCGCCGACTTTATAATAAGTTTTAAACGATGAATAAAAATTTCTATCATTACAAAAATAATATTTAGAGCGATCAGAAAAATAACCATAGTCGTAAATAACCAAAATGAACCGATACTAATTAATACCAAACGTTAACCCGCGGACTAAAAAATCGGTAGCCATTATTTCAATTTGGAAACTGGGCTTATGTATATATTACGTAAACGAGTTTGACGACGTTATCGTGCATCGTCGTAAAAAGGGTATAGATCTCTTTGCGCCTTTATCCAAAGGTATAAGACCTAAAGCGTAAAGTCATATCCTTATTAGCGTCGGTAGTGTCGAAAATGGTAATATCGTTGACGCTAATACAAAGGGGGAGGGCGGCGGAGAAAATAGTAAGAACGCGATGGCGTCGCCTTTTCCATTTTCTTTTGGCAGTAATTAGCTGCCCTTTTAACCAGGCTGGCGCGCCCGGCCACATTAGGGTTATTATTTTCCTCAAAATCGTTAATAAATGAAAAATGTAATTTAAAGTATTAAAATAAAGAAAGGCAATATGCTAGATATGTTATAATATCATAAATTGAAATAAAAAGAGGCAAGTAGTAAAATACCTAGTAAGGCCAAAATGCGTAAGGTAAAGTATAATAGTATTCTAGGAGCGATATGAAATGAAAGATTAAAATAAAAAAGAAGAAATTTTATGAGGTTGAAATAAATAAAATAAAAAGTAATAAAATGTTAAAAGCGACACGAAATAATAGGGTTGAACAAAGTCAAAATTGTAAAGCCGGTATAAATAAAACTTATATACCATGATATAAATCGGAGAGAGGTGCGAAAAGCGAATTTAGGATCATTTTCAATCGGAAAAAGTGGTGTAATAGTTTATTAGGGTCGTAACACCTTTTTAGCAACCCTAATAAATAATGTACTTGTCGATATTAGTATTTTTAATACTTCATTTGGGATAACTTTGGTTATTACATCCGTTAGGTTGGATTTTCCATTGATTTACCTTATTTCTTTGATTTCACGACGTTTATATTACTCGCGTAAAGTTATAATATCGATTATCAAACGTTTTTCATTCGTAATACCTAATTTAACTAGATATTTATAAATAAAAAAGGAGTTAATGTATAAAACGAGAAAGATAAGGCGTGAACTAAGGTTAAAATAATTATCTAGACCGTTATCGTTATGGTAATACCCGAATCTAAACCTTTAACTATATCATAAATTTCGAAGGGTAAGACGCTTTTCGTAACCCCTTTATACTTGGTGAAGATTTAATAAATAATATTTTTACGAAATATAAAACCGTTTCGTACTAGAGTTTCGTTACCGATAACTAAAACAAAGTTTATTCACTAATTATAATCGGTGTTGGTAGGCCTTAGATGTTGCAATGTTGTCGATTAGATTGGTCTTCGAAGTAATAGTAGTATTGCGTGATCAGATGGAGGATGTATTATTTTAGATTTAACAGACCGCTAGCCGGTCTGCACTGTAATTTGTATGGCCAATTGCTTAGCCCATGCCCTAGAGTGAAGTGTAGCGTATTGTACTCGACTTAAACACAATACGGAAAGTTCGTACAAAGAAATACACTTAACTTGCAGTATAGTTAACTTTACTTATAGTAAAGTTGACCTACTAAATTGTATGTAATACTATTCCAATACTGGAGGCTTTTTAGTTTGTATGCGTACACGTCAGTATAGCTAACTAATCTTTTCTGCTTGCCACTATATTGCCTCTTTGTTAACTGGACATACCCCTGTTAATTCTAGTTAACTTTCATATTAAATTACACTCGATTTTATATAAATTAAACCTATGTAACCTTAATTGCTCCGTTACTCCGAGGTCCGAGTGTATTAACTTTTGCAAAAGGTTTTTTTGCCACAGGTCTTTACAAGCCTTTACCTTAATTATACTAATCAAATAGGTTACCTTCGCAGTCTTTACTTTCCTAACAGTTTTCCAATTTACTATTACATAATTTGGGCTTTTTGGGTGGTCGGTTAACGTAACTATCGATACGTATAGTTAGCTTATTACTATTTACAAAAAGATTTAAGGCTTTATTTAGCGATGCTTTCATTATAAAGTTAACAGGGTTATCTTTGTTATCGATCTATCGAGATTCCTAGATTTCTCTTCTTTCTTAAGCTTTACGAAATACCATTACGTCGATTATCAGGCGCTTTTCACTAGTAGTTCCGAACTTTAAAAGGCATTTAAAAAGGCTTTTTAAGTCGGTACAAATTACCACCGAAATAAAAGGAATCCGTAGTTACTTAGTAATATAGTTAATGGTTTCTCATAATGCCATACCTATATTAAAGCCCGCCATTATACTATAAACTTTCGATGCCAATACGCTTTGTATGATTTTTTATACTTAATAAAGGTCTAGTAAATTCGGTTACCAATGATATTAAACTGATATTTCCGTTTATTATTGTGAACGAGGGTTATTAAAGAGCTGATTTATAAAGATAAATTGGTATTATTTGAAAAAGACTCGTTCCGAAAAATTATTAGCTTAGCCTTTAAAAAGTTAATTAATATTATATTAATTCCGCGGTCCATGTTTTGCATTTATTATTTTTAACATTTCGTTTTTTCGATTAAAGTCTTTATCCGTTAGTATTTATATTTATATCGTAATGGATAAATCGTGAAAGGCTTTCAATTGGTATAAAGTAGCAATATAACTACTACATGCCTACTATTTCAAATACCGTTAAGCCTTAACCTCCTTAATTTTATAGATTATAGCGAAAACGGCGCTTTAGCCCCTTTAGCGAAAGCTTAGGCCGGCCTTAATATTAATTATAGGGATTAACAATTTATTAAAGTTAAATTGGTCATTTTCCGTTAACGTCGTTACCGGGTTTACAATTTTAAAACCTGAAGTTTTCGATTGTTTATTATTTTAATATTATAAAGCTAACCGTTTCGACGAAAAATGTATCGTTAATTTGTATATTTATCATACCGATGTCTTTCTTTTACGTTACCAAGAAGTACGAATCGTATATTGAAAACTTTATCGCCAAACGGGATTTAAAATACAACCAATAAGTAAAAAACCAGTAAATACTTATTTTAACTAATCTATATAGTGGTTTAATACACTATATTACCCTTATTAAAGGGTAAATAGTACATAGCTCCCGCGGAAGTTTTAATAATATAATCTTTTATAAGTCCGTTGCTAATTATATATAAGCTTATGTAATATTACAGTTATTAAGTGTAAAATTACCTTTGGACTTAATTATTAAACTTGTTATTAGGGTAGCTATCAAATGTTAATTAATTTTCTAAATCGTTAACGATTACGTAAGGATTTAATCCCTACTTTTGTCACCGAATCCTTAAGCGATTAGTCGTAATTTTTCGTAAAGCCTCCCCGTAGTTTTACTTTTTACCTCGTGAATAATCCTAGACTTAAAAATCGTAACGTTTAGGTTTTAAAGATTAAAGTTAGTTTTCGGTATAAATTGTATTACATTTAGAATTAATAGGCTATTGATTTCTACTTTGTCGTTTTTTAAAGAAGTTTGGCCGAAAATATTTATAATCCTTTATAACCTAAGTTTTACTATCAAGTTTTTTGTTATTGTTTTCTTTTTTTTTACTCAAGTAGTATTGTAAATACGGCCCGGTGTATATTTTTTTCTCTTTAACGTTTTCCTTCTTTTTCGAAGTCGCCCGCGCCGGCGACGTTCTATCGGCTTATTAATAACGGGGAAAGGAGAGTTGTATTAGATCGTTTGTTGAATTTAGGAGACTTCATGGATTTTTATCTTGAATACTCCTAATTTAAAGCTTAACATAGGTAATTCGAAAAGATATAAGGTTGTTAATAGTTTAAGTAATTATTTTAAAGTTTACAATACTTAATGTATTGTATAATCTTTTCTATTTACGTAGATTTCGTTATACGGGGACTTTACTTTATAACGGTAAAGTAAATACGTTGATCGTTAAGGGAACGTTCCTAATATTAAGGGTGTTATTAATTTAGCAACGCTCCGATTCCCTTCTTAATTCGTTTTAGGCTTTGCTATAAGCCGTAACACGTTTCTAAATACTTTCCGAAGGCGGAAATTCACTCGTTAGGCGTGTGTATGCTTTAAAAACTATTAGTATTGAAATTAAGCCGTTAGGACCTACGGTATTATTAAGGCCTTTTATTACTATTTATAAACGTGCCTCCGGATTTGTAAAGCTTTCAATCTCTAATATAAGGATATAATACGTTCGGCGGAGTAGGGAGTATGCCCTTTTAACCTTTCCAATACTATAATAGGTTTTTACAGGTGCCTATTTACACTAAATACCTATTATTTCAATGTTCTTTTAAAACTCTGTCGCCGTAAAGTTAATACTAATATTATAGAAGATAACGTTAGATAAACCTAGGTACATATTAATCCATAGTATTTTTAACGTTTCTTATGTATCCTTTTCCGAAATGGATTCTAGGAACTTAACTCCGTAAAAAGAAATTACAAAATTAACAACGTAAAAAATAGGCTTATTATTTAAGTAAAATACATGAATAAAGATCTCGTAGCTCAAATCATTATTATCTTTTAATATAAATTTAAATTTTCGGGGGGCTTAGGTATACGTTTGGAAATAGTAATAAAGCTTTTTAATAGCTTTTAAAATAAAGTATTCCATATCATCATACTCTGCGGACTTTAAAACTTTATATAGTTTATTAATAGTTAGGTTGTTAAAACGCCGGTGTAATTAACGTATATCTGGCTTCGTTAGGTTTAACACTACTACTTTCAAACCTTAAAGATAAAACCATAAGTACCTCCACTTAAAGGCGAGTAAAAACTTTTAGCCGGTTTTAACTAACTCGTTTACGTTAATATTCACGTTAACGCCGAAAGTCCTTATATCATTTAAATAAAGTAAAAAAGTGGTAAAAAACTTAAGTATATAACACGTAATTATTTTGCCAACAGTTTAAATTAACTTTATCCCTAGTAATTATGATCGTTCGCCTAGGCAAAAATCAAATTTAGCCTTACACGTATCATAACGATTAACTTTAATAGTTATAATACTTTCCCTCTATAATACCACATACTACGAATAGCCTTTTATTAAGTACCTTATTACCCATATATCTATCATAATACCCTGAAACGTGTACTTCGTATAACGATCGTGAAGGTTAAAAGTGTATAATAAATTAGGGGTATAGTTAGGATAAAGGTAAGGGTTTTTACTAACCAAACGATAGAGAAATATATAGTTGGCTAATTATTAGGCTGTCGTACCAGGAGAAATATCTTCGTGTTACTTAATTTTCTTAAGGGTATCAATATTAATAGGCTTATCCCTTTTAAAGTTCATTACCTAATTTAAATATTCCTATTTAAAAGTAATGAGGTATTTAATGTAATACATGACCTTTTTATCATTTCGTTCGACAAAAGGGTACCAAGTTAAATAACAACTAGTTTTGCCATAAATTTAATATCTTTTGCTATTATTACGACAATAGTGCTGGCGGTTATCAGGTTAGCTTATATCTTATTAACGTTAACACAAATATTATTTCCAGTCTAAAGCCGAGGTTAATAAGCCAAACCTTAAGCGTTATAGTCGTTAGTACTTACGGTTAACGTAATTGATTACCTTAAAGTCTTTTCCATTTACGTTAAGGAAGTTGCCGGCTTAAAGATAAATATTAAGCGAGTTTGGTATACATGTTATTACGGTAGCAAAAGAAAAACGTAACTAACTTAAAAAACTTTTACAAGTAGTATTTGTAGGTTATAGGGCGTATTCAAACTCATTATCACCCGTGACTACTACCCGTACCTTTTTATGAAGTGTAACTTCGCTAATATAGGTCTTCCCTATTACTTTCTAACATATTATTAACTTATAAAATATTTAGTTGAAAATATCCATTCATAATTTATCCTCTTTTTTCTTTATCATTATTGTAATCTATCTCGTAATATTCCAGTCCATATAATATTACGCGACGTGGACGTCGTATTCGAAATAGCTTTTTATGACATCGTAAATCTTGTGAAACGTGGTGGCGCTCGTCAAAAAAGTTAAGTAGTAGTCTTTAGCGTAACCTATAAAAATTCCGGAAAGCAGTAAATAAAAACCAGAAGGTGGGACTTTTATCCACTTATAAATATTTAGAAAGGGTATTATCTTAATGTCGAGAAGGTTATCAGGCTTTTCGTTATACTTTTTGTATAGTATTAAATCTTGGCGAAGTCCGTGATAAATTTGTAATTAATCTTAACTATGTTAATAAATCTTAGTAGATAATCGCTATAATTATCCCAGATTTAAATGGTATTTCCTAAAAATTTAAGTTTTAGAGCTTTCGAAACACAGTGTTAAGGGTAATTGCTAGTCGCCTAACCCGAGAGTAAAGTATTATAATGGAACTTATAGTGTTTTTACACGCGTAGGCGAATTTGAAAGGAGAAAGTTCTTAAGAATTTTAACGATTAAATTGCTAAGTAGCAAATTGTTAAGGGGTAATAGGTACTTAAAGGTTTTGAGAGGCCTAATGATCTTGTTTAATTAACTGGTGTAAAAATTTAACGTTAATACCTTTGGCTGCGTAGGCGGCTATTACTTTATATGCCCTGCCACCGCTAAAAGCATATTCCATGTTGTTACGTGGTGGTACTAAGATACCGAATAGATTAATAGGTTTTTTATCGCTAACGCGTAAAAAGGTTTAACTTAGTTCAAGGTAGGTTAAGGGTCTTTTAAATCGTGTATAAGGGAGTTAAAGTACCTTAACATTTTTCCCTTTTACTTAAAGATCTTAAGGATTAGAATCTTAGGGGCAGTCTTTCTATTAGGACAATTCGAAAGAGGTCTCCGCTAATCCAACTAATATTTTTTCAGCAATGTAAATGCTACGGCGTGTAACATCCTTTTTTAAATTGATTTTAACTGTAGATTAATTTATCTTCCACATATCAAGGGTTTAGTAATTAAAAAATTCGCGGAAATTTTGAAAAGCGCGAGCACTGTAACCGTACTCGTTACCGAGGTCCGCGTCGATAATATAGTAGCCAACCTAGTTGGTCAGGTGGGCTTCAGTTAAGGACTTATTAACGTCCGTAATCCAAAGTTGCTAATCGTAATGGTTGAGGAAAACTAATCCAAAAGCTTCAACTTTCTTTATATATTTATAACTTGGGGCTATCTTAGCGATTCAACTTATGTAGGGTGTGTAGGGTAAGTGACCTAGTACTTTTGGGCGTAGGAAACTTGGTATTTTGGCGTAAAGTCAGGTAGGAACTTGGCTAGAACTTGGCGATTCAGCGTGGAGTCGCGTAACATGGTTTTTTTCGGCGTGACTTGGTGTTTTCGCTGAGAGCAACGAACTTAACGATTAAAGTGGCGTGGGGAGTGAAAAGAGTTAAGTGTGGACAAAATTTTGGTATAAAGGGTAAAGTAGAAGGTCGTTGTTGAGGGTAGAAGGCAAAGGTTGTTTGTTATTTGGCCGTAGGACTTAGTCGTTTTTCTGTAGTAGTAGTATCCACAGTAGTACTGACTTAGCCGTTTGCTAACTTGCCGAACTTTGAGACTTTTGACAGTTAATCTTAACGTCTTTAAGAAGAATTAATGAAGATTTTTTAGTGTTTTCGATAGCAATACCGTTGCTACCTCTAAGCTGCCGTGAAAACCGACGTAGCTTAGAAGTCTTTTCTACTTACTACCGTGAAAACCGACATATCCTAGAAGTCTTTTCTACTTACTTCCATGAAAACCGACGTAGCAGTAAAGGCCCATCGTAAGCATCTTTCCTCTACCCCAGCGATTGTATAGCTTAGACCGTAACCAGAAAGTAGCTTTTTCTTTTATTTAGCTCATCTGTACTTAATCTAGCAGGAAAGCATTGATCAGTGTTGGTAAATCTTAGACGTTGCAACATTGTCGATTTAATTAGTCTTCGAAGTAATGGTAGTATTGCATAGTCAGATAGTGGATGTATTGTTCTAGGTTTGGCAGACCACTAGCTGGTCTACGCTGTAATTTTTATGGCCAATTGCTTGGCCCATGCCCTAGAGTGAAGTACAGCATACTGCACTCGACTTACACCCAATGTGGTAAGTTCGCACAAATAAATACACTTAACTTGCAGTACAGTCAACTTTACTTATAGTAAAGTTGACCTACAGCACTGCATGTAATACTATTCCAACAAAATATTAATTATGAATTTCTGGAAAACTTCGATAAAATTCGAAATAAATCAGAAAAACATGAAGGAAAGCCTTATAACTTATTTGACATAAAGATAATACCCTTTCTCAACATCTGCAAGTATATGGAGGTTCTCTCTTTATCTTTTTCACTCACTATTCCCTAGAATTTTCACAGGTCACGCCAAAGACTATTACCGAACATTTTCAACAAGGGAAAGAACTTTCCGGAAATTTTATAATAATATAAAAAGCTACTTCAAATACAACGTCTATTTTTCACAATACTACACGAACTAGGCTATAAAGAGTTGAACAACAACATTAAATAAGAAATATAAAGAGGAAACACTAACAGATATTTTTAATTAAACGTTTAATAAGTTGATTTTTTACTAGTACGTAATATGATAAGCTTATATTGGTAAAGTCACACTTTGACAATAAGTCCGGACAACTATCACAAATATTCACGAGTTTTAATACGCTTTATAACCCCCGGATATTACCTATAAAGGCTTTTTAACCAGTTGCAATCCTTGCTTACAATTGTAATAGCCCGTAAAACAAATTCAATTGGTATATATATCCAAATTTATAACTTCCGCAACTGTGATAATAAAGATCGTATGATGGCGAATTATATTAATCGTAAGTACGGAAGGTCGCAATGCTCAAAATTTATTTTCATGTTACTAAATTAGAATCGAAATTGACGAGAGAAAGGTTAGTAAAACTTTAGCAGATTTACTAACCGTAAAAGATATTGTCGAAATATTGACAAAAGGTATTGGATTTATAGCAAATAAGGTTGATGATCAACTCGCTATCTTTCGGTTAAACGTTATGAATAACAGATCATATATTATACGTAATACTCTATTATTTCTAGGTGAAATTATTTTTATCACATAGTAAACTACGAGGGTGAAATGGTTATTAACATGAACGGTATTCTAAAATAAGTTACGTAACATGAAGATATAGATTTTAAAGCGGCTAACTAGTTGACCACGCGTATCTGTACCTCCTAAGTAGCGAAAACCCCTTTATTTGCGTTGACAACCAAGTACTCTAGCAGTTGGAATAATATTAACTGCTATTTTTATCAAGTCAATTACAGTGCAGTCATTCAACTTCACTGTAAGTAAAGTTTACTATACTAACTGCAAGTCAGTTGATTGTGGAGTGCTCAATTCAGACTAGGGAACGAGCCAAGCAATTGGTTCTACAAATTACAGCACGGACTAGCTAGTGATCCGCCAAACCTAAAACAATAGATCCACTACTTGATCACGTAATACTACTATTACTTCGACAAATTGAATCGATAATATTACAACATCTAAAGCCCTACTAAAACAACATATATTTTCTGTTACAAATCAGATTCTCTATAATAAGCTTTAACAAAAATGACTTATACGAAAATTAGTTCGAAATTATGGAAATTTACATGCATGAAAACTCTTTAAATATATAAGGATTACATAAAGAGTATTAGCTTCGAAGGTTTACAATATAGTGGCTGGTTTTGACGTTAGCATAATAATTGAAAAAAAAAAATTCAATGTGGTTACCAAATAACTAAACATTTAATCTATTTCGATTGTAATTTTTATTAATTCAAGAAGTTTATTTCAATGTATTTTTAAATTAGTGAAGACTAGCGAAAAAATCCTCATAATAAACATAATTTCTTTTTCCAAAACTTATAAATAAAGAGAAATAGAAAAATTTAAGTAAATTAACAGTGAATAGAATCCAGTTCATAGTATAATGAATCGATATCAAATAAAGCCTTAAAAGGGATTGTGGATAGTAATGAGTTAACTATACGTATTAAAACCTACGTTAAGAGGCCACTTAAAAAAGTTAAGTTACGTGCCAACAATCAAAAAAGGAAGTGAAGATACTTTAGCAAACTAAAAAAACTATTATTGAATTCAAACTAGTTACTTGATAGATTTGTACGGTTAAATTGGAGGTTTATATAGGTTTGTGGCGAAAGACTTGAATGTAAGAATTAATGAAGTCGGGATTATTAATCGTAGGGTAATTGGGGATAATTGGGGTGCGAAATTAATAGGGGAGTAGCTGGTTAACGAAGAGGTGCTTTGGAGGGTACCAATAACAAATGGTCAACTATACTGGCGTGCGTATACAAAATAAAAAGTCATCTGTATTGAAACAACAGTAATTGCAATATAATTAGTTAACGTAAGTTGATTGTATTCACTGTAAGTTAAGTGTATTCTGTTGTAGGTTGATTGTATTGACTGTAAAGTCAAGTATAGTATGAGCTTAATTCAGACTAGGGTATAGACCAAGGAATTGGCCATACAAATTGGTATGCAAACCAGCTAGCGGTCTGTCAAACCTAGAACAATACATCCATCACTTGACCACGCAATACTACTGTTACTTCGACTACAATCCAAATTGACAATATTTCAACATCTAAAGGCCTATAAACAGACCAAGCCTATCAACAATAGCTTTATTACAATATTATTATTTGAACTTTTGTGCCATGAAACTCGGGTTATGAAGTTCGTACATTTGAAGCAATTTTTTAAAAAGTGCGTCTGTTGGTAAGGCTTTAGACTTTGCAACGTTTTCGATTCAATTAGTCGAAGTAACAGTAGTATTACGTGTTCAAGTGGTGGATGTATTATTATAGGTTTGGCAGACTGCTAGCCGCTCTATACAGTAATTTATATGGTCAATTGCTTAGCCTGTACTTTAGTTCAAAGTGTGGTATATTGTACTCGACTTACACTCAATACAGTAAGTTTACAAAAAACAATACAATTAACTTACAGTCAGAATAGTTAACTTTACTATAGGTAAAGTTGACCTACTGTACTGTAAATACTACAATTTTAATACTAGCGGCTTTTTAGTTTGTACACGTAAGCTAGTATAGTTAACCAATCTTTTTTGGTAAACGTTAAACCAAAACCCCGTTAACAAGCTAGACCCCTGTTAATTTCAATTAAACTTCGAATTAAACTGCACCCATTTGCATATAAATTGACTCTAATTTCCATTAATTTCCCTACGACTCCGAGGTCCGACTTTGTCGACTCCTATAAAAAGTTCTTTATTTACAAACCTTTATAAACCTTTCCTTTGACCATATCAATTAAACAAGTTAATATCGTTAGTTCCCTAATGATTTTTCATTTTTTCAACATATTCCTAACCATATATACGTGGTTTGAACTCGCTGGGCGGCTTATTAATATAGTCCTCAATATATATAGTTAACGTGTTATTGTTTATGAACTTTTCAAGAGCCTTGTTTGGAGATACCAGTATTATAGACTAATCCGGATTATTTTTGCCGTTAATTTATCAAAACTCCTTCATCTCCATCTCTTAGTAGGTTTCGTGGAGTACTAATACGTCGAATATCAGGCGTTTTTCGCTAATAGTTCCGAGTTTCAAAAGATATTTAAATAGGCGTTTCGAATCGGTATAAATTACCACTAGGATTCAAAAAATCTTAAGCTACTTAGTAATAACGTTAAAAGTTTCTCACAATGCTATGCCTATATTAAAGCCTGCTATTATACCGTAAACTTTTTAAGCTAGTAAATTTCACTTAATCCTTTTATATTTGATAAAGGTTTAGTCAATTAGATTGTCGATAATATTAAATTAGTTTTCCCGTTTATCTTCTTCAATAAACGTTATTCAAAAGCCTATTTGTGAAAATTAGTCGGTATTATTTATGAAAAGCCTATCCGTAAAGATTATTAACTTAGCCCTCGACAGATCGATTAAAACTCTTTCAATTTTTCGGTCCAAATTCCGTATCTGTTACTTACTTTTCTTATTTAACCGGTTAAAGTTATCATTAGTTAGGTTTTATATTTACGTCACGATAGAAAGGTTGTAGAAGATCTTTGTTCAATATAAAGTGGTAATATAATTGTTCCAAATACGTTATTTTAGGTAACATTAGGCTTTGGATACATTAATTGTATCGATTATGGCTAAATTAATTCCCTAGCCCTTTTAACGAAAATTATATCTAATATTAATGCCAAGTATACGGATCAACGATCCGTTAAAATTAATTTGATTGCTTTTTGATAAAGTTGTTACTGGTTTATCATTCCAGAACCTAAAGTCCTTAATCGTCTATTATTCTAATATTACAAAGCCAGCTATTTAAACAAAAAGAGTATCGTTAATTTGTATACCTACCCAATTAAAGTCCTTTTTTTACGTTACCAATAAGTAAGGGCCGTATATCAAAAAATTTATACCAAACCGTTATTCAAAATGCGATTAGTAAGTTAGAAACGAATAAACGCCTGTTTTAACCAATTCATATAATAGCTTAATATATTATATTACTGTTTCTAAGGCGTATATGAGCCTTAACTCTTATAGCAACTTCAGTAATATAATGCGTTATAAATACTTTACAAATTATATATAAGCTTACGTTAAATTACGAATATTTAGTGTAAGGTTACCTTTAATTTCAGCTAACAAATTAGCAACCGAAGTAAATACCAAACGTTAGTAAATCACTTAAATCATCAACAATTACATAAAGATCCAGTTTTTACTTTTATCGCTATATCCTTCAACGATTGAATATAACATTTCGTACGGACGCCCCGTAGGTTTACATTTAACCTTATAAATAATCATTGACTTAAAAATCGTAATATTTAGGTCTTAAAGATTAAAATTGGCCTTCGATGCGAATTATACAATTCCTCGAGTTAGTAGGCCGTTAATATAGACCTCATCGCTTTCCTTAAAAGGTTTACCAAAGGTTTTGATAATTCTTTCTATTCGAAACTTTAATACTAAGTCTTTGTTATCATTTTCTTTTTTACTTACCCAAATAGTATTATAAATACAACCCGATATGTATTCCTTCTTTTCAACATTCCTATTTTTCGAAGGTTTTCTGTATTAATAGCGTTTTATTGGCTTATTAATAATGGGTAAAACAAATTGATATTAATTCAGTCGCTTATTTTAAGACTTTATATCATCCATAGCCTTAATATAAAGTTTAACGTAATCAATTCGAAAATATATATGACCGTTGACAGTTTTAAGAACTACTTCAAAGTTTACAATCCTTAAAATCTTATATAGGCCCTTTTATTTACCCGGCTCCCATTATACAAAGACTTTACTTTACAACGGTAAAACAAATAAGTCGATTATTATAAGGCCGTTTTTGGTACTAAAGGCATTATTAACTTAACGGCATGCTGATTTCGTTTGTAATTCCCTTAAATATTTGATATAGGCCGCAACACGGTTTTAAGTACTTACTAATAGCAGAGATTTACTCGTTAGGTGTGGATACGCTTCAAAAACTAGTAACGTTGATATTAGGCCGTTAGGGCCTGTAATATCGTTCAGGCCTTTAACCGTTATCCAAAGGCGTACCTCCAAATTCGTAAAACTTTTAATTTCCAACATAAAAATGTTTTATATTCAGCGACATAGAGCGTATACTCTTTTAACATTTCCAATGTTCCATTAGGCCTTTATAGGCACCTATTAATATTAAATACCAATTATGTTAATATTTTCCTAAAACTTCGCCACCGCAAAGTTAGCGCTGGTATTGTAGACGACGATATCAGGTAAATCAAGATACGGGTCAATTTATAGTACTATTAACGTTCCCTATATATCTTTTACCGAAAGAGAATTTAAAAACTTAATTTCATATAGAAAACTATAGAGTGAACGACATAAAATACAAGCTTATTATTTAAAATAAAATATATCGATAGAAACCTTGTGGTAAAAATCTTTCTCGTTTTTGAATATGAACTTAAATTTACGGGGGGCCTAAATATATGTTTAATAATAGTAATAAAGTTTTTCAATAACTTTTAGGACAAAATATTTCATATTTCCATATCCTACGGACTTTAGGACTCTATATAACTTATGAACATCTAGGAAATCAAAACGTCAATATAATTAACATATTTTTGGCTCCGTTAAGTTTAACACCCTTACTTTAAGACCTTGAAATAAAATCATAGGTACTCCTATTTAAAAGCTAGGGGAAAGTTTGAAATGTTTTCAATCAGTTCGTTTATATTGACGTCGATTTTAATGCTGAGAGTCTTTATATTCTTTAAGCAGAGAAAATAAAGCGGTTAGAAATTTAAGGATATATAATGTAATTATTTTTACAACAGTTTAAATTATCGTTATGTTAAGTAACGATAGTTATTCGCCTAATCGGAAACCAACTTTGGCATTGATAATATTGTAACACTTAATATTAGTAGTTATAATGCTTTCCTTCCGCAATATCATGTACTACGAATAATCTCCTGTTAAGTACTTTACTGTTCTTATGTCTAGTACAATACTTTAAACCTTATAATCCGTATAGTGATCGTGAAAATTAAAGGTATATAAGGGGTTAAGGACTTGGTTAAGGCAAAAGTTAGGAGTTTTACCACTTAAATAATATAAAAAGTCGTAGTCGGCAAATTATTGGATCGCGTTAAAAGTAGTATCGCTATACCACTTAATTTATTTAAACGTATTATCGCCGTTAATTGGCTCGTCGCACTCAAAATTTACGATTTAATTTAGGTATTCAAATTGAAAATTCGTAGGGTATTAAATATAATATATTACCTTTTTATTTTTTTCGCTCGACTGGGGGAGGGGGGGGGTCGAGTTAATCAACAGTCATATTTGCCATAGATCCAATATCTTTTACTATTATTACAACTATAGTGCTTATGGTTAACATATCCGTTTAAATTTTAGCCCTATTAACGTTAACGTAGCTGTTACCTCTTTATTTATAGTTATTAAGCCAGATCTTAGGCGTTAAAAGCGCTTGTATCCATACTTACAGTCGATGTAATTAAATATCGTAAGGGTTTTTTTATCGATGTTAAGGAAATTTCCTACTGAAGGGTATATATTAAGCGATATTAGTATACTTACTATTATAATAACGAGCGAAAAACGTAACTAGTTGAAAAAAGCCTTTACAGGTAGTATTTAAGCGTTTTAAGACGTATTTAAACTCGTTAATGCTTCTAACACCTACCCATACCTGTTTGCAAAGTGTGGTTTCGTTAACGTAGGTCATTCCCATTAAATTCTAGAATAATATTAACTTATTAATCATCTAGTTAAGTATATCCATTAGTATTTCCTTTTTTTTTTTAAATCATTATCGTTACCTACTTTGTGTTAACTTAATTTGTATAGTATTACATCAGGTGGACGTTATATTTGAAGTGGCCCTTTTTGTCGTTTTAAATATCGCGAAACGTAGTTATTTGTGTTAAAAAGGTTATGTAGGAGTCCTTAGCGTACCCTATAAGGATTTCGGGTGTAGATATTATGACATACCCTCACAGCTAGTATACATAAGCTAAGTGGAAGTGCACTGTATTGCAAGGTGCATTCTTATAGAGTATACGATAACGTGTCACGATGCAGGCTGCACTTTTGCAAGACGCAAAGTGCATCATACATGGAGCGGTCTGGAATGAATATTTCAAAGAGTACGGTAATGCATGGAGTGGTCTGAAATAGGTGTTCCAAAGCGTACGGCAAAAGGGCCACTACCTAAATAAAAGGTTTATAACCTCCCATCCGTAGAGTGTACTTTCTGGAATACTTTTTCCTAACATATCTATCTTTTACTATAACAATACCGATTTTATGATTACTCTTTTACTTTTATTACTTCACATAAAATAGGCAAAGATCTTAACGATACTAATGAATAACCGATTTGGTCGACTATGAATAGCTTATAGAAAAAAGATGAATATAAGTTAAATAATTATTACGAAATACTATAACGGTTCTAACTATGTGTACTTTAATATTATGTTATTATAAGAATTATACGGGATATATATAAAGACTATAAAAACTAAGTAACTTTAAAAAGAACAACTTGAATACGATATTATCAGCTTTAATTTGGCGCTTTATTTACTAAAAGACTCATTACGCCACTATTAACCCTTGTTTAACGCTTTAACGTACCCGAGTACTTTTTGAAAAGCGTTCTATTACGTACCAGGCCACGTAAGCTAATACTACAAAGTTTTGAAACCCTTTATTAGGACCCGTCCAATTTGAAATCGATAATCCACACTGCTCACAAAACATAGGAGCGGTTACGAATATAGCATCCAAACTGTTCACTTAATTTAAGATCGTCTCGATTACGAATATACTATCTATACAGCTCGCTCTAACAAAAGCGGTTACGATACGATAATCTGGACCGTTTACCAAATACGAACCGAAACCTATAAACCGGACCACATAATACACCCTCCCCATATCTATATCTCCTTTACTTTATTCACCTTTCCATATTCGAACTATATGTGTTTTAAGTTTAGCTCTTACAAAGTTTAAGTCTTTTTAATTACTTGTTTAATATAATGTTACCTAACGTTAACAAAATCAACTTAAAACGCTTAACTAGTCTATAGTTACGTTTTAGTTACGTATCGTTTGAAACTTTTTAATATTAGTAAGCATTAGTATCTTTACTTAAATCGTTTTACTTATCTTATTTATTTCGTATTTGCAGTTTGTAAAACAATCTAATCTACTTTAAACTTGAAAATCTAAACGCACTCAAATCTAACCACAATGCGAAATTACGAATTTACGCCGCTCCAATATATTGGGTACACGTAGGAACAATTATCCCCAACCGCTCAAAAATTATTGAATCTATAACCCTAATACTAATAACAGCGGAAAAAGCTAACGTTTACTTCAACTTTTTAATCGAATATAGGGAAATCAGGAAAGCTATAATATAAGAAATGGACCTAGGCTTTGAGAATAATATTATCGATTTACTAGTTGAAAAAATGAAATAATATACGGCAAATACGTATATTTTAACCGTGATTTTTCGCTATTAAAATGAGAAACCCTGAAAAACTGATATGTTAAATAACTTTTATAAATGATTTTCGAACTGTACGTTAAATATGTAGTAAATAATAAACCCTTTTATTACTAAAGCTTTATGAATCTAACCACAAAGTAAAGGCATTAATACCCTAGGAGGCAGGAATAGCCGCTTTACAAAAACTCTATAAGAAATAATACGATTTAATGATTTGCCAAATTAAAAGGATGAAGATATATAATAAACGAAATTTATGAAAGGATATTACCTAAAAAAATATTAAAAATACGTAGTAAAAGATATACGGATCAAACAACGAATATAAAGCGTAAAAAACCTAATATCATATTTATACCTCAAATCAAGAATATAAACCTTAAAAACCCCGGTCGTAATCCTTATCTATCACACAGATACAATACACTCCTATATTAACATATATTGTAAAACAAAACCAAATACTAAACCATTCTCTAAACACGACTAACACCCCGTTTAGCCAATATGGGAGCGGCCGAAATACCGAAAACAGCCCGTTCGACTATAAGTAAAGCGGCCGAAACACCGAGAATAGCCTGCTCTAGGAAACAACAAACGGTGTAAAACGCCAATACGTGCCTTATAACCCAATACACGCTAACTAAGACCCCTATCGTAACCTTTTACCGTACCGCTTTCCCAATAATAGGATCGATCCTATAAAGCTTGCAAACTTCGCCAAACTTTAGGATAAGGATAAGAACTATAGCGGAAAACCATACGATATATTAGACAATGAAATACGTACTATATTTAATACATATAAAAGATTAAATATCGAAACGTCCAAATTTTATATTTTTTATGCGGTATATTATCCGGGTAAATTAAATAATAGTATATATATTACCTTACATAAGTGGAAAGATTTACAAGGTTTTATAACCGCCAAGATTCAATTCAATATAGAAATTAATTATACATTTTACGACAAGGATTTAATTAATTCGATTTGAAAATCCGTAAAAACCTGATAGGAAAACTCTGATAAAAGCTTATAGGAAGTTGTTGCCGGTTTATTAGCTAAGTTCCGAAAGTATTAGGCAAATTTGTATCTGGAATATAAGGGGTATAATTATTTATCTAAATAGTAACAAAATAATATCGCGGAAATGCGGATTTCGACCTTATATTTTTTAAACTTAGAAAAGACTTAAAGGCCGTTTATATAAGTTTGAAGATATTATTTACAACTTTTATACGCTGATAAACGATCTTCGGATTAATATTTATAACCGCTAAAACCAAAAGCGAAAGCAAAATCTATAAAATAAATCTCGCCGAAACCATTTACTACGTTTTGTACCAAAAAAATTGAAATATTCCTAAAGCAAAACGAGCGCCTAAAATATAAGTAATAAAAAGAAAACCCTGGTAATAAGAGGTAGGGACGATCGTTCAAAAATAGACGAAATGTATTATATCTATAACAATACTTGCGAAAAAGCATAAGAAGTCCCGTGACTTTGTAAAACCAATATATTGTATACGGTAAGATCGGCTACTAATCTATTTACCACCCCGTTCACAAGCGAATTCGGATTGAACAACAGTTTTAGGTCGAGTATATATTTGAAAACCGGATAAAAGCCAACTTTCCAGCATACGTAACCGACTATAAAGGCATAGATAATAAACTTAATGCCTACCTTTACGAATATACATTCAGGGAGAAAAACTCTAAATTGAATAATATTTACTTTACAGCTTAAGATAATGAAACCGCTTAATGTATTTTCATAGGCCTATAAAATACCTTCTTTTCATATGTTACAGGTTTAAATTACGTAGAAGCAATATTAAACGCTTATATAACGTTACAATTTATACTTTTAAATAAATATGGCAGCCGTTTTCAGGGAATCATTCCTAATACTGGTATTACTAAAATCTTAATGGCCGGAAAGTAATAATTCGATGCGTTCGTAACGAGATTTCCGAAATTTTAGCTAAACCGAATAGGAAAACACCGAAAGATTTTATTTCATAAAGGAAAAGCGTTATCGTTTGAGACGGTCGTTATAAATAAGCGATTCGAATCAGTTAAACTTTTCGTAATAAACTTCAAAACACTATTCCTACTTTGATTAATTAACATAAATAAACACGAAAATAAAGTCCGGAATACGATTAACCAGCTTATCCGCAATTTTGATAGCGTATCTGTACCGCTTTAACTTAAATTTGACTACTTATGGTTTTTCCTCGAAACACATATAATTAAGTTTTTTACTTAATGTAACCGGAATTTCGGATTTCATATTACCGATTTGAATACCCGGTTACAAAACGCCTTTTACGCCTACTTTATGCTGTAGGCTATACGAATATAAAAAAGACGTATTTAAGGTTTTTGAAAAGTTTTGCCATAAATTCTTGTTATACTTAAAAGTTCTACGCTAGTTGAAATTCCACCTTTAAGACAATATGAATTTTAACTACAAGATAATTATTAATATCATATATTTAAATAGCTAACTAGTTCTTTACGCAGTTGACGCAGCAGTATCATTCCAAGCAGCCAAGTTTATATGGAGTGCTTTCTCTTTAAAATATTAAAACGTTTTGGTTAACTACTACTTGAACTTCTATTTAAGGCCCTCAAATTGAATTATATAAGACGTTGATACCGCTTACGACTTTACTGAATGACTAACGAAGGTTTAGATAACCGGCAACGAGTATAAATATATTTTGGTAAAATCACCTTAAGGTATTAGAAAATATAAGACGTATTATTGATCGTTCAAAAAGACCTATACAATACTATTTAATGAGTTAAAAGGTATCAGTTTTGAAAAATATATCATTTAAATAACGGTTAACGCCGTTAATAATACTTTTAACCTAAGTATGTTTATCTTTACGTTCTTTATTTTTAATGCCTACCCTAGGATCAATATAAACTTTATACTATTACTAGTCACAGTATAAGAAGCGAATGCTGTGGCGAAAACTATAACAATATTACATTTTTACGGACCAAGAAAAGCATATTTAAAGTGTTAGCTATAAGAACTGGATTACGTAAAATTAATGTTTTAGACCTACTAACATAATTCAAAGTTTGAGTTTAAAAAACTAAAAACAGATAAATTGGCCCTCAAAATATTAGCGAGTTTAAAAGTTATAATATACTCGTTAATTTGTTAAACGGTACAAATTCGTTTCGTTAGACAATAGCATAAAAGTATAGTAAATAGATAGAAAGGAGCGACCCGGAACCGTAATCCGCATAGAACTGTTAACGAGATACCCCCTAAAACGACGAATTCAAATCGCTTTCAATTTAAGTCTACCCCCCGAATCACGTATATGGTCCGCTCTTACTAGATAAAAGCGGTTCGCCTATACCAACCCTATTAACACCTCGCCTCCGGGGCTGCCCCTTTAGTTCGAAAGTCAAAAAACGCCCCGAAACCTTTACCGTAAGTTTCTTTATTATTTAAAAGGAGATAGTAAACCGCAAACTTAGCTTAAAACTCCGTTACGACGGCATCATTACTGCCTTAGATACCCCGTTCGACTAGTCCACCTAAATAGAAATTTCTACCCCAATCGATCAGAACGTATTTCACTTTAAACGGTTCGACCTGCCGATTTAGGACGCCTATGAAATTCTTCCTACTCGTTTCGTTTACAAAATCAAGGATGAAACCGAAAAGCGTTACGAAAAGACCCACTGTAATTATCACACTAAATACACGTAAGTAAATAGAAGGTGTCAGGGGGTTTATATTAGCATTAAGGTAGCAGAGGTAACAAAGGTGCAATATCAATAAGATGTTTATTCGTGCTGTAGAGTGATCACTAGCCGTTAGGCTATTCAGATATGTAGACTGAATACTTAGATTGATAATTAAAGAGCTATGAAGGAAATACAATCTATGTGGTGATGGTCGTGTCCTTATATCCTATGGCCTTCATACCATCTTCAGTACTGAGGCTCACCGGTGCTTACTGAGGCTCACCGAGAGATGTTCCCCGCCTGATTTGTTGGACTTCAGGCTCTCGGTAGCTCAGCTACATGCTGACCTGTTTCCTGACCCGCCAACGTGCTTGGGTCATAACATCCACCTAGTTATAAATAGTTACAACGATAATAGAAAAAAGGATATTATAACCTAATTTCCTACTTCATAACAGATTAGCTATCGTTTGATTTTTAGGTTTGTAGCTTCCTTTAGTAACCCGTATAACCTATATGTCTAACTTTGTAATATAACATAAGTATATATTAAATTTAAGGAACGGGTTAAACGATGTATTTACGCAGATATAATAAAGGATGTTGAAGAATAACACCTTCCTTAACCAAATTTACGTATTATAAAACCATTCTACGAACTGGTTAAAGCTGGTGTTTATTAGTATAATATTTTTCAAAAACATTATAAAGAGCGATTTGGGATAACTAATTTAACTTTCGACCCGTATATATTTATATTAATAAGTCGTTCGAGAGGTTCTTTATTAATGGATATGTAAATGGAAGATATACTAACTCTATATAACACGTCGTTCTCCGTATCTAAATAAAAAAAACCTTTGGATGCCGGTTTAAAAGCGAAATCCAAAACGTACCTAATAGAGGACTATATAGTTAACTTTAATAGCGTTACTATCACTTTCTGGAACGACTTTTTGGGTCTTACATAAAAAGAGAAGTTAAATAAATTTACTTTTGTCGTTTTGAATAGTATAAATCGGGCCGACGAATATAAATGTCAATACATACGTGGCGTTTAGGTTGCTTTTATAATATATGCAAAAGCGGTATTTAACCTTTCAGTCGCCGCGTAATATGATACCACCCCGTTAAATAATGTATATAAAGCGTTTAATATGCGCTTTTTATATCAAATATATAATTTAAAACTCGGTTTATAATTTGTACCGTTAAATATATATATTATAAAGTTATTTGTTTTTACTAACGGTTCCTTCGCCAATAATACCGATTGTTGGAATAGTATTACATGAAGTGCAGTAGGTCAACTTTACTGTAAGTCAAGTTGACTGTACTTCAAGTTGAGTGTATTGCTTTGTGTGGACTTACCACATTGGGTGTAAGTTGAGTACAGTATGCTGCACTTTACTCTAGGGTACGAGCCAAACAATTGGCCGTACAAATTACAGTGCAGACCGGCTAGCAGTCTGCCAAACCTAAAACAATACATCCACCATCTGAATACTGCAATACTACTGTTGCTTTGAAGACTAATCGAATCGATAACGTTGCAACGTCTAAGGCCTACCAACACTGATTAGTGCTTTCCTGTTAGGTTAAACACAGATAAACTAAGTAAAAGAAGAAGCTACTTTTTGGTTACGTATTGTGTTTATCGTTGGAGTAGAGGAAAAATTCTTACGAAGAGCCTTTATTAGTACTGCAACAGTCTTCCAACGGCAGGAAAATAAAGAAGACTTTTGGGTTACATTAGTTTTCCAACGGCAATCTGAAAGTAAACGACGGTATCGCTATCGAAAATACTTAGAAATTTTTATTAATCTTTTTTAAAGACGTTGAAATTAACTGTCAAAAGTTTTAACGTTCGGCAAGTTAGCAAACAGCTAAGTTAATACTATTGCGGGTACAATTACTATAGAAAAACGACTAAGTCCTACGGCCTATAACAGATAACTTTTACCCTTCATTTACAACCTCTAATAACAAACGACCTCCGACCCTACCCTATATATTAAATCTTTGCCTTACTTCGCTTTTTTTCACTCCTTATGCCACTTGAATCGTTATATTCACTGCTTTTAACGAAAACATCAAGTTATGCCGAAAAAGCCACGTCACGCAACTCTATACCGAATCATCAAGTTTCTACGCGACTTTATGCTAAAACACCAAGTCCCTACGACTAAGATTACCAAGTTTTTCACCCTACACACCTGTCAAAATGTCTGCCCCCAACTCTTAATTTAAAGCTATCATCAACCTCTTACTATGAAAGAAGCAATTAAAACGCTTAAAACTGTTTTCACTAAGTTTTACGACGAATAACTCTGGACTACGGACGTGAACGAAACCTTTGACGAAGCTTACATAACCAATTACGTTAGCTAATATATCCTTGAGTCTGACGCCAGTAAAAAGCTTGGCCGCGGCGCTAACGCTTTTCAAAACTTTCGCGAGTTTTTCAACCACTAGATATCAGATATATGAAAGACGATCTAACCTCACGTTAAGTCTAAGTCAAGGATAGAATTTAAGAGGCGTGGGATTTACATACTAAATAGGGATTTAAATAGAATGTTAAAAACTTTTTTTAAACTGGTCTAGCTTAAAGAATACCTATAGGACCTTCTAGGCAAGGGCAAAGCCGTTGAGAAACCTTAACGCCAATATATACACTTTAGGGGATCTCTTTTACACCTTTAGTTACATTAAACTTCTTTACATGTTGATAATAAGGAACCAGTGAATTTTCTCGGCAGTTTAGTACCACCATGTAACAACACGAAATACTCTTTTAGCGGCGGCAGAGCACGTAAAGCAACGGCCGCCCACGCGGCCAGAGGTATTAACGTTAACGCTTTACACCAGTTAATTAAGCAGGATCGTCAAGTCTCCCAAAGATTCTAGGTACCAATTACCCATTAGCAATTTAATCGACAAAACCCTTAAAAACCTTCCTCCTCTAGATTTTCTTATGCACGCTGACCTACTACGGGTCCTACTACAGGAATTTATCCTTTGAGTCAAGCGATTGTAAATTACCCTTAATACCGTGCTTCGAAAGATTTAAGGCTTAAACCATCAAGAAATACTATTTAAGTTTGGGATAATTATTACAACCTTTTTCCAAAACCTATCAGAATAGTTAATATTCATTATAAGTTAATGAGGGACTTCACCAAAATCTGGAATGACATAAAAAAGTATAACGGAAAGCTTTATAAATTTTTCGATATCACAATAATACCTTTCCTCAATATTTGTAAGTTAATAAAGGTCCTACCTTTTAGTTTTTACTTACTGTTCCCCGGAATTCGTACAGGTTACGCTAAAGATTACTACTTAACCTTCTTGATGAGCGTTACCAAGTTTCGCGAGATTTACGATACATAAAGTGCTACTTCGAATACGACGTCCACCTTACGTAATACTATACAAACTGGACCACTACGCGATAGACTATAATAATAGTAAAAGAAAAAGAGGAGGAATTACTAATAAATATTCTTAATCAAATGCTTAACAAGTTAATAATGTGTTAAAAGGCAATGGAGAAGGTCTAAGTTAGCGAAGCTACACTTCGCGAGTAGGTACGAGTAGCTGTTACGAGCGTTAGTAAATTCGAATACGTCTTATAACATTTGAATGCTATCTGTAAAAGCTTTTTTTAGCTATTTACGTTCCTCTTTTACCACCGTAATGACATGTATACCCAAATCTCTTGGTATATATTCCTAAGCCGACAACTTTTTTAACGTGGATAAAAAAGACCTTACGGTAATTAATTACATAGACCGCAAGTACAGGCGCCTATAACACCTAAGGTTAGGCTTATTAACCTCGGCCCTAAACTAAATATAATACCCACGTTAACGCTAATAAGATTTAGAAGAACCTATTAACCGTAAGTACTATTATTGTAATAATGACAAGAGATGTTGGATTTGTAATAAAGTTAGTTATTAGTTAACTCGTCACCATTCTACCGAGTGTAATAACAGAAAAGCAGTGTACCACGTTTAGTACTTTACTATTTCAAAATAAGATTACTTAAATCAAGTTACGGAAGTTAAAGTCAACGTCGTTAACGTTTCTAAGCAGATTAAGTGGTACAAAGATGCTGTTTTTAGTACTGCGGCCTAGTAACTAATCAAATATGCCTTTTTATACCGTTTAGGTAGTAAAAATCCTTACTTTTACCCTGATTATACCTTTAATCCTCTACACACCTTTAACTTTTGCGATATTTACGCGGATCACACGTTTTAAGGTATTATTCTAAACATTAGAGCGGCAAGATACTTAACGGGAGGCTATTCGCAATATACGGCGTTGCGAAATGAAAACATTATAGCTACTAAGATTAATCGTTAAGATGCTAGTAAGGCCAAAGTTTGTTTTAGTTTAGACGAATAACTATTGTTACTAAGGAAGAGGGTAATTTAAACTATTGTAGTAATAATTACGTTTTATATTTTGAAGTCAAATACCTCTTTTTTAATTGGCTTAAAATATATAAAGAATCTCGGCGTTATTGTTGACGTTAACGTAGACGAGTTAGTTAAAAATAACTAAAGGTTTTTACTCGCCTTTAAGTAGAGACATTTATGGTTTTACCTTAAAGGCCCGAAAGTAGTAGTGTTAAATCTCAAGGAGCCGAAAATGCGGAAACTACACCGGCGCTTTAATTACCCAGTTATTAATAAGCTGTATAAAGTCCTAAAGTCCGTAGGATATAACGATATAGAATAATTTACCTTGGAAGCTATTAAAAGGTTTTGCTACCACTGTTCAACATATATCCAAACCCCCCAAAGATTGAAGTTAATATTAAAAGACGATGAGAACTTTAAGTATAAGATTTTTTATTAATGTATTTTACTTAGAAAATAAGCCTGTTTTTTATATAGTTAACTCCGTAACCTCTTTTTATGGGGCTAAGTTTTTAAAGTCCTTTTTAGCAAAGGCTACGTAGGAAACGTTAAGGATGTTATGAATTAACACGTGTCTGGACCTACCCAACATCGTTGTTTACGATACCGGCACCAACTTTATGGCGGCGGAGTTTTAAAAAGATGTTAAGATAATGGGTATTTAGTGTAAATAGGTACCTATAAAAGCTTACTGAAGTATTAAGAAGGTTAAGAAAGCATACGCTTTATTACGTCGAGCGTATAATATCTTTACGTTAGAAATTAGAAACTTTATAGATCCAGAGGCACGCTTATAAATGGTAGTAAAAGGCCTTAATAACACGATGGGCCCTGACGGCTTAATATTAACGCTTTTAGTCTTTGGGGCGCACTCACGCCTAACGAGTAAATCTCCGCCCTTGGTAAGTACTTAGAAACGTGTTGCGGTTTATGGTAAAACTTTAAGGAAACTGCTAAGGAAATCGATACGCCGCTAAATTAATAACGCCCTAAATACCAGAAACGGTCCCTTAACAATCGATGTGTTTACTTTACTATTATAAAATAAAGTCCTCGTATAGCAGAATTCAGGAAAATGGGAAGGGTTATATAAGATATTAAATATTATAAATTTTAAAGTAATTATTAAAATTGCTAACGGCCTTTTATCTTTCCAAACCACTCAGGTTAAGCTTTACATTAGAAATACTGAAGATAAAGACCCTTAAGCTTCTCAAGTAAAACGACTTAGTTAATACGACCCTCCATTACCTATTATTAATAAGCCGAAAAAATTCTGCCGGTCCGAGCAAACCCCGAAGAAAAAGGAAAACGTTACAGAGAGAGAATATACACCGGGCCGTATTTACAATACTGTGTAGGTAAGCAGGAAAGAAAAAGATAACAAAAACATGGTAATAAAGCTTAGGGCATAAGGAATTATTAAGACTTCCGGTAAACCTTTTAGAAAAAACAATAGGGTTGAAATCGACGGTTTATTGACTCTAAATGTAGTATAATTTATAACGAAGGCTAACTTTACCCTTTAAAACCCGAATGTTACGATTTTCAAGTCGAGGATTATCCACAAAATCAAAGGAAAAACTACGGGATAGGCGTACGAAAAGTTACGACTAATCGTTTAATGATTTAGCGATAAAGGTAAGGACTAGATCTTTATATAGTCGCTAACGATTGAAAAAAATCAGCCAACGCTTAGTAGTTACCCTAAAAATAAGTTTGCTAGCTAAAACTAAAAGCAAATTTACACTTGATAGCCGTAATATTACGTAAACCTATATACAATTAATAATGGATTTATAGCAAATTATATTATTAAAGTTTCTATAGAAACTACGTTCTATATACCCTTTAGGTACGGTAATATGTTGTATTAAGCTACTATACAAATTGGTTCAAACAAGTATTTACTAATTCCTAACCTATTAGTCGTATTTCAAGTCCCGGCTAATGATCAAGTCTTTAATATACGATCCGTACTTATTGGTAACGTAAGAGAAGGACTTCGGTATAGTAGATATGTAAACTAACGATACCCTTTTCGTCGAAACGGCTAGCTTTATAATACTAAAATAATAAGCGATCGAGGACTTTAAATTTTAAAATTGTAAGCCGGTAACAACGTTAACGAAAAATAACCAACTTTAATAAATCGTTAATCTGCATGCTTAGTATTAATATCGGCTTAAGCTTTCGCTAAAAAGGCTAGGACAATATTCTTACCACAATCAACAAGACTAATAAGACTAAGGCTTAATGGTACTTGAAATAGCGTATATGGGGTAACTATATTACCACTCTATACCAATCGGAAGCCTTATACGATTTATTCATTACGGTATAAGCATAAATAATAACGGATAAAAACTTTAATCGACTAAACAAGAAGCTGGAATGACAAATGCGAAACCTAGACCGTGGAATCAATATAATACCAATCGACCTCTTAAAGGCCAAGCTAATAATCTTTACAAACGGGTCTTTTGTAAACAACACCAACTTATCTTCACAGGTCAGCTTTCTAATGACCCTCGTCAACGAAGATAGGCGGGAGAACCAATTCAGTATCATCGGCAATCTAATCCACTAGACCTCCGTCAATGCAAGAGGATTACACGAAGCGTGTTGGCTTCGGAGGTCTACGGCATGATGGCGGGCTTTAACGTAGGCATGGCGCTGTGGGAAACCCTCAACCTTATCACCAGGCAGCTGAAGATTCTCTCTATCCTGGTGGTGATCTGTTTGAGCGGCACAGTTGAAGTTGCGAAAGGCTATGGCAGAAGAACTTTTCGTGGGAGTTGATGAACTCGAACCTCGGAGTAGCGGAGCAATTGAGACCAAATGGGGTTAATTTACATGCAATTGGGTGCAATGCAGTATGGAAGTCAATTGGAATTGACAGGGGTACGAGACCGCTATTCAACACTAACCGGAAACGATTGGTCAGCCACACTGGCATGCACACGCACAAAACTAAAAAGCCGCCAGTGTTGAAATAGTATTACATGCAGTGCAATAGGTCAACTTTACTGTAAGTAAAGTTGACTGTACTGTAAGTTGAGTGTATTACTTTGTGCGGACTTACTGCATTGGATGTAAGTCGAGTGCAGTATGCTGCACTTCACTCTAGGGTACGGGCCAAGCAATTGGCCATACAAATTACAGTGCAGACTAGCTAGCGGTCTGCCAAACCTAGAACAATATATCCACCATCTAACTACTGCAATAATACTGTTACTTCGAAGACCAATTGAATCGACAACGTTGCAACGTCTAAGGCCTACCAAGATATTAACTATTTTGACAGGTACGGAAGAAAAGTAGCGAAAGTCGTTCCAATCATCGATAATATTTGTTACCAACTCAAGTTTTAGACTTTTGAAATCGCGATAGTAGGGGTATTTACTAGTCTTCTAGCCCTAAAGGTAAAGTCCTATGATAAGACTTATGGTAAGTTTGTTTATATAAGCGTAACTGCTTTATGAAGCTTTACTTCAAGGAACTTGACAATTTTGAGGAAAACTTAAAGAAATCTAGGTAATTTGATGATTTGAAGGAAATTTTAAAGCGTATAGAGAACTTGACGATTTTACTTAATTAACTGATGGATAGCGCCAACGTTAACCCCTTGTACCGCGTTTATAGTCGCTGTTTTACGTGTTTTGCCTCCGTCGAACGCGTACTTTATGTTATTGCGAGAAAGTATTAGACTTCCTGTTATATACTGGTACCTAAGCTAGTAGTCACCAGGGATCTAGCACTGGTGGTTGCCATGTTTACAATTCTCTGAGTCGTCTTGTCATGTGACTGAGCCACCCCCTTTTTAAAGCTTATAATAGCTCCTTAGCAGAGGTTTCTTTTTTTATCGAGGATAATAGATAGTATTTAACTACCTTAAGCAACAGATTTGTTTTAGTTTTTCATATATTATCCTCGATCCCTTTTCTGCCGGTGTTTTAGTCACTTGTAAACAGTTATGGTGTAGAGTAACATCGTCCAACCTTTTAAATCTAAACCGTTAAACCATAGGAAAATTCTTTGATACACGCGTTAAAGACTTATTTAAAAGCGTTTTGATAACGTAATACAATTAATTAAATATTTAATGCAAACACTCTACCAAAATTTTACGTACAAAGCTTGTTGAACGGAACCAAGCCGTTTATAAATACACTTTATGTATAACATAAACTACTGATATACTAATTACATTAACAAATATGATCCATCAATCAAATTAATCTTTAATATACTTATGTCTTTAAAGTAACTCCTCTCTTTAAAAGGGTCCCGCTTTTACGTTACCAACGAATAACGTATTTATAAACGACGTAACTACCGTATTGTCTTCCCCTAAAGACCATACCGACGATTAGACGATCTGAATTTCTTCTACTTCGACTATGATATTAACGACTAATTAAACAATGTTAGCCGTTAACGAATGAAACATAAACCTCTGGATTAGCCGGTTAAATTTTCTGGTCTTAAGCTACGCTTTTAAATATATGAAGTTACAATATTACATAAATTACGTAGAAACCAAAATTTTATCGTTATAAGGAAATATTAATTTGACATTATCTTTTAATAATTGGAGGGCTTTGCGAAAACCGTTATGGAAAGTTATTGCGTTTAATGTAGCAATGGTCGTGAAAACGACCCTAACGCCTTTGTAGCAATGTTTCAAGCATATTATTACGACTCGAATTCGGTAAGAGCCGTTATCGTTTAACTTACGAACTTAAAATAAAGAATTAGCGAATGGTTTTACGTTTTTTTCAAAGTTTGGAACGTTGTTTTGCGAAAGTTAGCGGTATGATTTGAAAATCTGCCATTAAACAAAGTATACTGACTGCAAGTTAGGTGTGTTTTTTTGTGCGGGGCTACTGAATTGGCTGTAGGTCAGGTATAGTATGTACTCACTTCATAATAGGGTACGAGCCAAGTAATTAGCCATATAAATTACTGCGCAAACCGGTTGCCGGTCTGCCAAACCTAAAACAATATATCTACTACTTAACTACTACAATACTATTATTACTTCGACCAATCGAATCGATAATATTACAAAATCCGAAGCTCTATCAATACTAATCAGTGCTTATTAAGCTGAGAACAAATAAGTTAAGTAGAAGAAAAAACTACTTTCTAGTTACGCTTTACGTTTATAAATAGCAGCTAAAGGAAAGGAAAGATTTTTACGAAGGGTCTTTATTAGTACTACGCCAGTCTACAATGGTAGGAAAACAGAGAAGACTTCTAGGTTACGCCAATCCACATCGGAAATCTGGAAGTAAGAGATGGTATCGCTACTTGAAAACACTAAGAAATTATCACTAAATCCTTTTTAAAGAACTTTAAGATTAATAGCGAAAACTTGTAAAATGGAAAGTTGGTAAACGGCTAAATCAATACTACGGTAGGTGATATTACTGTAAAAACGACTAATTCCTACGGCCGAAAAAACAAATAACTTTCTACTTTTACCTATAATAACAAATGACCTCCGACTATACCCTTAACATTAAGTTTTTTTTCTTTTAATTTACTCCTTTTACTTCCCCTACATTGATTTAATCACCAAGTTCGCTACCCTAAGCAAAAACACTAAGATTCGCTATTTTACGCCGAAAAAGAAACGTTTCGCGGCCTAACGCCGAGTCGCAAAGTTCCTACAGGATTTTAGACCAAAACGAAAAGTCCTTTAAGTACAAATCCTATACCATCCAAGATATCAAGACGGCTATTGTCAGCGCCCACTTTAAAGATATTACTGACCCTGATAAAAAAGAAGTAATCAAAGCCCTCAGACCCTTCTTTTTGAAGCATTATGACAAAAAACTTTAAGGGTACAATATTAATGGAAACTTAACGAAGAACCACTTAATTTATTTCCTCAGCAATTATATTGTCGATTAATATAAAGACGAAATCCTTAACTCCGATAGCCGTATTTTCCGCAAATACCGTAAGACTTTTCATTATGAAACTATTAATATGTATAAAAAGGTTTTGAAAGGTATTAAGTTAAAGTTAAAGCTAAAGCTTGAACAATAAGGGATCTATGTACTGAAAAAAAGCTTTACCAATTTGGTAAAGACTTCATTCGACCTAACCCAGTTTAAAAAAATGCCTTTAAAATCCATACTTTAAAGGAAAGAGTGTTAAAAAGCCTTATCGATCCTATATACGTTTTAAAAGACCTCTCTTTTATCCTTAGCTGAGCTAAGCTTTTTTACTTGCTATCGATGAAAAACCTGTTAATTTTCTCGATAGTAAAATACCTCTACGTAATATTGTAGTGTACGCCCTTAACGGCGACAGGGCGCGTAAAAATAGCTGTTAATACGGCCAAAAGAATTGAATTTAGGGCTTTACACTGATTAATTAAATAAGATCGTCAATTCCATCAAACTTTTTAAGTATCTATTACCCCCAAGCTTTCCAATAAAAATCGCCAAACATTTTAAAAGCCTTTCCATAGTAGTCTAACTTATACGCGCGAGCCTATTACAATTCTTACTACAGGATTTTACCCTTGAAGCTAAACAACTAGTAATTACCCTTGAAAACATACTTTGGAAGCTTCAAAACTTAAACTGCCAGAAAACACTAATAAAAATAGGAAATCTTTATTTGTCCCCAAGACCTATTAAAATGATTAACATTAATTGAAATTTTTTTACAAACTTCGCCGAAATTCTAAATGATGTAAAAAGGTATGACGGAAAGCTTTATAACCTTCTCGATATGAAAATAATACCCTTTTTAAACATTTGTTAGTAAATGGAGGTTCCCTCTTTTAATTTTTACTTATTATTTTCCAGAATCCTCGTAGAACACGTTAGGCATTATTACCTAAATTTCCTCATCCAAGTAATTAACGTTCAGAAGTTTACGATAACATAAAAATTCATTTCGAGTACAATATCCAACTTGCCTTATAATATACAGACTAGGTCATTACTAGGTAAACTATAATAATGGAAAGAAATAAAGAGGAGTAAACATTGATAAATATGTTAAACCAGATTTTTAATATGTTGATATTGTATTATAAAGTAATAAGGAAAGCTTACGTTAGCGAAACCACACTTTGCGAGTAGGTACGATCAGCCGTTACGGGTATTAGAGAGTTTAAATACATTTTATAACGTTCAAATACGACTTGTAAAGGCTTTTTTAACTAGTTACGCTTTTTATTTAGAACTGTAATAACGCGTCAACCAAACTCTCTCAGTATATATCCCCAGACTGGTAATTTCCCTAATATAAACAAAAAAAACCTTACGATAGTTAATTATATAGACCCTGAATGGAGTTAACAGTATTATGAACACCTAAGGTTTAGTCTGTCAACCATAAATTGAAATTACTAGTTACGCTAACGCTAATAATAGTACAATTTCAACGTAATTGTAGACTGTAAAGACTATTATCGTAATAATAGTAAAATATGTTAATTTTTTGGAAAGTCTAGCTATTGGTTAACTTGCCACCCCTTTGTCAAACGAGAAAATATGAAGGCAATATACTATATCTAATACCATATTAAGTTCAAATATAATTACTTGAATTAAATTGCAAATTTTAAAGACGATGTAATAAGCAACGGTAAAGACAATACTAAAAAAATTAAATATCATAAAAATACAGCTTCTTAAACAGCCTAATTACTAGCCGAACACGCCTTTTCATACCTTTTGAACGATAAAAAACCTTATCTTTACCCTAATTAAGTATTTAACTTTTTATATACCTTAAACCTTTACGATTGTTACGCGGACCATACGTTTCAAGGTATTATACCAAACATAGGTGCAAGAAGGTAATTAATAAGAAGCTACTTATAATACATAACACTGGGGATTGAAAGCATTACAGCTATTATAATTAACCGTTATAATGCTATTAAAGCTAAATTTAACTTCAGATTAAGGGAATCACTATTGTTATTAGGGATAAAGGTCATTCAAACAATTATTAGGTCGATTGAGTTTTATATTTTAAAGACCTTTACCTCTTCCCTCATTTATTTTAAGTACATAAAGATCCTCGACGTTAACTTTAACGTCAACATTAATGCCAACTAGCTAGTTAAAAACGGCTAGAGATTTCCCCTCGCTTTAAGTAGAGGTACTAATAATTTTATCTTCAAGGCACCAAAGTAGTAGTGTTGAACCTAACAATGTTAGAAATATGTTAGCCATACCGGTGTTTTAACTACCCAACTGTTAATAGGTTCTAAAAGGTCTTAAAGTCTATAAGGTATAAAAATATGAAATACTTTTCCCTAAAAGCCATTAAAATGTTTTGTCACTACTATGAAACATATACTTAAGTTCCTCGAAGATTTAAGTTTATATTAAAAACGATAAAAATATTAATTATAAAGTTTGATGAAATATGTAATGATCACACTAAATACCCGTGAGTATATAGAAGGAGTCAGAGGGTTTATGTTATCAAGAAGGTAGCAGAAGTACTGAGTAAACAATATCGCAACCGTGCAAGCAATAATAAAAGGCCGTGAGGCTATTCAGATGTGTAGACTGAATACTTAGATTGACAACTGAAGAGCTATGAAGGAAATACTATCTATGTGGTGCTGACCGTGTCCTTATATCCTTTATCCTTTATAATATCTTTATTACTGTCCTGGGTTGGATTATACTGGATCGCTATGATCCTCCATTCTCTGGATCATCTTAGATCGCTATGATCCTTCATGATCCATCGCGTGACTTTGCTTAGTCATCATGGCTGACATATAAGATGTTCCCCGCCTGATGTATTAGACTTCAAGCTTCTCAGTGGCGCAGTTACATACTGGCCCGTTTCTTGACCTAACCGCTGTCTGGGTCATGAAAAAATAGTAGTATTTGCATTTCAGTAGGTCAACTTTACTATAAGTAAAGTTGACTGTACTTACTGCAAGTTGAGTGTATTTTTTTGTGTGAGCCTACTGTATTCGACTGTAGATCAAGTGCAATATGACCCCACTTCACACTAGGGCACAGGCAAAGCAATTAGACATAAAAATTACTGCGTATATCGGCTAGCGGTCTGCCAAACCTAGAACAATACATCCACCACTTGACCACGAAATACTACGATTACTTCGAACAATCGAGTCGACAACGTTGCAACGAGTAAAGCCTTACCAATACTGATCAGTGCTTATAAGGTTGAGCAAATATAAGCTAAACAGAAGAAAAAGTTACTTTTCGGTTACGTTTTACCTTAAACGACGACTAAAGTAAAGGAAATATTTTTACGAAAGTCCTTTAGGAATCACGCCGGTTTTTACGGCAATAAGTAGAGAAGACTTTTAAGTTGCGTCGGTTTTTACGGAAGTTTAGAGGTAGCGACGGTATTGTTATCGAAAATACTAAGAAATATTTTTATATTGTTTGGAAAAACGTTTAGATTGACTGTTAGAATTTTCGAATTTCAGCAAGTTGGTACTCTTCCATGGTAGTACTACCGCGAGTATTATTACTACAAAAACGACCAAATCCTACAGCCAAAACAATAAACAATATTTAACCTTTATATATAATAATAAAAAGAACTTTCGACCTTACCCTTTATATTAAACCTTTGACCTTATTATACTATTTCCATTTCCTTACGCCAATTTAATTGTTAAGATCGCTGTTTTGAGCGAAAATACTAATAATTACTAAATCGCATCAAGAAAGCTACGCTACCCAACCCAACACCGAGTCGCCAAGTTTCCATACGACTTTACGTCGAAACACCAAGTTTACAAGCTCCAAATTATTAAGTTCCTCGCCTATTAAACCTTATATAAGCTAGAACACTAAAAAGACTACTATAAGTGCTTACTTTTAAGCTATTACCGACACCGTTTCAAAAGAAGTAATTTAAAACTTCGAAACAGTTTTATCTAAACATTATAACTATGATCTTTGGGAATAAAATGTTAATAAATACTTAATCGAAAAGCATTTAACTAATTTTGTTGGTTGTTATATCTTCGAATATAAAGGCGGTAAAGATCTTAAGTGTATTTTGCGCAAGTATTGTAAGTTCTTCAACAATTAGATAATTCACATATGAAACGTAATCTAAAAGACTATTAAGTCCAAATTAAAGGATAAACTCGAGCACCGAAGTATTTACGTGTTAAAAGAAAACTCGACTAGGCTGGTAAAAACCCTTTTCGAGTTAGCCCAACTTAAAAAATGCCTTTAAGACCTACATCTTAAGGGAAAAGGTGTTGAGGAACCTTAACACCTTTATATGCGATTTAGGGGAACACCCCTATAATTTTAGCTAATTAAGCCTTTTTATATGTTAATGATAAGGAACTTGTTAACTTGCTCGATAGTTTAAGAATTTTACGTGACAGTATGGAGTATACTTTTAGCGGCGGCAGGGCTTGTGAAGTAGAGATTGTTAATAAGGCTAGAAGTATTAACGTTAGCGTTTTATACCAGTTAATTAAACAAAATCTTTGAGTGTTTCAAAAACTTTAAGTCCTTATCTCTCTTTAGCGATTTAATTGTCAGGCTCTTTAAAAACTCTTTTACGATAGGTTTGTCTACACAAGTAAGCCCACTACAGGTTCTACCACAGAACTTTACCCTCTGGGCTATGCGACTGGCAATTACTTTTAATACCGTGTTTCGGCGGCTTGAAGACTTGAATTGCCGGTAAGCACTAATGAAAACTAAGATAACTATTGCGACATGCTCTTAAAACCTATTGAAATGATTAATTTTAACTACAATCTTTTTACGAACTTGGTTAACATTTGAAACAACGTAGATAAGTATAACGGGAAGCCCTATAACCTTTTCAAATTGAATATAATACACCCTTTAAACATTTATAAGCGAATGGAGGTTTACCCTTTTAATTTTCACTTATTATTTTTCGAAATCTTTGTAAAGAACGTTCAAGATTATTACCTAACCTTTCTAAAACAAGTACCTAGCTCTTGAGAATTCTATAATAATATGAAAAGCCACTTCGAATACGACGTTCACCTAATCTAATACCATATGAATTAGGTTACTATATAGTGTATTACGATAATAGCGAAAAATAAAAAAGAATAAACACCAATAGATGTACTTAACCAGATATTTAACAAGTTCATATTATATTAATAAGTAATGTGGAAAGCCTATATTAGCGAATCCATTTTTTTGAGCAGGTACAATTAGCAATTACGGGCGTTAACGAATTCGAATACGCTTTACAACGCCTAGATGCCGTGTATTAAGGCTTCCTTAGCTAGTTACATTCCTCGTTTGTAATTGTAATAACACTTATAATTAACTCGTTTTGTATATACCTATAAACCGACAACTTTATTGACGTAAATAAAAAAGTCCTTACGGTAGTTAATTACGTCGACCGCAAATACGGCTATGGGAACCCTCAACGCCCAAAGTTTAGCTTACCAACTACAAATTGTAGGCAGTAACCACGTTGGCGTTAATAGGGCCAAGATTTAAGCAGATTTGCGAACCATAAGTACTATCGTAGTAATAGTAGCAAGATATGTTGAATTTGTGGTAAATTTAGTTGTCAATCAATTCGTGACCACTTAGCCGAGCTCAATAATAATAAAATAATGTATTATATACGTTAATTTATCACTTCTAAATAGGATTGATTAGATTAATTAGTAGAATTAGAAGGCGACGAGACAATTAACGGTGGTAATTCCGTTAAACAGATTAAATGATATAAAAATACTGTTTCCGATGCAGCTTAGTGATTAGCTAACCACGCTTTTTTATACCGTTAAGGAGGTAAAAACCCTTACATTTATTCTAATTAAGAATTTAGTCTGTTATATATCTTTAAACTCTGTTATTGTTACGCGAATCATACGTTTTAAGGTATTATGCTGGATATAAGGGTAGTAAGGTACTTAATAAAAAGTCATTCTTAGTACGTTGTATTACGAAATGAAAGTATTATAGTTACTACAATTAATCGTTACAATGATAGTAAGGCCAAAGTTGGCTTTAGATTTGACGAATAAATATCGTTATTAGAGATAACGGTAGTTTAAACTATTTTGGGACTAATTACATTTTATATCTTTAAATCCCTTACTTTTTTTCTTTTTTACTTAAAGGATATAAAGACCTTTGGCGTTAACGTTTATATTAACGTCGACGAAATGGTTAAAAATGGTTTGAGGTTTTCTTTCTCCTTGAAATAGAGGCGCCTATAATTTTATCCTTAAGGTCCTAAAACAGTGGTATTAAACCTGACGGAGTTGAAGATACGTCAATTACACCGGCATTTTGATTACCTAGTTATCAATAGGCTGTATGAAGTCCTTAAGTCCGTAGAGTATGAAGATATAGAATATTCTGTCTTGAAAGCTATCGAAATACCTTGCTATTACTGCTAAATATATGCCTAAACCTTTCGGAGACTCAAATTTACACTAAAAAACGATAAAGAATTTAATTGCGAGGTTTTATCGATGTATTTTATTTAGATAAAAAGCTTAATTTTTACGTTGTTTACTTTGCAACCTTTTTTTACAGAGCCAATTTTTTGAAATTCTTTTCAACAAAAGACATATGGGAAGTATTAAGGATATGGTGGATTAATACGTACTTAGTCCCACCTAACATCTTCATCCACAATATTAGTATCAACTTTATAACGGTGAAGTTTAAGGAAAATTATAGGATAATAGGTATTTAGTGTACATAAGTCCTTGTGAAGACCTACTAAAGCAATTAAAAGGTCGAAATAACTTATAACCTATTTCACTGAGAGTATAATACCTTATACTAGAAATTAAAAGTTTTACGAATCCGAAAGTACGCTTTTAATTGGTAGTGAAAGACCTAAATAATACTATGGGTTTTGACGTCTTAATACCAACATTACTAGTATTTAAAGCATACCTACGCCTAACGAGTAAACTTCCACTATTAGTAAGTACCTAAAAGCGAGTTATAGCTTACAGAAAAGCTTGAAAAGAATCACGGAAAGAATTAGCACGCCGTCACATTAATGACGCTTTTGATACCAGGAACGGCCTTATAAAATCGACGTATTTACTTTGCCGTTACAAAGTAAAATTTTCGTATAACAGGAGTTGGGCAAATGGAAAGACCTATATGAAACCTTAAGTATCGTTAACTTTAAAGTGGTTTTTAAAACTGCTAACGGTCTTTTGTCCTTTTGTATTACCCTGGCTAAGCTTTATATTAAGGCTATCAACGAGAAAGATCCTTAAGTTAAACAACTAAGTTAATACAAGCGTTTTTGATCCGTTATCGATAAGTCGATGAACCGTTTCCGACGCGGACGACCATCAAAGAAGAGGAACGTTAACAAGGTGGAATATAGACTTGGTCGTAACTATAACATTATTTAAGTAAATAGGAAAAAGAAAGATAACGAGAACTAAGTATTAAAATTTCAAGCGTAAGGTATTATGAAGATTTCCAGTAAACCTTTTAAGGAAATCTATAGAGTGGAGATTAATGGCTTATTGATTCGAGGAATTTTATAATTTGTGCTAAAAGCCGATTTTAACTTTCAAGACCTAAACGTTAAGATTTTTAAATCGAAGATCATTTACGAGGTTAAAGGTAAATTCACGGGGTAGCCGTACGAAAAGTTTAGCCTAATCGCTTAAAGGTACAGTAATAAAGGTAAACATTAAATCTTCACGTATTTACTAACGATTTATAAAATTAGCTAGCGGCTAATGTTTGTTTGAGTAGTAAGTTTGTTAGCCAAAATTAAAGGTAAGTTTATGCTTAATAGATGAAATATAACGTAAACCTATATGTAATTGATAACCAACTTATAAAGAATCATATTACTAAAACTGTTATAGAAATTAAGGTTTATCTACTTTTTGAAAGGGGTAAAACGATATATCAAGCTTTTGTATGAACTGGTTATAGTAAGCGCTTATTAGTTTTTAACCTAGTAATCGTACTTTAAATGACGGTTAGGTACAAAATTTTTAATATTCAACCCATGTTTGCTGGTAACGTAGGAGAAAATCTTTGGCCATATGGATATATAAATTAACGAGACACTTTTCATCGGAATAGATAGCTGTATAATATCAAAACAATAAGTGATTAAAAACTTCCAGTTTCAAAATTATAAGCCGGTAACGATAGTGGAGGAGGATAATTGATTTAAATTTAACGGATCTTTAATTCGTATATTTAGTATTAATAGTAACCTTAGTTTTCGCTAAAAGAGTTAAGGCATTGATTTGGCTTCAATCGTTAAAACTGATATGGTTAAGGCATGACGGTATTTGAAATATTGTGCTCGTAGCAGCTATATTATCACCTTATACCAACTATAGGCTTTTTATGGACTTTTTATTCCGGCGTAAATATAAGATTTGATAGGTAACGACTTTAACCAGTTTTATAATAGAACTAAATAGCAAATATGGAATTTGAACCGAAGAATTAATATGGGTTCAATTAACCTATCGAGGTTTAAGTTAATGATTTTTATGAATGGGTTTTTCGTAAATAATACCAACCTATGTTTACAAATCGGCTTCTCAATAACCTTGTTAATAAAGATAGGTGAGAAAACCAGTTTATTTTTATTGGTAGCCTAATTTACTAAATCTTCATTAAATGTAAACTTATTATACTAAACGTATTAACTCCAAAAGTCTACGGTATAATGACACACTTTAATATAAGTATAATACTGTTGGAAACCCTTAACGTCATTACTAAGAAACTGAAGATTCATCAAATCCCGGTAGTGATTTGTACCAATTCGAGGAGCTTGTTCGAATGTTTTTGGAACCTCGGAATTACCAGTGAAAAACGCCTAATAATTGACTTTATAATACTTCGCGAAGCCTAAAAAGGGAGAGAAATTAGGGAGTTTCGATAAACGATACAGATAATCCTACTAATGCTATGACTATATCATTACCGAATGAGGCTTTTGAAAGGTTTGTAAATAGTAATAGACTACCTATACGTATCAAAGGCTACGTTAATAGGCTGCCCGGAAAGCCCAGATTACGTAACAAAGGTTAGGAATGTGTTCGTAAATTAAAAGAATATTAGGGTAGTAATGATACTAACTTATTTAATTGGTATAGCTAAAGTAGAGAACTATCTAGGTCTGTAGCGAATTTTTTTATAAGAGTTGATAAAGTCGGATTTTGAAGCCCTGGGGCAATTGAAGATAATTTGGGTTAATCAGTATGCAAATGGGTGCATTTCAATACGAATGTCAATTAAAATTGATAGGGGTTTAGCTAGTTGACGAGGTCGCAATTCAGCGCTTACTGGAAAGGATTAGTCAACCACACTAACATACGCACACGAACTAAAAAGCCGCCAGTGTTGGAATAGTAGTATTTGCAGTGAAATAGGTCAACTTTACTGTAAATTAAGATGACTATACGAACTGCAAGTTAAGTGTATTGTTTTGTATAAACTTATTGTATTTAAATATAGGTTAAATGCAATATGGCTCTACTTTACACTAAGGCACAGGCTAAACAATTGGCCAGAAAAATTACTGCACAAACCGGCTAGCGGTTTACCAAATCTAAAACAATACATCTACCACTTGACCACGCAATACTACTGTTACTTGAACCAATCGAATCGACTACGTTACAATATCCAAAGCCCTACCAACAAAGTTTTTATTAATATATTTTATTTTGATAACGAGCCTATGTTCCATATTATAAATTTGGAAATCTATTTCTATAGTAATAAGTTGCTAAAGTTCCCATTGGCAAAGAATACGTTCAAAGCGTTAAAAATATTGTGGATTAATATGTATTTGAGATCACTTAACGTCGTTATCCACGATATGGGCACTAATTTTACAGCGCCAAATTTTAGGAAAATGATAAAATAATGGGTATTTAGTGTAAACAGATTCCTATAGAGATCTATTAGGGTATTAAGAAGGTTAAAATGATACACTTACTACTTCACTAAACGTACAACATCCTTACCTTGGATATTGAAAGCTTTACGAATCCAAAGGCACGATTTTAAAAAACGGTAAAGGTCCTAATCAAAATTATAGGTCTTAACAGCCTAATGCTAACGTTACGAGTCTTTAAAGAGTATTCGCGCCTGATAAATAAATCTCTACCATCAATTAGTATATAAAAGCGAGTTATAGCCTACGATAAAGTATTAATGAAAACTACGAAAGGAATCGGCATACTGTCAGGTTAATGATACCCTTAATATTGGAAACGGCCTTACAATAATCGACGTACTTGCTTTGATATTACAACGTAAAGTACTTATATGGTGGAAGCTAAGAAAATGGGAGGGCCTATATAAAACCTTAAGAATCGCTAATTTCAAAGTAGATATTCAAATTGTTAATGGGTTCGTAAATTTTCGTATTACCTAGGATAAGCCTTATATTAGGGCTACTAACGATAAAGACTCCTAAGCTAAACGACGGAGTCAATATGAACCTTCTTTACCAATTATTATCAAGTGAATAAGACATCGCCTATGCAGACGACTCCTGAAAAGAGGAATGTAGAAAAGAAAGAATATATACCGGGTTATATTTATAATACTACTTAGGTAAGTAAATGAAAGAAGGATAAAAAATACTTAGGATTAAAACTTCGAGTATAAAGTATTATAAAAAACCCTAACAAACATTGCTAAAAAAAAACTATAAGAGTGGGATTAATGGCTTATTAACCCAATGAGTTGTATGTTTTATACCGAAAGCCGACTTTAACTTTTAAACCCAAAATAACACGATGTTTAAGTCGAGGATTATCGATAAATTTAAAGGTAGAACTACGGGCTCGCTGTACGAAAAATTACTTTTAATGGTTTAAGGATACAATAATAAGGGCAAAGAATTAACCATTACGTAATCGTTAACAATCTAAAAGATTAGCTAAGTTTCCTTTTATCCCGGTAATAATCTACACTGACTCAAGGAATTTGTTGAAATAACTTTTAAATCTTGAAATCACTAGCGAAAAACGTCTAATAATAAATGTAATAACATTGTGTAAGGCCTACAAAAGGAGGAAGATTAAGAAATTCCGATGAATTAACGGTAAAAATAATCCTCCTGATGCTATAACAAAGGTATCGCCAAATAAATCCCGAAAAGGTTTTTGAACAGTAACATGCTAACTATACGTTCGAAGGCTACGTTAATAAACCTCCCCCAAAAAAAAACAAATCACGTAATAACGGTTGGTGATATACTGGCTAACTAAAAGATTGACAGGGAAGTGTAGAAATTAAGGATGGAAATCTATTTAATTAGCACGGCTAAAGTGAAGGTTTATATAGGCTTATAGCAAAAAACCTTTTCGTAAAAGTCGATAATGTTAGATCTCGGGACAATGTAACAAATAAATGCAATTGGGGTTAATTTACATTTAAATAGGCGTATTTCATTACGAAGGTAAATTGAAATTAAGAAGAGTTTAGCTACTTAACAAAGTCGCAATTCAATGCTCAATAGAAATAATTAGTTAACTATATTAGCGTACACGCACAAACTAAAAAGCCGCCAGTATTATAATTGTACTACATACGATATAGCAGGTCAATTTTACTTATGGTAAAGTTGACTATACTAACTGAAAGTTAAGTTTATCGTTTTGTGTGAGCTTACTGTGTTGGGTATAAGTTGAGTACAGTAGGTCACACTTCACACTAAGGCACGTACCAAACAATTGGCCATACAAATTACAGTGCAGACCGTCTAGAGGTCTGCTAAACCTAAAAAAATACATCTACCATCTGACCACGCAATACAAATGTTACTTTGACCAATCAATTGAATCGACGATGTTGTAACGTCCAATGCCCTACCAATACTACTCTTATTTCCAAAGGTATACTCAACCCCTCTAAAAATTTAAGTTTATACTAAAATAAGATAAGAACTTCAATTATAAAATCTTTGTTAAAGTATTATATTTGAATGACATGCCTCTTTTAAGTTATTAACTTTGTAGCCTATTTTTATTAAGCCAAGTTTTCAAAATCCTTATTGGCGAAAAATACACGAGAAATGTTAAAGATATTGTGAATTAACACGTATTTAGATTTACTTAACGTCATCGTTCACAATACCGGTACTAACTTTACAACAGAGTAGTTTCAAACGGACGTTGAGATAATAGGATTTCAATGTAAGCATATACCTGTTAAGGCTCATTAGAGAATTGAAAAGATCGAAAGGGTATACGAACTACTTCTTAACGTGTATAATATCTTTATGCTAAAGATTGAAAGTTTGACAGACCAGGAAGCACAACTTTAAATAATATTGAAAAACCTGAATAATACAATAGGTCTTGACGGCCTAATACTAAAGCTATTAATCTTTCAAAAAATACCCACATTTTACAAGTAAATCTCCACCATTAATAAATACTTAGAAGAGAGCTGTGGCTTACAATAAAGTACTAAAAAATTGTGGAAGGAATCGACACGATATTAAGTCAATAATTCCCTTAATACTAAAAAAGGCTTTAACATGATCAAAGTATTCTCTTTGCCATTGCGGAGTGCAATTCTCGTATAATAGAAGCCAGGTAAAAGTGATAACTCATATAATATTTTAAGTGTCAACAACCTTGAAATAATTGTTAAAACCATTGACAACTTTCTAACGTTTCATATAGAATAGGTTGAACCTTATATTAGAGCTACTAAAAAAATCGATCAATACTTCAAAAATAAATAAATAAAGCAATACAATCCTCTTCATCCTATTATCGATAATAAAACAAGATGTTACCAACGAAGAAAAACATTGGAGAAGAGAAAGGTTAAGGATGAGAAATATATACTGGATCGTTTTTACAATAATATGTGAGTAAATAGGAAAAAAAGATTGAAACTTAACTGTAAATCTTTGGGTATAAGATATTATTAAATTTTTCGAAAAACATTTTAATGGAATCAATAGGAACGAGATTGATGGACTTCTGATACAAAGAGTTGTATAATCTGTATAGAAAGTCAACTTCAACCTTTACAATCCTAATTTCACGATTTTAAAGTCGAAAATATTATACAAGGTTAAGGATAATATTACGGGGCTACCATACAAAAATTCACGTACAATCGTTCAAGGATACAGTGATAAAGGCAACGATTGGATTCTTACGTAGTCTTCAATTATTAAGAAGATTAATCAACGCTTAATAGTAACTTTTGCTGTAAGTTTTCCAGTCAATACTAAAGAGAAGTTCAGTCTTAATGCTCGCGATATAACACAAGCGTACACGTAGTCGTCGACCTATTTACAATGGATCGTATTATTAGAGCTATCATAGGAACTGCGTGCCAAATACCTTTTGAAGATAGTAATACAATATATTAAACTATTACATGGATTGGCTAAATCAGGCGTTTATTCATTATTAACTTATTATTTGCACTTTAAATTATGCTTAGTTATGAAAAAATTAACCTATAAACTCTATGTATTGGTAACGTATAAGAAAGATTTCGGTTTGGTAGGTATATAAATTGACAATATATTTTTCGTTAGAACTAATAGATTTATGGTATCGAAATAGTAAGTGATTAAAAACTCAAAGTTCTAGAACTGTATGCCGGTCCCAACTTTAGTAGATGGTATTAATTTAACATAAACGGATCGTTAATTCTTATGCTTAGTATTAATACTTACATTGATTTTCGCTAGAAGAGCTAGAGAACTAACTTAATTATAATTGACAGAATAAATGTAATTAAGACTTAACGGTATTTAGAATAATGTACACATAGTAGTAATATCGTTACCTAATACTAACCGAGGGTCTTTAACAACCTATCGATTATAGTATAAACATACAGATTAACAGATAGAAACTTTAACCGATTATATAAAAAGTTGGAGAAGTAGACACTAAACCTTTACTAAGTAATGAATATGGTTTAGATTAACCTATCAAAATATAAGTTAATTATTTCTACTAATGGTTGTTTCAAGAATGATAAAAACCTATTTTTACAGATTGGCTTTATAATAACCTTCGTTAATAAAGAAAAATTAAAAGAACAGTTTAGCATTTCCAAAAACCTGATACATTAAACCTTTATCAAATGAAAGAAGATTATACGAAGCGTATTAGCTTTAAACGTTTATAATATAATGGCCGGCTTCAATATAGGCATAGTATTTTAGAAAAAAAGTCAACGTCGTTACTAGGCAATCAAAGATTTCTTTTATCCTAGTGATAATTTGTATCGAATCGAAAAACCTGTTTAAATACCTTTTAATACTCGTAACCACCAACGAATAACGCTAGTTAATAAATGTGATATTACTACGTAAACCTTACAAAAACAGGAAAATTAAGGAGTTCTGAAGAATTAATAGCAAAGATAATCCCGTTAATTCTATAACAAAAAAGTTACGAAATAAGGCCCTTGAAAGGTTTATGGATAGTAATAAGCTGACCATACGTATTGAGAGCTACTTCAACAGGAGACCTAGCAGGACCAAGTCATGTGCTAACTAACAGGGATATGCTAATAAACTGGAAAACTATAAAAGGAATATAACCGTCCATAATAACTTCATTGAATGGCACAATTCAATTGAAGGTAATAGTAGGTTACTTAACCCACATAGGTCAAGTAACATTAATGAATAGCTTAACCCACGTTATTTAAGACGGCTAATGATAGCATTTAGCCAGTATATATAAGTTTGTGGTGCAGGACTTCTGCCTAAGAGTTAATAAAGTCAAGACTTGGAACCGTGGAGTGAACTAAGGTAATTAAAGCTAATTTGGATACTAAAGTCAATTGGAATGAACAGGGGTCTGACCAGTTAAAGATAACGTAATTCATTAGTAACTGAAAAATATTAGTCGATCACATTAACGTGTGCGTACGAAACAAAAAGCGCCGAGTGTTGAAATAGTAGTAATTACAGTACAATAAGTCAACTTTACTTACAGTAAACTTGATTATACTGACTACAGATTGAGTGTATTATTTTGTGGGTCTACTTCATTGACAGCAAGTCAAGTACAATATGTAATCACTTCACACTAGGGTATAGTCCAAACAATTGACCATATAAATTACTGTATAAACCAGCCAGCGGTCTGCTAAACCTAGAACAATACATCAACCAATTTCAATGCAGCACCAGTTACTTCGACCAATCGAATCAACTACATTGCAACGATAAAGTATTACCAACATTTACTCTTTTTTTATTCATTTATACCTAGTTAGATTCGAACCGTTTTACCCGGTTTTTGATTAACATTCAATAATAAAGATATTATTATTATTATCATTATCAGTATTGGAAAAGCAGTCAAATGCAGTACAGCCAAGTCAACTTTACTTGCAGTAAAGTTTATTGTACTGACTGCAAAAATGGCTGCAGTTTGTGGGATTGCACTGTAAGTGTAGTGCAGTAGGTGCCCACTTCAAAGTAGGGCACAGACCAAAGCGTTTGGCCATACAAATTAGTGTTCAGACCGGCTAGCGGTCTTCCAAACTTAGAACTTACACATCAATCAACAATATCAATGCAGCACCAGTTAATTCGACCACAGTGATTCGAATCGACTACGTTGCAACGATAAAAGCCTATTAACAACCAGCTTGTTTTCTATGATATACTGTTATTACTTCGACGTTATACAATTTATTTATCTTTTATTCATTAAAGTTACGAAATTATGTATAAGGGTTCAAAATTTAATTCAACATATTTATTATATAAAGGAATTCATATAAGTTATAATAACGATTGTATAATAACATATAAAAAAGGTTGTTACTGAATGGCGTTTTCTTATAAAACGGTTTCGGTTTAATTATAACGTTTAGCTTTTGAAAAAAAATATAAGTTGGATCATGTTTTAAAAAAATTAAATTGGTTTTTGAATTAATATCATATTATACTCGTCGTTGATTATTACGTTGTTGAATTTAATATTTCGGGCGGGAAACATCCCTGATTTTGCGTCGATTAACTTATCTGAGTCTTTTTGATCCGTTTCCGAATTAATAAGTCCACGATTATTAATCACCCGTTATAAACTTTATTAATAATAATAGTGAAATTGAATTTAAATTTTATGTTAAGGGTATTTCACAAGACTAGAATAAACCTTAGGTAAACCTCCCTCGTATTAATAATTCTTTAAAGCGATAAGTTTTGGTTAAATTGATAGATTCCATATACCAGATTTGGGAACCGATTTCGAACTTTTTGAATATCGCAGCTTTCGACGTTTTTCAATTCCATTATAGTTTAGCCGAGGATAATGATAAGCTTTACTACCTAGCCTGCTAGCAGGCTTAATTTGAATTCATTCTTTTCTAATTACCGAGATATTTGAAAGTTGTTGTTTTACAGTTTCTAAGCAGTGTGAAAGTTAATTTACGTGGGTTAGTAGTAGTAGTGGGTTAGTTAACCTATATAGGTTAAGTAGAAGTAGTGAGTGTGCTAAACTACATTGATTACGATGGCCTATGACTACAGTAGGTAAGTTCATCCACATGGGTTAAGTGGTATCAGTTGAGGGTTAACCCACATTGGTTAAGATGGCTAGTGGTGTTATAGGCACATTAACAAAAAAAAAGGGGGGGAAGCTATAAGAACAGAAGTACGTCAGGAGTAATGTCATGAACTAGTGCCTGAGATGGTGGTTACCAGTGATCTATCCCTGGTGGTTTCCATGCTTACGATGCTCTGAAGCTTCCTGATATGTGACCGGGCTACCCTCTTTCTATAGTCTATAGCAGCTTCTTAGTAAAGGTTTCTTCTTTTTCTCTTCATCGAGAATGATAGATATTATCCTACCACCTTAAGCGATATCTATGGCTCATTTCCTTTACATTCCAAGCAAATTAACAGGTTCTTCATTATCCTAGTTTAAAAAATAGATATTAATGAAAGTTTTAAGGTTTAATTTAAATAGTAATTTAAAGATGTTGATCTTTTAAAACGTGTATAAAGGCGTTAATAACCCTAAACACCCTTTCGTTTCTTTTAGAGGTCTTTATGTCGAGGATTGTAAGGATATTCTTTAAGTTAGGCCAATACGTAAAGATAATTTTCCAAAGAGACCAAAGTCTTTTCTATAATATATATTCCTTAGCGACCTACCTTACCTTTAGCCTTAACCTAACTTTTTCTTCAATCGTCTTTTGAATATTGATTTTCTAATCGTTGAAATATTTACTTAAGTAGAAAAAGCACGAATATTACTGTCGAAATAATCCAAGCTATTTTAGTGAAAAATATAATTACTAACAAAATTAGTTGGATGCTATTTGATTAAATCTTCATTAACATCTTTTCCCCAAAGTTTGTTATTGTAATGCACACAAAAAACGTATCCAAGGGCTTTAATCATCCTTATAAATTCCTAATCAGGTTTTATCTTAATATATTAGTCAAAAAGTTGATGTTTATTGGGGTAGGGTAGGGACTTGGCGATCTAGAAACGTGAGAACTTATTAACTTGATATGGAGTCGAGAGATCTATCTTTTTTAACGAGACTTGGAGATTCTTGTTGTTTTAGCCCATAACAGTGGTATTACTGTTTTTGTTGACTTATTCAATTGATGATTTTGTAATGTAAGAAAAAAAACAGTGGTATAAAGGGAAAAGTTGGTGTAAAGGGAAAATTTTAGTATATGAAGTAAAATCGAAAGTTATTTGTCATTATTATTTGTGGCTAAAGACCGCTTGACTTAGTAGTTTTTGTAATAGTAGTACCCTTAGTAGTAAAAATTTAGCTATTTGCCAACTTAACGATTTTTAATGCTTTTAGGCGGTTAATCTTAACACTTTTTTTTTCAAAACTAGTTTAATTAATATTTATTGGTGTTTTTAAGTAACGATACCATCGCTAACTCTGAACTGCCATTGTAGACTAATGCAATCTAAAAGTATTCTCTATTTACTACATTTATAGACTGATGCAATAGTAGAGGCTCTTTGCAAAAACCGTGCTTTTACCCTAGCTTTACCCTAAAAGTACCCGGAAAATAGCTGCTTTTTCTATCTATACAATCTATGCTTCATTTAATAAGCACTTATCAATGTTGACAGACCTATCCTGTTAATAGTCTTTAAACGTTACAATATTATTGATTCGAATCGTGATAGAATTAATAGTAGTATTGCGTGGTTAAGTTATGGATATATTGTTCTAGGTTCTTCAGACCGCTAGCCGGTCTTCACACCAATTTATATGGTCAATTGCTTTTCTCATGCCCTAGTCTGAATCGGACACATACTGTACCTAACTTAATATTGAATACAGTCAACCTAATTTGACTGAATTCACTGTAATTACTACTGTTCCAAGAGTTATAAAAATGTTAAGGTCTTTTTAACTGATGTTTCCACTATGAATATCAGAACTTTCCATTGTTTTTTTTTAATAAGTATGTTCAATTGATGGAACTTGAATAATTTTCTGTGGCATTGGACAATCTATATTTAATATACTTATTTATTCATCATATATTAGTATTTATATAGGTTGGAACAGATTTTAACTTGAACTCTGAAATTATTGGTGATTGAATTTCAATTGTTAAAACGTTTGAATTAAAATCGAGTTTTGAAAATATTGAATTTGGGTATATTTATCCTGCACGAAAATCAGAATTTTGTTTAGCATAGTAATTGGCTTTAATATATTTCGAATAAGAAGTATTTTGGATTCAATCTTGATTCTCGATTATGTAATTTTTGAAATAGTAAACCAAATAGTATTTGAGACAAATTAAACGAAATTATTGATATGTATTTAGTTAGTAACTACAATTAGCTATTCCAATCATTTATTAACGTAAGAAAATAAAGTATAAATTGTATTGGTAGGCCTTAGACATTACAATGTTTTCGATTCGATTGGTGAAAGTAACAGTAGTATTGCAGTAGTTAGATGGTAGATGTATTGTTCTAGATTTGGCAGACCGCTAGCTGATCTGCACTGTAATTTGTATAGTCAATTTCTTGGCCCGTACCTTAGAGTGAAGTGTAGCATATTGTATTCGACTTACACTCAATACAGTAAATCTCTACAAAGCAATACACTTGCAGTACAGTCAACTTTACTGTAAGTAAAGTTAACCTACTGCACTGTATGTAATATTATTCCAATACTAGCGGCTTTTTAGTTTGTACGCGTACGCCAGTGTAGTTAACCAATCTTTTTCGGTTGCTACTAAATTGTCTTTTCGTTACCTGACCAAACCCCTATTGATTCCAGTTAACTCCTATACTGAATTACACCCAATTGTATGCAAATTAACCCTATTTGACCTTAATTACTCCGCTGATCCAAGGTCAGAGTTTATTAACTTCTACAACCAAGTCTTCCATTATAGCCTTTTGTAACTTTAACTGTGCCATTTAAACAGATCGCTATTATTAATCCCCTGGCAGTCTTCCAATCTTCCAGCACATACTTATCCGCCGTTATTTGATCTGGGCTTTCCGGGTGGTTTATTTATATAGCCCTTAATGTGTATAGTCAGCTTGTTATTGTTTACAAACTTTTGCAGGGCTTTGTTTGGCGTAGTCTTCGTTATGGAATTTGCAGAATTATCTTTTCTATCGATCTATAGGAACTCCTCGATCTCTCTTCCTTCGTAAGCTTCGCGGAGTGCCATTACATTGATTATCAAGCGCTTTTCACTGGTGGTTGCGAGCTTTAAAAGGTATTCGAAAAGGCTCCTTAAGTCGTTATAAATTAACACCAGGATATAAGGAATCCGTAACCACCTAATCATGTGGTTAAGTGTCTTCTACAGTGCCATATCTACGTTAAAACCCGTTATTATTCCGTAAACCTTCGAAGCTAATACGTTACATGTACTCCTCTTACACTTGACAGAGGTCTAGTAAATTAGATTGACGACAATACTAAACTGGTTTTCCCGCCTATTTTCGTTAACGAGGATTATTATAAAACCTATTTGTAAAGATAAATCGGTATTATTTACAAAAGACCTGTTGGTAAAAATTATTAGCTAAGTCTTTCAAAAGTCGATTAATACCATATTAATTCTACGGTCTTGATTTCGCATTTTCCACTTTAACTTCTTATTTAGTCGGTTAAAATCTTTATTCATTGATATTTATACTTGTGTTATAATAGATAAATCGTATAAGGATTCCGGTTAATATAAAGTAACAATATAGCTACCATGTGTACGCTGTTTTAAGTACCGTTAAGCTCTAGCTTTATTAGTCTTGTCGATTATGGTAAAAATAACTCTTTAGCCATTTTAGCGAAAGTTTAGGCTGGTATTAACACTAAGTATACAGATTAACGATTTACTGAAGTCTAGTTAGTTGTTTTCCGTTAGCGTCGTTACCGGCTTATAATTCTAGAATTTAAAGTTCTTGATTGCTTAATGTTTTAGTGTTATGAAGTTAGCTGTTCCGACGAAAAGGGTATCGTTAATTTATATACTAATTATGCCGAAGTACTCTTTTTACGTTATTCATAAGTATGGATCGTATATTAAAGACTTTATTACTAGTCGGGACTTAAAGTGCGATTAGTAAGTTAAGAACTGGTAAACATCTACTTTAGCTAATCCGTATAATGGCTTAATATAACGTATTATTGTATCTAGAGAATATATAACACAGAGTTCTGTTATGACCCAAGAATATAGAAGGGTCAGAAAACAGGCGAGTATGGGGCTAAGCTACTAAGAACCTGATTTCCAACACATCAGGTGGGGATATCTCTTATGTCAGCAACCTTAGGGCTAGGGTTAAGCACTAAGGATCATTGAGATCATTTTTCGATCCAACAGATCCAGGATCATTAGGATCATGTTTCGATCCAACATGATCCAGCACTGAAGGCGTATGAAGGATTAAGGATATAAGGACACGTTCAACACCACATAGATAGTATTTCCTTCATAGCTCTTCAGTTGTCAATCTAAGTATTTAGTCTCAGTATATTCTGAATAGCCTCACGTCTTTTGATCATTACTTGCACGGTTGCGATATTGTTCACTCAGTATCTCTGCTACCTTCTTAATAACATAAACCTCCTGACACCTTCTATATACTCACGGGTTTTTAGTGTGATCATTACAAGTTCCTATAATAACTTTAATAATATAATTTGGTGTAAATCCGTTACTAACTATATATAGGCTTATATAATATTACGGTTATTAAGTATAAACTTGCCTTTAGATCTGGTTAGTGAATTTGTTATTAGGGTAGTTACTAGTCGTTAGCTGATTTTTTAAATTGATAGCGATTACGTAAAAATCAAATACTTGTTTTTATCGCCGTATATTTAAGCGATTAGTTGTGGCTTTTCGTATAGCTGCCCCGTAGTTTTACCCTTAACCTTGTTGATAAACCTTGACCTAAGGATAGTGATATTCGGGTCTTAAAAGTTAAAGTCAACTTTCCATATAAATTATACTACACCTCGAATTAGTAGACCATCGATCTCGACCCTGTCTCTTTTTTTAAAAGATTTACCGAAGGTTTTGATAATCCCTTATACCCTAAATTTTACTGCCAAGTCTTTTTTATCTTTTTCTTTTTTTTACTTACTTATATAGTATTATAGATACGGAACGGTATGTATTTCTA
>JASMMZ010000005.1:22151951-22176592 GCA_038502455.1 Anisogramma anomala | reverse complement strand
CGCATTAGCAGCGTTTTATTAGTTTATTAATAACGGGTAAAGAAGATTCGTATTAGCCCGGTTGCTTGGTTTGAAGATCTTTATCGTCAGTAACCATAATATAAGTCTTGAACTGTGTAATAAGAAATAATATATAACCGTTAGTAATTTTAAAAACCACTTAAGAGTTTACGATACTTAATATCATATACGGCCACTTCCATTTACCAGGCTTCTGCTATTCTAGGACTTTACTTTATAGTGGTAAAGTAAGCACGTAGATTATTATAAGCCCGTTCTTGGTGTTAAATGCGTTATTAATCTGTCGGCGTGCCGATTCTCTTCGCAATTCCCTCAAAGCTTTACTGTAAGCCGTAACACGTTTCTAAGTACCTGCTAAAGGCGGAGATTTACTCGTTAGGCGTAGGTACCTCCTAAAGACTAAAAGAGTTAGTACTAAGCAGTCAGGGCCCACAGTGTTATTCAGACCTTTTACTACTATTTGTAAACGTGCTTCCGGATCTATAAAGTTTCCAATCTATAAATTAAGGATATTATATGCTTAGTGAAGTAGGGCGTATGCCTTTTTAACTTTTCCGATACTTTAATAGGCTCTTATAAGTACCTGTTTATACTAAATACCTATTATCTTGTAATTTTTCTGAAATTTAGCCGCCGCAAAGTTAGTGCCGGTATCGTGGATAACGATGTCAGGTAGTCCCAGGTATATATTAATCTACAATATTCTTAACGTTTTTCACATATCCTTTGCCGAAAATAACTTCAATAACTTGGCTCTATAGAAAAATGTTACGTAGTTAACGACGTAAAAAATAGGTTTGCTTCCAAGTAAAATATATTAATCAATATTTTACAGTTAAAGTCCTTGTTGTCTTTTAATGTAAACTTAAATCTCCGGGGAGCTTAGGCATACGTCTGGCAGTGGTGATAAAATCTTTTAATGTTTTTTAAAGTTAAGTATTCCATATTGTTAAACCTTACAGACTTAAGGACTTGATATAGCCTGTTAATATTTGTGTGGTTAAAGCGCCGGTATAGTTAACTTATCTCTGGCTCCGTTAGATTTAATACTATTATTTCCGAACCTTAAAGATAAAACCATAAGTGCCCTTAAAGGCAAGTAAAAACCTTTAGCTGTTTTTAACCAGCTCGTCTACATTAACGTTCATATTATTGTGGAGAGTTTTTATATCCTTTAAGCAAAGTAAAAAAGGGGTAGGTAACTTAAGGATGTGGAACGTAATCTCTTTTATAATAATTTGAATTACAGTTATTTCCAGTAACAATAGTTATTCGTTTAACTTAAAGTTAACTTTGGCTTTATGAGCATCGTGGCGATTAATCTCAGTACCTGTAATGCTTTCCCTTCATAGTACCACATATTGCGAATAGCCTCCTATTAAGTACCTTAACGCTCCAGCATTTGGCATAATACCTTAAAACGTATAATCCGCGTAACAATCGTGAATTTTAAAGGTATATAAAGGGTTAAGGGTATATTTAGGGTAAAGGTAAAGGTTCTTACCACCTAAATGGTATAAAAAGATATAGTCGGCTAATTATTAGGTTACTGTATTAAAAGTAATATCTTCGTCCGACTTAATCTATTTAGGAGAGTTAACAACGTTAGTTAGCTTATCGCCTTTGGTATTTACAACCTGGTTTAAGTAATTTTATTTTAAAGTAATAAGGTACTAGATATAATACATTGTTTTCCTGTTATTACCTTCAGCGAAGAGGTGGCGAGTTAACTAGTAGACGACCTTACCATAAATCTAGTATCTTTTACCACTATTACGACTATTATGCTTATAGTTAACAAGTTCGCCTAAATCTTATTAATGTTAATGTAAGTATTACCCTCATTTTGGGGTTGAGGTTAATAGACCTAACCTTAGGCGGTGTAAGTGTTTATACTTGCGGTCAACGTAATTAACTACCCTAAGGTCTTTTTTATTTACGTTAAGGAAGTGCCGGTTTAGGAATACATATCGAACAAGTTTGGTGTACGTGCTATTACGGTGGCAAGCGAGGACCGCAATTGGCTAAATAAGCCTTTATAGGTAGCATTTAGGCGTTGTAGGGCGTATTTAAACTTATTAACGCGTAATAGCTATCCGTACCTGCTTGAGAAGTATGGCTTCGTTAACGTAAGCTTTCACTATTGCTTTTTGACACGTTATTAACTTATCAAGCATTTAATTAGGAATATCCATTGGTAATTTCTCATCTTTTTTCTTTGTCATTATTATAGTTTACCGCGTGGTGACCCAGTTTATATAGTATTATGTAAGGTGAATGTCGTATTCGAAGTGACCCTTTATGTTATCATAAATCTCGTGAAAAGTGGTGGCACTCGTTAAAAAGGTTAATTAATAGTCTTTAACGTAACCTATAAGGATTCAGGGGAATAGTAAGTGAAAACCAGAAGGTAGGACCTTCATTTACTTACAGATATTTAGAAAAGGCATCATTTTAGTATCGAAAATGTTATAAGACTTTTCGTTATACTTTTTTGTATTATCCTAGATTTTACCAAAGTCCGTTATTAACTTTGAATTAATGTTAACCATTTTAATAGGTTTTGAAAAAAGGTCGCGATAATTATTCCAGACTTAAATAGTATTTCCTGGTGGTTTAAACCTTAAAGCTTCCGAAACACAGTATTAAAGGTAATTTCCAGTCGCTTAACCCAAGGATTAAAGTCTTGTAGTAAAGCTTATGGTAGGTTCGCACGTGTAGGTATATTTAAAAGAAAAGAGTTCTGAAGGGTTTTAACGATGGATTTACTCAAGAACTATGGGTATTTGACGGTTTTGGAAGGCCTTACGATTTCGCATAATTTACTAATATAAAGCGTTAACGTTAATACCTTTAGTCGCGTTGGCAGCCGTTACTTTGCGCGCTTTACCGCCGCCGAAAGCATACTTCGCGTTGTTACGTAACGGTATTAAATTACCGAACAGGTTAATAGGTTCCTTATAGATAACGCATAAAAAGCTTAAATTAGCTAAAGGTAGGTTAGGGATCCTTTAGAACGTGTGTAAGGATATTAAGTTTCCTTAACGCCCTTTTTTTTAAACCGTAGGTTTTAAGGTCATTCTTTAAGTTAGGCCAAATTAAATAAGGTTTTTACCAGCCTTGAAAAGATCTTTTCTGGCACGTAGATCCCTCGGCGTTTTAGTTCTCTTTTTAACTTAAACTTGATAGCTTCTCGGATTTTTTTCTACATATTAATAGTTTAGTCGTTGAAAAACTTACGATACTTATAGAAAGCATAGTTACTGTAGTCACATTTTTCTCCGTTATCTTACTCGACGATATAGTTATCGACAAAGTCAACCAGGTGTTTTTCGATTAAGTTTTTGATAACGTCTTCGTTCCAAAGGTCACAGTTATAGTATTTGGAAAAAGTAGTTCCAAACGCTTTAATCGCGTTTTTCCTAACGGGGTCGGTAATAGCTTCAAATTAAGCGTTGGAGGTAGACATCTTGATACTTGTGTAAGGCTTAGAAAAGTGTGTAAGGCGAGGAACTTAGTGATCTTGGACGTAGTGACTTTGTGTTTTGGCGTGAAGTCACGTAGAAACTTGGCGATTCGGCATGAAGTCGCGTAACATGACTTTTTTGACGTAACTTGGTCTTCTCGCTCAGATCAGCTAACTTGAAGATTGAAGTTATGTGGGAAGTAAAAACAATGAAATAGGGCAAAGTTTTGGTGTAAAGGGTGAGGTCGGAGGTTGTTGTTGGTGGTGGAGGTTGTTTAGAGTAGGAACTTAATCGTTTTTCTGCAGTAGTGATACCCGCAGTAGTACCGACTTAGCCGTTTGCCAACTTACCAAAATTTAAGATTTCTGACAGTTAATCTCAACGTCTTCAAAAAGGATTAATGAAGATTTCTTGGTGTTTTTCAAGTAGCAATACCGTTGCTTACTTCCAGATTGCCATTGGGGACTAACGTAACCCAAAAATCTTCTCTGTTTTCCTGCCGTTGGGGATTGGCGCAGTACTAATAAAAGCCCTTATAAAAAATCTTCTACCCTAGCCGCCGTTGTTGACGTAAAACGTAACCGTAAAGTAGCCTTTTCTTTTACTTAGCTTATTTGTATTTAACCTAGCAAGCAAGCACTGATTAGTATTGGTAAGCCTTAGACATTGCAACGTTGTCGATTCGATTGGTCGAAGTAATAGTAGTATAGTAGTAGTCAGATAGTGGATGTATTGTTTTAGGTTTGGAAGACCGCTAGCCGGTCTGCACTGTAATTTGTATGGCTAATTGCTTGACCCGTGACCTAGAGTAAATCGCAGCGTACTGCACTCGACTTATGCCCAATGTGGTAAGTCTCCACAAAGCAATACACTTACAGTACAGTCAAATTTACTATAGGTAAAGTTGACCTACTGCACTGCATGTAATATTATTCCAGCAAATTGAAATATATTTTATTTTTATATTGTTGTAACTTCTCAAAAGTTTCCACATATTTGTAGATTCAATAAGATCATGATATATTCATTATATAATTAAACCTCTAATTTGTTACTTATTACAAATTACGATGGTTAATATTGAAAATGTTGTCAATTTTGATTATTATCAATTAATTAGCCAACCAAATCAGCGATTCAATCAAATAAATTAAATTCTGTTAAAAAACCTAATCAATTACAATGCATTCAATGAATAATACATTGAACTACACTATATTATATCAATGGTATAGTTGGTAGAGTTAATAATTACAATACTGACAACTTTATTAAAATAGTAGTTAATTGCAATACAATCAAGTCTATTATATTAACTTCAGATCTATTACAGTTCAGTGTTCAATTCGGTATGGAGTATGAGATAAGGAATTGCCTATGCAAACTAGTATGTAGACCGGCTAGCAGTCTGCCACATATATAAAAAAAAAACATCACTTTCAAGGCAAACACCATTCACTTCAACCAAAGATTCAAATCGACTACATTATAACAATAAAAGAGTAAAAACACTGGTTAGTGATTATTAGATTAATGATATATAATCGGGATAAAAAAAAGCCCGATTTTCCGGGTTTTACGCTTTGAAATTATGTAATGTGGAGGAAACATCACTGCAAAATACTATTATAAACAATGGAGTTATTTGCAACAAGAAATGAGGAATTTTTTGAGACTGTATAGTTATCTGGGTTAGTTCAAAAGTGGCAACAGCATCGCCAAATTATTGAAATATTTTCATTGAACTATTTCAAAACTCAAATTTTGAAATTAACCATGAAATATCTCAAAATTAAAACTCTTATTCAAAGATTATCAACAAATCGTTAAAAACTCTAGAGTTGGCAAAAGAATAAATAGATACTGAAAACCGTTAAATACAACAGCACTAAAACAATAAATCATAATAACAAATAACAAAATATATACCTTATCACAATAATCTTTGATTTCACCTCAGAATCGCTAATTAAGAGAACAACTATCTAAATATACTCCGATAACGCTAAAATCAATATATTTTACCGAATATATTGGAAAGTGAGCAATCAATAACCTCGGTTTCAAGTTTGACAATCACTTCGAGAACAACTTATAACAAACAAATACTGACAAGAAATTCAACATTAAGTGCGAAACCAATTACATCGGTTACTTTACTCTTTACTCGGATCTAATAGGACTAGACTAAAAACTTCATACTATTAGTAACCTTATCGAATACTTTGAGTATTAATCAATAAATTTGTGGGGAAGAGTACCAAACGCGGTTAAAGTAAGAATAAGATTCAACCTACTTAAACAGGTAATCCCACTTCTAATGAAACTAGGAAAACGAGGTATATTGACGAATGTACTCTACAAATTCATCAAAAATTTAATCCTTGAATTAATAATTGAAAATCAAGGCAAAAGTATTACTAGCAACAATATTTCTCAACAACCTTATTCACATTCGTAAAATAAAGATTTTGTGGATATTACTTTATACCCTTATAGATAGTATACATAGGTCTAGTAGCAGTGCAGTGTATTACAGGGTGCACTCCTGTAGAGTACACGGTAATGTGTCACGCTATAGGCTGCACTCTTGCAAGACGCAAAGTGCATTATGTATGGAGCGGTCTGGAATGGCTATTCCAGACCGAACGGCAATGCATGGAGCGGTCTAGAAGAGGTATTCCAGAGTGGTACGCTCTGGGCGAGGGCTTATAAGCACTCACCTGTGGCGTGCACCTCTGGATGCTTCTTCTTGAAATATCCAACTTTTATACTACAATGCCAATCTTTCTGATTACTCTTCTACTTACCTATTCACGTGAACAAGTATTTAAACCCTACCAAAAGATTTATAAAACCTAATAAAAACAAATTTCAGAAACTCCTATTATATAATGATTCCAAACATTCATAGCATTTTTTGAAAGGGAAAAAACTTGAATTGATCTAAATATATCGAATGTTCTTTAAGTTTGTCGATTCTTGAAACAAGAAATTTTGAATAAAAATAAAGACTTCAGCACACCTACTATGAAAACAATTAAACGGATTCTCCACATATTCAATTCTAATAAGATTGCTAACACTAAACTTAAAAATATTGAAGAAATTGGTTTACCGTAAATCAACGATTGGTACGACAACTAGCTTTTTTTCTTTAAACTCCGCGAAAGATAATTATCCTACCAACTAACACTTCCAATCCAAAAACCTAGACAAGCTATACGACCAATATGATACCTTTTACCTTGGAGATATGATTATGATGGGTATTGATTACGTAACGATTATAAATTTCGGAAATATGTGGTAATAGAAAAGAGTATAACTGTTGGAATAGCAGTCAAATGCAGTACAGAAAAGTCAACTTTACTTACAGTAAAGTTGATTATACTGACTGTATATTAGCAGAAGTTTATGAGGCTGCACTGCAAGTGCAGTGCAGTAGGTGCCCACTTCAAAGTGAGGCACAGGCCAAAGCGTTTGGCCATACAAACTAGTATGCAGATAGGCTAGCGGTCTGCCAAACTAAGAACCTACACACATAAATCAATAATATAAACGCAGCACCAGTTATTTCGACCATAGTGATTCGAATCGACTACATTGCAACGATAAAGACCTACTAACACTGATTAGTACTTATTAGGTTAAGCACAGATTGGCTAAGTAAAAGAAGAAGCTACTTTCTAGTTACGCTTTGCAATTGCGCAAGGTAGAGGGAATATTCTTACGAAAGGCCCTGAGGCTACGTCTACTGTTCACAGGTAGCTAAAAGAAAGACTTTCAAGTGCGTCTTCTATTTACAGGTACTTGAAAGTAGCAACGGTATTACTATCATCGAAAACACCAAGAAATCTTCATTGATCCTTTTTAAAGACGTTGAGATTGATTGTCAGAAGTCTCAAAGTTTGGCAAGTTGAAAAACAGCTAAGTCAGTATTACTACGGGTGCTACTACTGTAAAAACGACTAAGTCCTTACGCTAAACAACCAAAACAAACAAACTTTGACCTTTACCACCACCAACGACCTTCGACCTTACTTTCCACACCAAACCTTTGCCCTACTTTACTTTTTTTACTCTCTACGCTACGTTAATCGTCAAGTTTGCTGCTCTAAGTGTAATCACTATGTTATGCTAAAAAAGCCACGTCACGCGATCCCACGTTAAAACGCCAAGTTTATACGCCTACGAATCACCAAGTCTTCAAGCCCCTAGATTATCAAGTTAACCACCAAAACTTACACTATATCTCTTTAACCTTCGTTACAATGGTTTTAAAGCATGTAGGATTCTCCACTATCGACGACCCTGCTAGAAATGAGGTAGTTAAAACCCTCGAAACCACCTTTATTAAATACTTCGACAACAAACTCTGGATTAAGGAAGTGAACGAAAATTTTACTCCCGAATACCTTATTAATTACGTCGGTTACTTTATTCTCGACGTCACCTACAATAATTAAAACACGATTATTAAAGCTTTTTACAACTATATCGATTTTTTTAAAAACTGGAGTTTAAATATATGAAAAAAGATAGAAAAGTCAGTTAAAGTTAAGTTAAGGGTTAACTTACACCGACGAGGGATTTTACTACCTTTTAATGTCGGTAAAAAAGATAAATTCGTCGACGTACTATACGAGTGCGCTATAGATAAAAACCCCTAATAAACTTTAATAAAGGGTGAAGAGGTTGCTGGTAACGGTAACCCACAACGATTATATACACGTTCGTAAGGATTTACTCAAGCCTAAATGAGTAAATACGAGGAACCGATAGATATATACCTCTTAAGCCCTTAAATTCACAATTCTATTAAGTAGGAGCCCCGCTGAACCCCTTAACAACAAGAGGATTATCGCCAAGTTCCCCGCAACGAAAACCCCGAGATCTATTTCCCCTAAGCTTCTTAACACGTCTAGTTTCAACAATCAAATCGATAAAGTACCGGCTTTACACACAAGCCTTTTATAGGCACAACCACCGGCTTTTTCATTTTAAACTTAGCTAAAGGTAACTATCCTACCTATTAATACTATTAACAATCTTAGTCTTTTTTCCAGCCGAACGAGGATTACGACTAATATATTACATTTACCTCTCAATGCGTCCCTATAAAGGATACGTAATATATAGAAATTACCACGTTTATTAAAATTTAAAAAGGTAAAAAAAAGTATAACAGTAAGTTGTATAATCTCCTCGACATTAAGTTACGCCCATTTTTTAACATTTACCACCAAATAAAAGTTAAGCTATTAGGTTTTCACTCTTTATTTTCCAATATCCTTACCGGATAAACTAAGCATTACTACCTCTGATACCTTACGAATTATACCTCTTTTCGCGAAATCTACAAAAACATAAAGAGCCATTTCGAATACAATATCAATCTCGTCCAATATTATACGGATTAAAATATTATGAAGTAATCCTATATATTAGATTACAAGGAAGAGTTGAAAAGCAAAATGAACTTTTTAAAATAAATGCTTAATAGGCTAATACTTTGCCAACAGGTAATGGGAAACATAAAAGTTGGCGAAAGCACCTTATGTTAACAGGTCCGGCAAGCAATTACGGTCCATAAAAAGTTCGAATACGCTTTATAATGCCCTGATACTACCTAAAAAGGGTTCTTTAGCCAATTGCATTCCTCTTTGGCAACCGTAACTACTCGAGTTTCCGGTTCGACCGATATATACCTATAAGCTCCGGAATTTAACGACGAAAAAGATCATTTTAATTCGTATTACATTAATCGAAGGTACGAACGACCCAAAAAATACGGTTAACAAAGGGTTTGGACCTTTACCTACGGAAAATGGTATTCACCCTTTTCAAAATCTTTTAATCAGCTAAGTAAATTTAATTTAAACGCCAAGAAATGATGGATTTATGGCAAAAAAAAGCTATTAGTCAACACGCCATACTATCGTCAAACGTAACGAAATATAATTAATATACTATACGTAATACCGTTTTACTTTAAAATAAAATTATATAAAACGTATTACGCAATTTAAAGAAAGTAAAATTAAGGAAAAGGAAAATGAATCGAAGGTTATCGGCTTATATAAAGATACTAGTACTAATACCGATACTAAACCAGAAGCCACATAATAACTAGCCGATTATATATTTCTATAACGCCTTATAGGTAAAAACCCTTACCATCGTTATAATGATAAAGACCCTAGCCATATATACCTTTTTATTATTTAAAACCGGTACGTAAAGTAAATATTTTAGGGGATTATACCGGATACAGGGGTAGTCAAGTACTTAACAGGAGGTTATTTGCAGTATATCGCGTTACAAAGAGATACTAATACTATTACGAAACTTAACTACGCGAATATTAATAAGGCTAAAGTTAGCTTTAACCTTGGGAAAGATATATTTTTACTGTTATTAGCCTTATTATTTTCCATATCTTAAAATTCCCTACCCCTTTCCTTTTTTGCCTTAAATATATAAAAAACCTCAATGTTAACGTTAATATTTGGACTAATAAGTTAATACATATGAAGGCCAGCAAAAGGTTTTTACTTAACTTTAAGTAAAGATATATTCAATTTTATCTTTGAAAATTAAAGGTAATAGTATTAAAATTAACGATGGTAAAACTTCGTTAACTATATCGCAGGTTTAACTACCTAATAACTAATAAGCTTTACAGGGTTTTAAAAACAACTAGTTACGAAGATATAAATTTACTAGTACTAAAGGCAATTGAACGCCTTTACCTCTATTGCCAAATACACTTTCAACCCCCTTGAAGGTTTAAGTTTAAGTTAAAGAAAAATGAAAACTTTGACTCTAAAATCTTCGTAAACATATTTTATTTAAACAGCAAACCAGTATTCTACGTTATGAACTTTGCCACGGCTTTTTACAACGCTACATTACTTAAAGCTATTATGACGAGAGAAATATAAGAAGTATTACATACTTCATAAATCTATAAGTACCTTAGCCTACCAAAAATATTAATTTACGATACCGGTACCAACTTTATTACGATGAAATTTTCAACTAATATAAAGTTAATAGGGATTTAATATTAAAAAGTTTTTATAAAGGCTTACTAGAGTATTAATAAGGTTAAAAGGGTAGACTCCCCTTTACGAAGGGTTTACGATATCCTTACATTGAAAATCGAAGGCTATATAAACTAAAAGGCACACTTTCAAATAGCGGTAAAAGGTCTTAATAATACTATTAACTCTAACGGACTTATACCAACTTTATTGGTATATAAAGCTTACCTACGTATAATAGTTAAGTCGTTACCATCGTGAAATACATAAAAGCATGCTATAATATATAGAAAAGCACTAAAGGAACTGAAGAAGGAATTGGCACACCTCTAGGTTAATAATATCCTTGATACCAAAAACGGACCTGTAATAATAAACGTACTTTTACTACCCCTTTAAGGTAAAGACCTTACGTAACGCGAATCAGACAAATTAAATAAGCCGTATAAAATCTTTAATATTATTAATTTAAACATAATAATTAAAACTATCAACAGCCTCATAAGTTTCTAAGCTATATAAGTTAAGCCGTATAAAAGACTCTACAAGTTCAATAAAGATCCCGACGTCGAAGATCTTTGAGCCGAACGACTTAATGAACATAAACCTCCCGAGCCGATTATTAACAAACCAATAAAACGTCGACGGTATGGAAGACCACCCAAAAAAGGATACATACTAAAAAAAAAATGGAAACTATATACCTAACAGAGCATATACAACGGCGTAAGTGTCTTAAAAGGAAAATTCTAATGGAAAACTTACCTTTTAACTGTATACCGAAAACATTATTAATACGCCAAGCAAACTTTTTAAGAAAAGTAACCAAGAGGAAATTAACCACCTCTTGTTACAGGTTGTTATACAATTTATACTGTTAACGTAATTCGAAAGTTAAAATATTACTATTTTTAAATCGAAGATAATTTACGAGGTTGAAGGCAAGACTACGGACCGGCTGTATAAAAAGTTACAGCTAATCGTTTAAAAATTCGGTAATAAAGGTAAGGATTAAATTTTCACTTAATTTCTTATAATCCAGAAAATCAGTTAACTTTTAATTGTCGTCATTATTATTAGTTTAATTGTTAGCGAAAAACGTTAGTTTACATTGAATAGCAGAGACATTACGCAAACATACATGTAATCTACTACTGATTTTTAGCGGATTGTATTACTAGAACTACTAAAAAACCTAAGGGATAAGTCTCCGGCTGACACGATAATATATTGTATTAAGCCACTATAAAGACTGGCCGAAACTGGCGTTTATTAGTTCCTAACGTATTAAATATACTTTAAAAATAGGTTAGGTATAAAGACTTTAATATTTAACCAGTACCTATTAATTACAAAAGGCAAAAACTTTGGTATCGTAGGTATGTAAACTAACGATACCCTTTTACTTAGCGATATTAGATTTATAACGGCGAAACAACGTGTTATCGAAAAGTTAGGACTTTAAAAGTGTATATTAATTAAAACATTGGTTAAAGGCATATAACTTAACTTTAACAAGTCGGTACTCCGTATTTATAGTATTAAAACTAAAAACAGCATTTACATTAGCCTATGTTAAAAGGGGCAAGCTAAGAGCATAAATATTATCGACAAGTCTGATGAGATAGAGGCATAAAGATACCTAAAGCAAAAGGCCTATACGGCTTACATTATTACATTATATTAACCGAAGGAATCATACGACCTTTTCATTACGGCATAGGTACAAAAGCCATAAGATAACAACTTTAACAAGTTAAATAAGCGGATTTAATATAAAATGGATTATATAAAAAGAAAAATCAACATAATCTTTATAAATTTAACGAAAACAAAGCTGATAATCTTTATAAAAGGTTTATTTGCTAATAATACTAACATTATATCGTAAATCGGCTTTCTGATAATACTTGTTAACGAGGATGAGTCTAAATGGCAATTTACGATTACCGGAAACCTTATATACTGGATATCTGTTAAGTATAAACGTGTAACCCGGAGTGTGCTGGCCTTAAAAATCTACGGAATAATGACAAACTTTAACATCGGCATAATAACTGACGGTACATTAAGGATTATCACCAAACAGCTAGGTCTACCTCCAACACCTATAATTATATGTACCGACTTCTAAAGCTTTTACGAATGCCTATCAAAACTAGGTACAACCAACGAAAAACGCCTAATAATAAACGTAATAACGTTAAAGAAGGTATATGAAACCCGGGAAATCGATAAGTTCTGATAGATTAACGGAAAAGATAACTCTACCGATGCTATAACTAAGGCCACACCCAATAACAGCCTGAAACGGTTTTTGAACAGTAATACGCTAACCATACGAATCGAAGGATACGTGGATTTCCCAACACGTGATGTAAAGGATTGCCCTAACAAACTGGAAAACCGCCAGGATAATAGTGAAGATAATAGTAGCTTAAACTACTGGCAAAAGGTACGCAATTAGTGGCGTATTTGATTTACGTAGGTCTGTAGCAAAAAATCTGTGCACGGAATTTGAGGAACGAAGGTCTCGGAAAAGTGAAGTAAAAGGGCTATAAAGGGCCATAATTAATGTCAGTTTTAGTACAGATTAATCGGAATTGATAGGGTTCTGGCTTATAGATTAAGGAGATTTCAAGGGTTGCCACCAATTAATAGCAAGTCACGATAGCATGCAGGCACAAAACAAAAAGCCGCCAGTGTTGAAATAGCAGTCAAATGCAATATAGACAAGTCAACTTTACTTACAGTAAAATTGATTGTACTGACTGAAATATTGGCTGAAGTTTGTGGGGCTGCACTACAAGTGCAGTGAAGTAGGTGCCCACTTCAAAGTGGGGTACAGGCCAAAGCGTTTGGCCATACAAATTAGTGTGCAAACAGGCTAGCGGTCTGCCAAACTTAGAACCTACACATATCAATCACCAATATCAACGAAACACCAGTTACTTCAACCACAGTGATTCGAATCGACTACGTTGTAACGATAAAAGTCTACCAACAATAACAGCAAGCTATACAATATTGTAAATATTAAGTTATCACTAAATGAAGATTTAATTATCAGATTTCCACTCACTATATTCTAATTTTTATTTTCTGTTAACTTAAAAATTATTACCTTAGATACTTGACGAATTGTGTTTGTATTACTTGTAAACTTAAGGCCAATTATCCCTAACACCTAAACTTTACAAGATTTATAATCATAAATGAAGAATATGATGTATACCATTATCAACTTCTATAACAACACAAAACAAAAGACATTGACCAGCCAATGATGAATAACTTCACTAAAATTGAAAAACTGATAAAAAGAATAATAAAAAACCTTATGGTTTTCCTAACATAAAACTTTTTTCTAATTCTTAATTATTACCCAAAGATCGAAATCTGGTTTCCCTTATTTTATTTTGGTTCACATATATCCTGTGCTTTCAAATGCTCTGTGTGACCAAAGGAAATTGACGAAAACTGCCGTATCTAGTAATTTATATAATATAACAAAAATTCTTCAAATATTACATTCAATAAACTTAATATCGCACCAACTAAGTTATAACAGGATTTACTATGATAATAATCGTAAGTTGTTAGAATGATACGCCGATAAATATCTTTGAAAACATTTTTAACAAGTTTGTACCTCACTAAAAGGTAATGTGGATAGTTTATAAAGGAGAGGTAACATTTAATAAATAGTTCGTAAAATTGTGAACGGAGTAAAGTCATTTAAATACGAACTTCAATGTAATGATCACACTAAATACCCGTGAGTATATAGAAGGTGTCAGAGGGTTTATGTTATCAAGAAGGTAGCAGAGGTGCTGAGTGAACAATATCGCAACCGTGCAAGTAATGATCAAAAGCCGTGATGCTATTCAGAATATACTGAGACTGAATACTTAGATTGACAACTGAAGAGCTATGAAGGAAATACTATCTATGTGGTGATGGCCGTGTCCTTATATCCTATGGCCTTCATACCATCTTCAGTGCTGAGGCTCACCGGTACTCATTGAGGCTCACCGGTGCTCACTGAGGCTCACCGGTACTCACTGAGGCTCACTGGTGCTCACTGAGGCTCACCGGTACTCACTGAGGCTCACCGGTGCTCACTGAGGCTCACCGGTGCTCACTGAGGCTCACCGGTAGCTCAGCTGCATTCTGGCCTGTTTCCTGACCCGCCAACATACTTGGGTTATAACATTCAACATCTTACTGTAACCCAAAAAGGTTTTTAACATTGGCTACACTTGTTACCAGTTACCTTCATAACAATTGTATTAGATGCGACATGTTTATATCTATAAAATCGTGGGAACGACAAAGGAAAAATATCGATATAGTATATAAAACGTATATGAAATGATTTAAGGCTATTTAATAACAATAAAAGGCGAATAATTGAAATTTTTACTAGTAACCTAATGTAGGATAATGCTACCTTGAGTCAAATAAATTCAATAATCGGTTCTTACAACGTCAATACATTTTATAGGGTGATAAAATAGACAGAAAAATAAATCCATAAGAGATGTTAATATCAATTTATACTTTATTACCTGGTTGAATGCTGAATGACCTAAATATTATTTATAATCTCCAAAGTGAAAATTTAAAATAAAGAATATAATAGCTTTGCATAATTTAATATAGACGTTACCTAATAATTTTAATAGAGATATACTGTTACTCAACATCCAAAACTCTCTAATCTTCGTAAAGAAGTCTAAAAATTATGAAAAAGCTTCTTCGACCAAATTATAATGTAACAATAATCTGATATCGAGTTCATATAACGATTAATTTGGTAGAACATGAATTACAATCAAAATTATAGATTTACAAATATATGAAATTTTACTTCAGAATATAAAGAACTGTTATTTAAAAGATCATGTTAAAGGACTGAGGCGGGAGCTGTCGCTCAAGGTAGTCGGATTCTGTCTATAAACCTCGATGAAGAAGAGAGGAGAAATCCCTGCTAGGGAGCTGTTACGGAGCTGTAAAAAAGGGAGTGATCCGGTAACATAATGTGTGAAGGCATGCTCCCATATGGCTTTCTAGTGGCTCTAAAACGCCGTAAAAAAGTGATAACTACCAGGGTTAGATCCTTGATAACTATTAGCCTAGGCATTAACCTGTGACATTACCTTTCGGTTTACTTTCCCCCCCCCCTTTTCGCAACTTGGTGTGGAAGGTGAGAAAAGGTGTTGGCTAATCAAGGGGTATCATAGGTGCAAAACGATAACCAAAGGCGCCCCGAATAGTTAATCAAAAACGCTTATATTTACAAGCACTCTTTTCGTTGGCGTTACTAAAAAGGTTTTACGACCTAACTACAAAAAAACGTATTACTTCTTACTCATTTATTTTTTTATTTTTTATGCCTCTAATTTATTACTTCCCGTTTGAATATGTGGATATAATTATATATACTTATAATAAGTAAGCGGTTATGCTGCAGGTTGCACTTTTGCAAAGTGTATGATGATATGTCTCGCTGTATAATACACTCTTACAAAGTGTATGATAATGTGTTACGCTATAAGGTTTACTCTTGCAGAGTATATAATAGCATGCCTTACCCCAGAAAAGACATTAGTAGAGTATATAGTAAAGTGCCACGCTTCGAGTGAAAGCTTATAAACTCTCACCTAAGACATACACTCTCTAGATTCTTCTTCTCCTTTTTATCTATTTATCATAAGTATTATTATATCTTCTACTTTTTTTATGTTAAGGTATAAGGTATAAACTTTTCCAATATTAATTAATAGCTTACTCGGTCGATTATAGACAACTTAGGAGGGAAAAGACGAACCTTAGTTAAATACCTATAGTGGGATACTGTAACGGTCCTAACTGTTTCATATTCTGATATTACACTTCATAAAAACCCTACGAAAATGTGGAAAGACTGTAAAACGCGAAGTAAATTTAAAAGGGTCAACTTTAAGATGAAATAATTAATTCAGTTAGTACCTTTTAACCATTTAAAGCTCTGTTATGCTACTATTAACTTTATTAGCACTTTGAACGTATCTAGATACTTTTTGAAGAGCATGTTATTGCGTATCAGCTACGTAAGTTATCAAAATTCGGATCCTATTAGTAGGCCTTTATTGTTGCGACATAGTCGATTCGAATCACTGTGGTTGAAGTAACTGGTGCTGCATTGAAATTGGCTAGGGTTGTGGTTGAATAAGTTGTAAGTTCCAAGTTTGGCAGACCGCTTGCCGGTCTACACACTAATTTGTATGACCAAACGATTTGATCTATGCCCCACTTAAAAGTGGGCACCTATTGCACTGCACTCGCAGTTAATCGCATAAACTGCAGTCAATTTTCAGTAAGTATAGTCAACTAAATGTAAGTATAGTTGACTTGACTATACTGCATTTAACTGCTATTCCAACAGATTCCTTTAATAAAATATATCCAGAAATAACTTTTTAAACGCTTCTAAAAACCTAGAAAACGCCTAAAACAACTTTTATAACACTTCAGCAAAAATTGGAAAGCTTCCAATGCAATATCTGAACCGGTTACGCATACTTTGCAAGCGGCTAAAACAATTTTTGGGACGTCCCTAACTTCACTTCAAAGCCCAAAAGCAACGAAACACCCACAAAAACACACACCGAACGCCCAAAATACTTTTCGAAACGCTCCAGAACATTTCGCGAGCGCCAAACGCAACATTCGAAACGCTCACCACATTATCTCAACACTTACACACCACCCCCCCCTACTTTAAGCACCTAATTTTCCCTCTTTTACCCTATCCTATTCGACTTATCACACACCACTTATTTAAATCGTTATTTACGACTTTTAATTTTACTAGTATAAGTCCTAAATAATTAACTCGGAGCGTTTAACCATTTTATAATCACGTTTTATTTACATTTTATTTAAACTATCAAATGTTAAAAAAACTTATTTAGACTGCCTTAACTTATTGTATTCGTATTTTGTTTCCGCATTTTGCGCTTTTATTTAGCGTTATATTCTAAAATCTCTTCAAATTTCCTATTATAATCGTACAAAAAAACCCGAACCCCTTTAAATACACTTTTTGAAACGCATAAAAGTATCTATTACTACGCTTTATTTGTATTAGATCCTTATACAAAACAAATTCGCTTTCCTAGCTCCACTAATAATAAGCTTCGCTAAAGATAGCATATATATAAACTTTTTATTATAATATATAACGTTTCAAAAAAAAAAAACGTTTTACAAAAGCTTAACCCAAACCTAGGTGACAATGTTATTGATACGCCGATAAAGAACTTGGATCTTTATACAGTAAACATATATATTAAAACTGTGATTTTTCATTCTTGGAAAGAAAAGGCCTTAAAATTGAATATATTAGATGATTTCCATAAAATATTTTCAGACTAAACGGTAGCAATATGGCATACAATGTATAAGTTGATCTCAAAAGTACTACAAGAATAATTACAAACTAGAGGCATTGATATTCCAGTGACAGGAACGGCCGCCTTGCGGAAGCTTTATTTAACACGGCCCAACTCAGCAACTTGTCAAGTTGGAAAGACAAGGACGTATTATATGCTGACTTGATAGAATGATATTATATGAGAAAACATAAGAAATAGATGGTTTAGGAAATGCGGAGGAAATAGCAACGTAAATACACTCTACATATATAATGTATAAGACGTTTTAAAGAATAATCGTGCCCTACGAAAAATAAATGCAATTCGAGAAATCAATAGAAGAAATGGAAAAACTAAGAAAATTATCCGCTACTCAGGTTAAACACAGACCCTCTTTAATAAACACTTTTTAAAAAAGATACAAACCGAACCATTCTCCGAATATATTTAACGCTCCCTACAGCTGCATCAAAAACGTCTCAAATAAGGAAGGTAATGCTTCCGAAAGCAATATTAACAGCAACAAATAACTATACAAGCTTTATGGCTCGACACCTATAAATCACAACCCATATTGCGATTTCCTACCAAATTGGTTCCCTATTAATAAAAGTAATTCTATAAAGTTTATAAACTTCATTAAGTTATAAGATAAACCTGAAAATTTTAAAAACTAACCTTGTTATATCCTTAACCACAAAATCTGTATAATATTAAACACTTGCAAAAAACTAAATATTAACCTTTTTAGTTCTATATAATTTTACCAGGTGTATTAATTGGATAAGCTAAAAAGTGATATATATATTACTTAATATAAATGAATATATTACAGAATTCAATAACCGTCTTAAAATATATTTCGATAAGAGAAATTAATTATAAATTTTACGATGATGATTGAACGGATATTACATAAGAATCCGTCAAAAATCAATGTAAAAATGTTTATAAAACCCTATTAAAGGTATTTTCTATGTTATTAGCAAACTACTATCTTTGAATACTATACTATCTTTTTCATACGTTGATGTAAAGAGCTAACCGACAGTATCAGTTATATTATTTCATAATTTTAACACCTTTAAAACGATAACTTTAGGGATTCAACCATACAGAAAATGGGGGAGAGATGGTGACAAGTGCCGTTTTTATTTACAGGAAGTAGCGATCAGGGACAATGTCGTCCTCTCTGACGGCCCGGGCGACCGTCGGGTAAATAACAGGCTTTACATAGACCCAATACGAACTATCGCCATCGACCTCCGTACACATACCATGAATCGTCGTACTTCCATAATTTCACTACACTGCGAAATCACAAACATAACAAACGACCCCCCCTGCCATGTTACACTTTATGTGTAGTTGATTTGTCGGACATGAATGAATGAATTCTTATCACGCTATGGATTATATACCGTATCAGTACTCAGCAGTGTTTCCGGTAATCAGGGAGCCTCCTAGCCTTCACACGCAGCGCCTCTATCGCCAGAACACGTCAACCAACCAACCAACCATCCTCGTTTCCAACGATGCTGCCTCCATTTTTTTTTTTTTTTCATTTTTTTTTTTTTCAGTCCAACTTCATCCCGGAACAATATCGCATCCTAGCTCGGGAACCATCCCAACTTTCCTCAACTCGACACTTGCGCAGCAACGTGTGCTGCGGCCCCCCCACTCCAGCACTGGCATTGCACGACATCATACTCTCGCCGTGTGAAAGTGTTGGGTGCCCTCTCGGCAGTCGTGGCAGAGCCTTCTCCCGGTTTTTTTTTTTTTTTTTTTGGCGGGGGGGAGTCGAATCAGTAGCAGCACACAGCATGGCATGCCTGCGGCCCCGTGTTTGGCTGTGCTGGGGGTTGTGGCGTAGTGTGTGGGTATGGTGTTGCGTGGAGGGGAAACGCTGGAGTAGTCTTTTTTCTGGGCTTCTGTATGTATATATATATATATATATATACACTATTGTAAGGGACGGTAAAGCTGTAACAAGTCACCAAAAAATCACCTGCCATATCACACATACGGTAAACGATTTGAATGTATATTATACAAGTATTGTTTGCTTGACACGAAGGACGGACAAGTGAATTCGTGTGATCGGAGTAGTCTGAATCACGATCAAGACCCGTAGCAACACTGTACTTTCGAGTTCGAGCATACCTGCTGGTCTGCGTTGGGTTTCTATTTGTGTATGTATGTCATCCTAAGGGATGGTGAAGCTGGAATAAGAGTTAGCAGAAAGTTACCTGGCGCATCACATATATTGGTGAACGATTCGAACTTTTATTATGTAAGTACTGTTTGTTTACCTGACACCAAGGATGGACGTGTGTGACTTCGTATCAAATTTGCGTAGTCTGAACAACAATTATAACCCGTAGCAACACTATAGTTTTGAGTGGGAGTATATCTGCTGTTGGAAATCCTACACCGGTGTCCGAATTGGGATGTAACGCGCTTGAAGATTGAACTACTAGTAACACACGAAGAGCACAGTTTAGGATGATGGTTCAGTACTTCGACTTGGGGGTAGTGGTAACGAGAAGTAGCACCGCTCCTATGTCTGTATATTGGGAAATATGGAAGCTCATCACGTGGTTCGTGGTATCATTACCCACACTACTGTCACAGTCGTGTTGCAATAAGCAGATGCATGCACCCACGCAAGACGACGACGCCGCCTCTAGCCCAAGCACCCAGCGCCAAGAACCATTCGTGCCCCAAGTGGTGCCTGAGCCCATTTCCACCGAAAAAAGATATATATATATATATATATAAAATCCCATTCAAAAGAATCCTTCACCGCAGAACCCCTCTTCACCTTGTTGCTCGGTTCCCGCCATCCTTCCCCGTCCTTCCCCAGGTGTTGCAGCAGCAGCAGCAGCAGCAGCAGCAGCAGCAGCAGCAGTCGCAGCACTCGCAGCAGCAGGATGCCGGCTCGTCGTCATCCCGCCCGTGGGATACATCACCCCCCCGCGTGGCAGCGGCATCTTGGCGTCCACGCCCGCGCCCGCGCCCCCGTCCGGGAGGTGGTCCGCCGTCGTGTGCAGCGTGCCGGCCGTGAACGCGCGGATCCGCTTCCCGTAGACGTACATGACCGGCAGGCCGAGGGTCGCGACGGCCAGCGCGCCCGCGTAGATCGAGAAGCTCGTGGCGAACCCGAGCTTCTCGACCCAGGTCGTGGCGTCGAAGGACAGGCCGAAGCCGATGATGAGCCGGAAGGACGACACGTTGACGAGCACGGGTCTGTTGTCGGGCGGGGGAGGTCAGCAGCAGCAGCAGCAGCAGCAGCAGCAGCAACAAAAACAACAGCGACGACGAGGAGAGGGCAGGGACCACGAATTGCATGCGCCGGGGACCGGGGATGGAAAAGAAGAACGTACCCAGCAAAGGCGGGATAGCTCTCCACCAGGTAGACGGCGAGCAGCGTGTTGGCGGTCAGGAACGAGAAGCCAATGAAGAAGATGCCCAGCAGGAAGACGTAGACGGAGACGGCGCCGGGGTGGCCGCCGGCGTAGCCGAACAGGACCGGCCCGGCGACGCCGCACAGCAGCGGCACGGCCAGGCTCAGCAGGTGCGCCTCGGGCTCGCGCACGCCGCCGCGGCGGCGCGCGTGCCAGTTGGCGACGCGGTCGGCGCCCCAGCCGCCGGCCAGCCACACGAGCGGGCTCGCGGCCACGACCGGCACGACCGCCAGCCCCAGGCGCTCGAACTGCCAGCCCGCGGCGATCAGCACCGCCGACGCGACCTGCCCGGCCGCGCCCTGCGTCGCGACGAGGATGCTGTTGACGAGCGTCACCCACAGGATGTTGGGGAAGAAGGTCGTCTTGGCCGTGTCCCACACGGCGCGCCGCGCGCGCCGCCACTCGGCCGTCACCGTGAAGAGGCCGAGGTCGGTCTTGCGGCTGCGCGGACCGTACGTTTTGAGGTCGAGGCGCGGCCGGGTCTCGCCGAGCGGGAGAACGAAGGGGGATCTGCCGGCTATGGGGAGGGCATCATGCGGTCAGCCAGCTTGCCTGCTGTATCTCATCACAGGACGGTGGCTGGGCAGCAGCGGGATGGCATGGACGCAGCAGGGTGAGCAACACATACCAAGTTCAGCATCCGAGCGAAGATAGCGCGTCTCCGGCACGAAGACGACGAGCAGGCCCCACACAGCCACACCCAGGCCCGCCGTTATCCAGTAAATGCACCGCCAGCTGAGTCGCGCCACAATGACCGGGCTACGCGCATGTCCGTCAGCCATCTGCCGCCATCTGCCGCCATGGCACCCGGACGAATCCCCGATGCGCACCCCGCCACTCACCTCGCAATCCCCAAGCTCACCACAAACAGGCCCTGGCCGGCACTGATCAGCGCCACGGCCGTGTTCCGCTCGTGGATGAACATCATGTCCTGCACCACCAGCGGGATCAGCGCCTCGACCGCGCCGGCGCCCAGGCCCTGGAACGCGCGCGCGGCCAGGTGGCTCGCCAGCGAGGTCGAGCCGCCGGCCCAGAAGCCGCCGGCCCAGGCGAGCACGCCGACGGCGAGCAGCACGGGGCGGCGCCCGACGGCGACGGACAGCGGCACGAGCAGGTACGACGCGAGCCCGTTCATGAGCAGCGGCAACGACGCCAGCAGCGCGACGCGCGCGACGGGCGGCCCGCCCAGGCCCTCGAGCAGCCGCAGCGGGTGGAGGTCCACGGTGCCGTGCGCGGGCGCGAGCAGGCCCAGGTCGAGCCGCGCCAGCAGCCGCGGGTCGATGCCGCTGTACTCGAGCACGAAGACGGGCACGAGCGCGCCGATGATGAACTCGGACGCCAGCGCCAGCGCGCCGAAGACGGACAGCGCCATCACCGCCGCCCACTTGCGCCAGCGCGGCAGGTTGAGCGGGTCGTTGGGGTCGGCCGACGGCATGGGCACGTAGTGCAGCTCGTCGCCGTCGAAGAGCTGCGTCGTGCCCACCACATGCCCGCTGATGCAGTTGGTGCTGGTGCTGCTACTGCGGCTGGTACTGCTGCTGCTGCTGGAGGCGGCCACCGCCGCCGTGCTGCCGAGCTTGCGGAGGGTCGTCATTGGCACGATGCTGGGCTCGCTGGTGGTCAGTTGCTCGGTCGACTGTGTCGTCATTCTCTTCTCCCTCGTGAACTTCAACATCCTGTCGTGTGACGGTGCTTGGAACAACTGGTTGGCCTGACTCCACCGACTCAGCTGAACTGTATCAGGCTGGTTGGTGCAAGTGCAAAGATAGCCTTGTGGTGATTTCGAGCCGTCGTCCTGCTCCGCATTTGTCTGATGGAACCGAACGCACGATGATGTGTCTGTCGTCTGGGCAAACAGTAAGTCGAGAGGAGTCGGGGCACGGATGTCGAACACGATTAAATACAGTACAGTTTGTTAGCCGCCGGCTGAGCCACATTTCCCGGGCCCGGGTCGTTCCAATAAGCTCAGGAGGAAAACCTTGACGGATTTAGTGCTCATGCAGGCACCACTACTACATACAGTAAGTACATCCCAACGAACACGTGGTGTATGTATGAGCAAAACGTCAAGAAAACATGTAGTATGAGACAACAACCTGCGACAAGAAGAGAGGGTGTGTGACGGGATGTTCCCTCGCCTCCTACCAAGGATACTTCAGAAGGGAGCGTCAGGTGGCATCGTGATTCGAGTGGCCTGTGCCCCTTGTTCGGAGGAGGTTGCCAATGTATGCAGTGAACCGTCTGGAGTTCACTGGCCTCGCCCATCTGAACACACTGAGTGATGAAGCTGTTTTTCCCTTGTTCTCACCATGGTACCTGTGGCGCCATGAGCATTCGGGAAGGTGTTCGTCCGAGATGGAGGCTATTCAGATCGTGCGTGTTGCGTTCCGTTGTGACCACGTTCCCCAGGGAGCCCAGGGACGAGTCGAGTCCAAACCAGGAATTCCTTGCGTATGAAAACAAGGTCATGCGCACCCACCCTTGACGCAAGAGAAAAGCAACAAATCTCCCGCTGCAGTACCAGAAACCTAGGGGGGCTAGAGAGTCAGGACCCGGCAGCAAGGCTGCATGATGGCTACCCATCTCGACTCGTGCTGCGATCAGGATCGCCCTAGCATCCAAGTGCCTCGGTTATCATACGGCATCTCCCTCTGCCAGCAACAGAGGTGTGTCTGGAAACGCCATGCCTGGCCCTGGCAATGCTTGATCGCAACCAGCAAGTCTCTGATCCTGGTGTTAGTGCGATGGCTACCAGTGCTCATCTGTTGCTGCGTGTATGCTGCCGAGCAGACCTTGTTGAACTTGGCTCGTCGCCTTGGAGGCCGGTGGCTCCCACCTAGGAGAAAGGACGTACCTAAAAAAAGAAATTCATATTGTGCGGTCCTGTACATACAGTCCAAAAAACCTTGCGTGAACATGTATTGCCACGAGACACAAGCCCCTCCATGGATTTCCTCCAGAACTACTAGCGTGATCATGATGCCAAGTGCAATGCCACAAACTCTGTCCAATCATGTCCGACGTATCTAATCTTCGGTCAGCTCTTGAACGAAGTCTGGTATACGTTGGGAGTCCTGGACAGGTGCCAGGAAGGAAGTCGGTTTGCCACCCCTTGCGAAATATCCAGGATCATGGGAGACGTGTGCTCCGTTGCCTTGTATGGTGCGTCGAAATGTCGTATGTCCAGGTCTCGAGCTTGTCTGCTTTGATAGTCAA
>JASMMZ010000005.1:22141734-22151776 GCA_038502455.1 Anisogramma anomala | reverse complement strand
GGCATCCCCTCCCTCGACTCGAACAGGGCGTCCGGTGACTCTACCGGCCACTCCGGGGTCGGAATTGGTGCGTACTCCTCCTTCTGGGCCATCTCCAGTTCCAGCTTCAAAATTCGAATGGTAAGCTCCCACCTCCGCACCATTCTGACTTTCCTCTCTTCAAAGACTTGCACCAGCACATCCTCCTCGTTGGCGAACGCGGCAGCGAGGTCCTCCATGTCCTCCTCGCGTCTCTCATCAAGCCGCTCCAGCTCCTTCTCCTGCCGTTCCAGCAGCTCCTCCATGCGCTTGGCCTGCCGATCGCGCAGCACGTTGATCCTCGCCTGGTGCAGCCTCGCCATGCCCTCCAAGGCGTTGTGCTGCTGGCCCAGCTCGCGGAGATGCCGTTCCGTTACCACGCGTGGCGGCATGTCGGCGTCACGGCTGGTGGTGGACGATGACCGGCCCAGGGCTCGGCAGTAGGCCTCCATGTGCTTGACGCGAATGCGGACCGACTTCTCGGCCTGTTCCAGCGACGCGCGCAGTTCGATCTCGGCCGCAATCTGACGCTCCTCGAGGTGCTGTTCGGTCTTGGCGTGGCGCTCGCGCATCTTCTCGCATTGGTCCGAGTACTTCTCGTTGAGCGCCACCTTCCGCTCGTGGTGCCGCGTCCACATCCTCCATTTGGTCTTCTTCTCGAACGCGAGGAACCGTTGCATCTCCGCGTGCTGGTCTTCCTTCAGCCTCTTGAAGTCCTCGCTCGCTGCCGTCCTCGTCTCCGCCTCTTGCCGCCTGCGTTCACCAGCCGCAGCCTCGGCCTCTTCGCGGGCCTTCTCAGCCTCCATCTCGGCCTCGCGCTGGGCCTCTTCCAGGCGTCTTCGCTCGAGCTCTTCCTCCCCGTTGCAAATGTTGGGGCACCCAATATCCGGATCCCAGATCGCGCCGCATATGTAGCAGAACTGGGCCTTGCACCGGCAGGTCATGTGTGTGCATCCTTGGGCAAGTTCCACGAGCGTCCTGCACCTGTAGCACCTCCGCCACCCGGACTTTTCGCCGATTCGAAGCACCTGGTCCAGCTCCAAGTCACTGGGGCAGTCCTGGCCGATGGGATGCGCCCTCATCTTGCACATGGTGCACACGCGCGTCCGGCACTCGCGACAAACGACGCCGAAGGGGTGCTTCGGATCGACCTTGGGGCGCGGCGGGATGAACTCGTTGCAGCTTGGGTTGGGGCAGAAGATGCGCTGCTCCCAGGGCGTGCTGAACTGCTGGACGGATTTGAGGAATAGCTGCTGGTCGTCGCGTACGAGGAGGGACTTGATGGCCGAGCCGGGGATGGGCTGGGTGCAGCATCTAGGCGGCATCTTGGCTTCTTCGGTGGTGGCCTGGTTGATCATGATGCGGAGGCAGTCGCCGCAGTACGTGTGGCCACAGGGGAGCGTCTGGATGTCATCTTGCTTGGTAAACTCGTCTCGACAGCATATACACGAACTAGACCGGTTGTGTGAGCAGCTGGCAGCATGTGGAGGGGGCGTACCCTGCGCCGAGACATGCATACATTGTGACAACAGCCCTGGATAGCGACGCCCGTTTCTTCCACCGCACCTTTGCCTTGATTCCATTCTTGATGCTGATGACGCTCTTTCTTGTCGGCACACTGAATATGCTCGGACCGACATCTGCCGTCGGGCTTGTTTGCTTGGGGAGCTTCGGTTGGACAAGGGTGGGTTCTACCTGTGCGAGGTATTTGTCGTACTGGGAGAAGGTCAGGCAGCGGGGTCTCGTTCGCGGACTGGGCGGAAGGCTAGGCTCTGCACACGAGATTGTCGGCGTGGTGGGCACGGTGGTCAGGGCAGTGTCTGTGGTGTCGTTGGAGCCGGTGGATTCATTTCGAGCGTGGCTGGAGAACGGGGTTTGTATCGGAGTGTGCGGTCGTATTGGTATGCCCATAGCCTCTGCTTTGCCCTCCAGGAGTCTTTCGATCTCGGCCTCGGTGGTCTTGTCTCGGCGTCGCAGAACTTGCCGAAGGTAGTCGCCATCGTTCCATTCGGCCAGTGCAGGGACGGGAAGGTTCATGTCGCTGGCATTGGTCGACTGCGAGGTGAAGATGGCAAGCGACCCCATGGTGGTATGCTCACAGGTCCGCACCGAAGGTTGCGTCCCGAGACGCGAAACGCGGACGCAAAAAAAAAGGGTGGTGGTAGTAGGGTCAGACGCGACCTTCAAGAGTCTGGGACCAAAAGATCCATGTCCAATAGTTGTGACCGTGGACGAGGAAGTCCAGTCGGGTGGACAGGACTCCGGGTGCGCGTGCTCGCGTGCGAATGGCTCTGGACGAGAATGGTGATGAGGATGAGGATGAGGATGGGGATGAGGAGGAGAAGGAGAAGGAGGAGGAGGATGACGTGCGACGTTGGAGATAACCGAGATGCCGGCTGTTACTTGACCCAGCCGCGGCAGGCGGCGGCTGTAACACCACCGATCTACCTCTCTATAGTCTAGAGTCTATCGTACACACATACGTAGGACATGCTGTAGACGTGCAGCAAGACGAGGATGCTCGGTTGACGGGCGGCAGAAAAGTCTGGGTACGGTGAATGGACAAGCAAAAGGCTTCGTGCTCTCTCTCTACTGGTCAAGGTCAAGCCCCGTTTCAACATCTGACACATGCCAAAAACAAGCCCTGCCTTTGTGTCGCGTGCTATGTATAGTAGCGCTACCGCTTTTGCAGAGCCTGGTCTGAACAATTGCGGTCTTGACACGATCACTGCCACTTCTCGCTATGCACAGCTGTCGATATTTCAACCCAGGTCGCAGCCATGGCAGCGCCACCACGCAACGGCCTGCCTGCTGCCTGGGCCAAGGGAAAACGGCCAGCCTGGGTCGCAGCACCCGCGCCGGACTTCGGAGTCGCACAGGTTCGGGGCGTGCGTGCCCATCGAGCATTGGGACACGGGCGCAGCAATGGTCCACCACACCCACCAGATGCACAAGAAAAGGAAAATGAAAAAAGGCATCCCTTCTTTTGAACCTGCTACACCACCCCCCACCCCTTTCCTTCCCTGGACAACAGGCGCATGACCATGACACACCGTAGAATGGATTCAGCCTCTGTTGATTGATGATACCCAAGTTATTCTTGGCCATGCGAGCTCGGGTACCAGTATGCCTGACCGCAAACCCATAAACAACCAAACAAGCAGGCAAACAGGAACACAACTCCTCTCTGTTACCAATGTTGAATGCATCCCGCCCCTTATACCGGTAGCCAGCCCCCGGTGTTCCCCCGGTGTTCCCCCAGTGTTCCCCCTCCCAAACCCATTGGCATCTTAAAACACCTTGGTCAGTCCTGGGTATCTTATGTGTCGAAAGAAAACCACGGGCCAACCACCGCTCTATGGCGGGCATGGTGGACATGACGACAAAGTAGTCAGGCCAAGTCTCCGAGTTGAAGTCGTTGAAATGCCCAAGTTCTTCCAATACCTCCAAGTTTTGGTGTCATCTAACCACATATATTTATTTCTGTGCTGCTGGGCGCTGAGCCCCTCTTGTAGTGTAATATGCTCTCTTTTTCCCCCGTTTCTGATGCAGGTGGATGCAGGTTCTCAGATGGTCCCGCTGATGGTGTCCTCGACAGGAGGGCAGGTGCAGAACAAGTTCGTGTCGCCATACTCTGAATCAATGGTCAGCATGAGCCACACATCGCACCGCCCAGGCGAAGGGGTGGGGGACAAGCAGAAGAAAACTCACTATCATCCACACGCCCCACACTGGGCCAGAACTTGCGGTCCTTGAGCCACGCACACGGGTACACGGCCTTCTCCCGCGAATACGGCCGGTCCCACGTCTCCCCTACGACATCGGCCATCGGATGCGGCGCCATCTTCAGCACGTTGCCCGCCCGCGGCGCGCGGCCCTCCTCGACCTCGCGGATCTCGCCGCGGATGCTCACGAGCGCGTCGACGAACCGGTCTAGCTCCTCGCGGCTCTCGCTCTCGGTCGGCTCGATCATGAGCGTGTTGGCGACGGGCCAGCTCATGGTCGGTGCGTGGAAGCCGTAGTCCTGCAGGCGCTTGGCGATGTCAATGGCCTCGACGCCGGCGCTGGCCGCGAACGGCCGCGCGTCGAGGATGAATTCGTGCGCGCAGCGGCCATGCGAGTTCGTGTATAGGATCGCGTAGTGCGGGCGCAGCTTGCTGAGCAGGTAGTTGGCGTTGAGCAGCGTGACCTGCGTGGCCTTCTTGAGCCCGGCCGCGCCCATGAGCATGTTGTAGGACCATGAGATGGGCAGGATGCTGGCGCTGCCGTACGGCGCGGACGAGACCAGCCCGTCGGTGGCGTCGGGGGTGGTCGGCGCGAGGTACGGGATGAGATGGGCCTTGACGGCGATGGGGCCGACGCCCGGCCCGCCGCCGCCGTGTGGGATGCAGAAGGTCTTGTGCAGGTTCAGGTGGCACACATCGGCGCCAATCTCGCCGGGCGAACACAGCCCGATTTGCGCGTTCATGTTGGCGCCGTCCATGTACACCTGCCCGCCGTGGGCGTGCACGAGCTCGCAGGCACGTCGGACGCCCGGCTCGAAAACGCCAAAGGTCGACGGGTACGTGATCATGATGGCGCCGAGCTGCGCGGCGTGCTGCTCGCACTTGGCCTCGAGGTCGGCGAGATCCAGGTTGCCCGTCTTAGTGTCACACTTGACCGTCAAGACGCGCATGCCGGCCATCGCGGCCGAGGCCGGGTTCGTGCCGTGGGCGGAGACGGGAATCAGGCAGATGTCGCGGTTGGCAAAGCCGTTGGCCTTGTGGAACTGGCGGATCGCGCGGAGGCCGGCGAATTCACCCTGGGCGCCCGAATTGGGCTGGAGGGAGACGCCGTCCATGGCGGTGATGCTCTTGAGCTGGTCTTCGAGAGATGCGATCATCTTCAGGTAGCCCTTGACGGTGTCCCTGGGCGCAAAGGGGTGGACGTGGGAGAAGCCGGGCTTGGTGATGAGGGCCATCTCTGTCGAGCCGTTGAGCTTCATGGTGCAGGAGCCGAGAGGGATCATGGAGTGGACGAGGGACAGGTCCTTGGATTGGAGGTGGTAGATGTATCGCAGCATCTCGGTCTCGGAGTGGTGGGTGTTGAAGTTGGGGTGGGTGAGGTATTCCGAAGTCCGCTTGAAGGAGGCTGGTATGTCAATCCTGGCGTTCTGAAGATGATCGATTCTCTGGGCGGCCACCGCGTCCTGCTCGTTGATAAGGCAGGCTACCAGCGCGATCAAATCTGCCTTGGTGGTGGTCTCGTCGATGCTGATTCCGACCATGCCCTCAGGCAGGCGACGCAGGTGGATACCACGCGCCTTGGCCCTCTCCAGCAGTTCCGCACCGACAATAGCCCTATTGTCACTCGGACACTGGACCACCACGGTGTCGAAAACGGAGGTATCCGTAATCAGCTTCCAGCCGTACTCAGCAGCAGCGTCCCGGATCACGGCGGCCCCGGTCATGACCCTCTCGGCGATCTGCTTAAGGCCTTGCGGCCCGTGGTAGCATGCATACAGGGCCGCCATGTTGGCAAGAAGTGCCTGCGCCGTGCACACGTTGCTCGTCGCCTTTTCTCTGCGGATGTGCTGCTCGCGGGTCTGCAGGGCCAGACGGAGCGCTCGGCCGCCGAGCCGGTCCTTGGACACGCCAATGAGGCGGCCGGGCATCTTGCGCTTGTGCTTGTCCATGACGGCGAAGAAGGCGGCGTGTGGCCCGCCGAAGCCCATGGGCACACCGAGCCTCTGGGCGCTTCCGAAGGCGATGTCAGCGCCCCACTCGCCGGGAGGCGTGAGGACGGTCAGGGCCAGCAGGTCAGTAGCGACGCTGAGAAGTGCACCTTTGGCGTGAACAGAGGCTGCCAGCGATCGGAAGTCCTTGATCCGACCGTACGTGTCTGGGTACTGGACCAGCACCCCGAGAAGATCGTCACCCAACTCCTCGAGTCGGCTTGCACACTCGTCAGAGAGGACGTTGGCAGTCTCGATGGCAATGCCAAAGCCCTCGGCGCGACTTCGCATGACGGCCAGGGTCTGCGGGTGGATCGCATCGGACACAAGATACGTCTTGCCCGGCCTCTTTGCGCGAGAAGTCGACAGTGTGTTTAGAGACAGTGTCAAAGCCTCGGCAGCAGCGGTTCCCTCATCCAGCAGACTGGCGTTGGACATGGCGAGCCCGGTGAGATCGGTCACCATGGTTTGGAAGTTCAGCAGGGACTCGAGTCGGCCCTGGCTGACCTCGGCCTGGTAGGGGGTGTAGCTGGTGTACCAAGCAGGGCTTTCCAGCACATTTCGCTTGATGACTTCGGGCACAAGCGTGCCATAGTAGCCGGCACCGATGTAGCTTCTACCCTGCTGGATCTCGTCCCTCTGCAGAGCATCCACGAGACCCAGAACTTCGGATTCCGGCAAAGCCTCGGTGACGGCAGCTTCTGTCGGGTTGTTGCTCTCGGAACGAGGGTTGGGAAAGAGCGCGCGCGTGGAGAGAATGTCTGCGGGAATGACCTGGGCCACGAACTCGTCCAGAGACTTGACAGGCGGATCCAGGGCGCGGAGCATGTCGTCCACCTCGTGGTCGTCCGGGCCGATGTGACGGTGCGAGAAGGTATCCAGCATGGCATAGCTGGAGGTGGAAGACTTTCGGATGAAGGCCCTGCTACCGTTGGTGATGCTGTGTACGCACGAGCGGCAGGTCCACGGCCGCTGTGTGTTGGCTGTGAGACGGCGAGGAAGGGACGTGCTTCTGGCGCTATTGGCTCTTGCCAGGCGTCCAAGCTGGCGGGAGATGGCCAAGCCATTGGCGGCCATGTTTGCTTGTAGCCTGGGGAGGTCCTGCGATGGCTCAAGATCAAGATGCGTGGAATGAAGACAGCAGAGAGTCGAGGGTCGAGGGTCAAGGGTCGGAGGCTCTACAGGCCGCGGAGAGTCGCCAAGTTTCGTCGTGCGTTGCCACCGGATGGGGGATGGGATGGGGGTGCGCAAGGCTTCGAGGGGTGGGGCGTAGGAGTACAGGAGGAGCAGGAGGAGCAGGAGGCAAGAGGCAGGAGGCAGGAGGATGAGGGGCAGCGGATGAAAATATCTTAGCTGCTTCCAACAAAAGACGCCGAGTCCATGCCACAAGACGATAGTTGGGCAGACGGAGATTTCAGAGACCCGGGAGAGAGAGAGAGAGAGAGAGAGAGGGAGGGAGAGAGAAGTCGTGACGTTGGTTTTGGGCGTGGTGCTTTGCCATTCCGTGCCAGCCAGGTCCAGCCATTCCTGGTTCCTGGTGCGACTGCCGCCAAGCAATAAAAAATCGAGAGTTATCACAAGAATACCAGATAAGATGTTTGCCTGGATTTACATTGTCAATCAGGCTGAGCAATACCAAGGACAACAATGACTCGTGTCTTTCTTTTTGGCTTTTGGCAAGAAAAGAACGCCACCCCGTTACCGGCCGTTCCCGGGCCGGGAGCCCGCTTTGTCGATAACGATAACGGCCGTTTCTTATCTTATCACCATTTTAATTGTTGGGAACCTCTTCACATGCGTCATCGATAAATTTGCGTCACCTCTGTGTGGCCCTGCTGCGGCGCAACCATCGGCCAACGAAAGCCCACATCCACATCCACATCAACAACCTTCATTCCCAATGTTCGGACCAGGATGTATGTGATCCCTCATACCGTCCACACTCTTTGGTGTCATGCTGACCTTTTTCCTACTGTGCAGTTCATCCAATGGACCAGCTCTCCGCTGCGGAGCTGAGATGCGCCGAGGCCGAGGCGTCCTACACTGTCCAGCAGGGCGTTGCTGCCGCCGTTGCGCTGTACCTCTGTATGTCCCCTATGCGACCTTCATGCCGACTTGATGATCGCTTTCGACCACTGAACTGACCCGTCGGCCCCCCAGCTCCCTTCCTCATCGACGCCGTTTGGAAGATATTCTAAGCTGCCGAGCGCGCTTACGATTCCTGCGAGCAACTCGGGCCACGGCACTCACCGACCTTTTGTACTCAATTAGAGCGGCGACAGAAAGAAGCATCCGCGGCACTATGAGGCCCAAGGTGGTGGACAAGAATCAGTGGGATGTGACTAGAGACTGGACTGGCCAATCTCCACAGGAAGCAGAAGCAGGTGGCACGTAGCCGGTGTTGACGAAGCAGACGTGTATGATGGATCGAATATGGAAGGTCTTCGTTGTCTGGTTTTGAATCAAGCTGAATAGCCGTGTCGCTTGAGCCCAGCATAGGTATTCCTCTGGACTCTCACGTTTGTCTGCACGTTCGCTCCGGACAGGAAAGACTTCTCTCACCGCCCACAGCCTCGGGCCAACCACCATGCGCTTCCAAAACTCCACCACTTGGGTCCGGAGGTCTGACATTACAATGATATACCAACTCCTGCTACTTGGCCGACTCATCACGCCAGGAGAGATGCATAGTAACCACTCTTTCTTGCAAACCTCGCGATACGACGCATTGTTCCGCCCACGAGGGCACAGAGACGCGAGCGGGTGAGTTTAGATAGTACGAATGTAGGTCTTGGCCTTGTTCGTTAGAATACATATTACAGTTAGAGTGCTACTCGTATACCCAATTTGTGTGACAAAAAGCGCGCCAAGGTAAAGGAGCGTAAAGGTCGGTAACATACGGTACGATATGGTATGGCTGCCCAGGCGGTAAGCAGTCGATAGAAATCTGAAATGTAGCGGGGGCCTGTGGGAAGATTCGGCCGGTATCTAAGTGATTGCTAAATTGGTATAACGCTGCCTGTCTGATATCCTCTCCATGTTGAAATAAATGCTGTTGATGAGGTATTGCACTGTGCCTAGGTTGCGCCACGTCCGACGAAAATATAACAGCAGAAAAAGAAAAAAAAAAAAAAGGGCACATGAAAAGACCGATTTGCGAATTGATCTTGATTAGAAACTCGACTCGTCCTGTTCCAGGGCGACAGCCTGCTCCAGAACCCGTGCCGCGACGGCGGTCTTCTCACCAGCCCTCTTCTTGAGGACATTCTCAATAAAAGCCTCGCCGGCCTTGTAGGAAGAGCGCACCAGAGGCCCACTGGCGCAGTATAGGAAGCCGGAATCCATAGCTCTCTGTCTCCAGAGCTCGAATTCTTCTGGTGGGACGTATCTCTCGACTTTTAGATGTCGCTTGGTTGGCCGCATGTACTGACCGAACGTAACGACGTCCACGCCCACATTTCTCAAATCTGGGAGATGATCAGTCCAAGTGCACAGAGCCGCGTGGAAGCAAACGATTCGCGACAACCCACCTCGTAGCGTCTGCCATATCTCCTCCTCCTGTTCCCCCAGTCCCAGCATGACACTTGTCTTGGTAATAATCCCATCGCCTTTATACCTCTTGACCTCCTCGAGCACCTTCAAACTCGTCCTGTACGTCGCCCTCCGATCCCGCACATACGGCGTGAGCCCCTCGGTCGTCTCCACGTTGTGCGCGTACACGTCCAGCCCGCTGTCGGCCACGACGCGGACCATGTCCAGCTGGCCCGCGAAGTCGCCCGTCAGCGCCTCGACCAGCAGCGCCGGCTTCGCCGCCTTGATGCGGCGGACCGTCGCGGCGAAGTGGCGCGCGCCCCCGTCCGCGAGGTCGTCGCGGTCCACGCTCGTCAGCACGACGTAGCCCAGCCCCCAGCGCGCCAGCGCCGCGGCCGTGCGCGCGGGCTCGTGCGGGTCCAGCGGCGCCGGCGCGCGGCTCGTCTTGACGCTGCAGAAGCGGCAGCCGCGCGTGCACGTGTCGCCCATGAGCATGATGGTCGCGGTCGCGGTCGCGGCGGCGGCGCCGCCGCCGCCGCCCCAGCACTCGCCGATGTTGGGGCAGCGCGCCTCCTCGCACACCGTGTGCAGGCCCAGCCCGCGCAGGTCGGCCTTGATGCGCGCGAAGCTGGCGCTCGCGCCGGGCGCCGGCAGCGGCGTCTTCAGCCACGCCGGCAGGCGCGTGTGCGGCCTCTTGCGGCCGGCGGGGCCGACCTGCACGGTGCGCAGCGCGTAGGCATCGGTGGCGGCGAGGGGGGCCTCGTTGTCGGCGGCGGCATC
>JASMMZ010000005.1:22128428-22140414 GCA_038502455.1 Anisogramma anomala | reverse complement strand
TGGGTGCGTGGGTGAGTGGGTGACATACTGTAGAGGTCTTTGGAAAGTGCCTGGGAGTGCTTGATGAGAAGGTCTTCTTTCTTGATTTGGTGGGCATAGTAGATTTTGTGATTCCAGCTGTTGTTGGAGGCATTCTTGACGCCCCTTTTCAGTAGCCGCATTTCACGCTCAAGGTTGCGCATCTCCGTCTCAAGGTGAGCAACATGATCTTGAGGAGGCGCGATGGTGTGAGAAAGCATCATGCCCTCTACCAGATGCGTCATCAGTGTTACTGCTATTATTACTGGAATTGGGAGGTGAGATCTCGCTCCCTGGATTGTCAGGGTGGCGTGTTTGCTGGACAGGAAGGAGACTTGTCTGCCAATGAGGAAAAAGGCAGGTAGGTGAAGAAGGTTGAGTCCTGCATGAAGGCCCACCCCAAATGAAAACTCCAAGTGCTTCATGAATGTACTGGCCCCTGGGATTGCCGTGACATCGAGGTGAAGGCCAGTGACTTGTGGGTGACTTTCCAGCTAGTCACTCTGTTGGGACTTGGAATGGAGGACATGATCAAAGATCTCCCTGACCAAAATGAAAGAATAGACACGGAATTTCTAGCTCTGAAAATCAATGTCGCCATGTCGTGGTATGGCAGCCAGGCATTTTGATTTTGACTAACTAGCAAACTGTCTGATATTGGGTGAAAACCTGGGTACATTATTCCAGTACTTCATGTCATGTCAGATGATGCTTGTTCGAATACAAGTTCCATTCTGTGCCCTGTGAGATCATCGACTCTTCTCACTCATCTCAGCAAGCCCCAGCTTCAAGTCAGGTCCAGGACTTGAAGAATTCAAGATCTTGGATGAGGTCAGGACAGAGATGGGCGCCGGCAAGCTTGGCTCCGGTGCTTCTCAGTCATCTCACGGTCAAGACCCTCCAGCTCCTTGACCAGCCACTCTGTGCTAGGGACCTCGGGGTTCCCAGAGGCAGCCATGGCCTTGTTTGGAAGGAAGGCCGGTTCGAATTCGCCGGGACCAGCTTGTATAGGTGGCAAGATGGGTCGGTTGTTGCCCTCAGTGCAGTGTCACCTGCTCGAAACGGCACGGGCGTCAAGCCCATAGGCAACCTGCTCGAGGCAGGTGCCCAATATCCAAACACGACTTGGCGAAATGAGTGGGCCTCTCCTGTTTTCCCATGGTGGTAATGGCACTGATATCGCCTCCAGCCTGCGGCCTCGAGGACGCTACGGACTAAGCTATATAGTGCACTTGTACACTGACATGCACGGGGTGGAATCAGACGGTGCTAGCTACCTGTTGTGTTAGAAATATGGCCAACGAATTCCTTTCCATGGAAGCATATATCATGACAATCATCATTGGGTCCACTGGACACCATATTTTGGGCCCATTTTGGATAGATCATACATAGATGGGCAGCTTTCCACCGGCATCTAGATTCCTCCGGAACACGGTAGCAAGTACTGTCAATACAGATTCATGCGAAACGAGTGCCGCGTCCACGTACGACCCGCGGCTGATGCACGAGTTTCATGCGCGCTCCGGGCTGGAGGACACGCAGATCGAGCCGTGGGAGAATGCTAGCTGGAGTGGGAGTGATCCGGAATACGGGAAGCTGCTGTTCATGGACGAGCCGAATTCCGCAGTCGTGAAGGGTAGGTACATTGGCTCCTCCTCACTCCACAGAAACTGTATGGATCTGCGGTGACGGGTGTCTCGGGACCTCGGGAATGGGTGTGACGTTGACGTTGACCTCGCTCGGCTGGCATGTTGGGGAGAAATGGTCGTAACGTACGGGGGCACAACAAATACATCGTATCCAGGCTCTCGACTTGCTCCAAGGTCGTGATCGCATCATGCGAGTCCCTCTCTATTCCACCCTCTCGGGCCAATTCTGCTTTTCCAGCGCCCAGTTCACCACCGCCTTCACATCGTCCTGCACGGTGTCAGGCTTCGTCCCGCTCTCCTCGAGCTGCGCCACCGACACCCTATCCTCACTCCAGACACCCGTCCGCACCAGACAGGCCTGCCACAACGGGAATGATTTCTCGGAGTCGCCGCTGCCGACCTTGGCTCTTCTCCGCTTCTCTGCATCTTGTCCGTCCAGGAAAGCCCTCCAGTGGCGGGCACCTTTGATATCACTTGCAGGACTGTCGCCAACCATAAAGACGCTCCTGAGACTCGGCAGGCGCTCGAGCTCGTGGCGGACGGACCCGCTGGACGGGTCTCGGCACGGCTCCATCTCGTTGAGAGACCGGGCTAGCATGCGGGATGCATACGAGTACGCGACCCTGTGCGGCTTGCCCATGTCGAACATGATGGGCTGGTGCTTGGGACGCTTCGTGTGCTGAGCCTGCCGCATGACATGCCTGAAGACACCGTGGACGGCGGCCTTGAATGCGCCCTGGCCGAAGCGCGGAAGGTGGTAGCCCGTGCTCCAGTGCAGGTCGTTGTTGCTGAACACCAGCGCCGGCTGCCCGTCGTTTTGCCAGTCTCCCTCCTCGGCCCCGTTCTTCGAGCTGCAGGTGCCGAGATAGCCGCGGTGCGAGGCGAGCAGGTCGACAACGAGCTGGATGTCGACGGCCCAGTCGCGGGGGTCGTTGAAGACCAGGATCGCGTCGATCTTGAGGCAGTCCCGCTCAAGCTGCATGGTGGTATTCTTGGGGTCGTAGATAGGCTTGGGAAGCGGCAGGATCTCCTGCTTGCTGTAGAATTCCGACAAATGGTCGAAGGGGAAGATCTCTGGGTGTGCAGCGAGGATGTCGCCCGGGGTGACCACCGATCCGAAGCCATAGCCTAGGGCGATATTGCGTGCCTCGGAGGCGTCCGAGCCGAGGACGAGGACGATTGAGGAGCGCAAACTCATGATATTGGCCTCAGCACGGAGGTATTGTTCCAAATTTTGGCGACGTGACCCGTGTGCAAGCGCAGCTGTCAGGGGAAATTGATCCGTAACCAGATCCATATATGGGGTATGGCTCTGCACCAAGTTGTGAGCCTCCAGAGGGATGTCAAGTTTGGCGGCCAGTTCAGTCACCCGGTCCGCATCTCGCTTCCCACCACCGTTGGTAAGCAGAACGAAGGGTATCTTGTGTTGCTGGAGGAACTTGAGCGTCTCTCTGGCGCCGGGGATGGGGTCTGATCTGTGCAGCAGGACACCATCGATGCTGGCAACGACGTCAGTCCAAGGAACGGAACAGGGACGGACGACATAGGAAGGACATGTCCCCCGAGCTCACTCAAACACGAAGGCAAAGTCGCGCATCGCCTGCCCAGTCGCCTGCCCAGAGCCTGCGCCCTTGTCGCCGCCCTCCGCCGTTGTCACAGGGGCCACCGCATGCGCATCGCCAGCGACCTCCGCCCCGAGCGGCGGCCGTGCCACCCGAGCCGAGCAGCCAAAGCTCCTCGCACCCGCCACCAGCGGCAGTCGCGCGGCGCGGCATGGCAGGGAGAGGAGGAGGGGAGCCCTCGCGCGCAGCAATGCTGTGCTCATCGCACTGCCCGGAGCGTGTCTGTCCTTCACCGACTCAAACGATGCTGGCAGAAAACAATCACCGGACCGGGGCCGGGATCGCACGAAAACAGGTGTGTGCCAAATCTGACCTTGAAAGCGACAGAGGTAATGCGTCTGTCTGGTGACGGGAGCGAGAAAGTGACATGCGAAGCGGTTATCAGGAGTCGCTGCTTGCTGCATAAAAAAGCATGTAGCTTTGAAATGACATACCCCTAACCCTGACAAACCAAGGCCATATCATTTTTTATGCTTATGTGAACCCAAGGCTTTGATGGCAGGCACTGTCTCCTGTTGCAGGAAGTGACGATCAGAACTAATATGATTATACCCGACGGTCCGTATAATCGTCGGGTAAATAATAGCTTTTTCATAAACCTAATACGAATCGTCGTTGTTAATTATTGCTAATTATTGTAAACATTGTGAATTTTTATCCTTCTATCTAGTAACCTACGTATTCGTTGAATCTTATAAATATTATGATTTGTAGTTAGGAGGCATGTCAAAATTCAGATAAAAACAACTTTTATCACCATTAAAGAACTTAATCCAAATTAGTTTAACCTTGGAACCCTGTAAACAAGATAGCTTCAACTGTTAACATATTTACTAAAATATTATAATACTAAACCAGATTTGATTAAAAGATTAAATATAAAACGAACTTAAAATGTTTGTTAAACTAATCCAATATTTAAAACTATTTAACGCTTACAATATCATATAAAGATATATATTCAAAGAAATAAAAAGACATTTATTAGTCGTAAAGACTAATATATAAAACAATATATTAATACCAATACTATTGAAATAGCAGTCAATTATAGTACAACCAAGTCAACTGTATTAACTATAAGTTGATTGTATTAACTGCAAGTTAATTTCAGGAAGTGCATAATTCAAACTAAAGCACATGCCAAGCAGTTGCCTTTATAGATTAGTATGCAAACTAGGTAACGGTCTATCAAACTTAAAAGTAACCATATTGCTACCTTTAATGCTATATATATTGATAGGCCTTGCCAGTGATATTATCATGGTCCAACCTATAAAGGAAGGCCAAGTAGATGCTAAATGGTGCTAACAATTGAGGTACTATAGAAGACTAGAGAAGTGGGCAGTGGTTTTTCAAGTAGGATTCATAAATATGACTTGTTACATGCCTTTCCACGTAATGTCTGCAAACTGCACCCGCACCTTGCTTGTACCGCACCTGGACCGGATGTTATACATGTACCATATATTATGTGTATAGCTACGTAACTAGTAAACTTGATAAATAATAGCTTAAGTTCATAATATAACCCCCTCTTTTTATAGTGAAGAAATATATTACTATATCGTATATGGACCGTATGTGAACCAAATGCGATATGTATACGGGTTGTATAGCGTTATAAATTAATTATATACGCAATGGTTTCGAATTGGATACGATATGTATAACGTTGTAAATCAACTACATATTCTCTGGTCGCAAACTACTTATATATAAAAACGCTACTAATATTATTTATAATCTTTTCGATTTTCCCTTTTTTATTTTTCAATCTGATATCTTTTAACCTCGCTTTTATTATGTTTTTTTCTAATGATTTAGTTTTTATTAACCCTGTTTCCTACTAACTATTCATTTACTATATACTATAATGTATTTGGTAGTAGGACTTCATCGTTACAATGTAGTCGATTCGATTGGTCGAAGTAACTAGTGCTGCATTTAAAATGGTTAATATTTCGTTTTAGGTTTAGCAGACCGCTAGCCGGTCTACACAGTAATTTGTATGACTAATTTCTTGGCCCATGACTTGGTATAAATAAGCGTAGACTGTACTTGATTTGCAGTTAATATAGTAAATCCATAAAACAATACACTTAATCTTGTAGTTGGTATAGTCAACTTTACTGTAAGTAAAAATGACTTACTGCATTATAATTACTACTATTTTAATATTAGTGGTTTTTTGTTTTGTGCGCGTACACCAGTGTGACCAACTGATCTTTTTCGGTTATCACTGAATTATACCCTTGTTTACTAGCCAGAATCCTATCAATTCTGTAGTTAAATTAACTCCAATTACCTTCTTTCGCTCCATGGTTCCAAATTCCGACTTCATCAACTCCTGTACACAAGTTTTCCTCCATAAACTTGTACGAATTAGCCGTTCACTGCCTACTATCCCTTTGAACCTATATAGGTTAAGCCGTCTGCCACTTTACTTAATCTATATAGGTTAAGCAATCTATTACTACCACTACTTCCTATAATTATCATTAGTGTTATTGGTTACCTTAACCAACGTGAGTCAAGCTACCAATTATTTGTGTTTGATATATGTGGGTTAACTAATCCATTATTACCTTTAATTTAACTGTACTAATTAAAAAAATTGTTAGAATAATAGTATTTGCAGTACAGTAGGTCAACTTTACTTACAGTAAAGTTGGCTATACTGACTTTAAGTTGAGTGTATTGTTTTGTGCAAGTCTACTGTAATTAACTGCAAGTTAGGTGCAGTATGACCCCACTTTACACTAGGGTACAAGCAAAGCAATTGACCATACAAATTACTGTGTAGATCAACTAGCGGTCTGCAAAACCTAAAACAATACATCCATCATTTGACTACTGCAATACTACTGTTACTTTGACCAATCGAATCGACAACATTGTAACGTCTAAAATCCTATCAATACTGATCAGTGTTTATTAGGTTGAGCACAGATAAGCTAAGTAGAAGAAGAAGCTATTTTCCGGTTACGATTTATATTAAACGACGGTTAAAGTAGAAGAATTATTCTTGCGAAACACTTTTACGAATTGCGCCGGATTTTACGGCAGTAAGTAGAAAAGAACTCTAAGCTACGATGGTTTTCATGGTAGTTTAGAGGTAGCGACGATATAGTTATCTAAAATACTAAGAAATATTTACATAATTTTTTAAAGACATTAAGATTGACTATCAAAAGTCTTAAAGTTCGGTAAGTTGATAAACGGATAAGTTAGTACTACTGCGGATGATACTATTACAAGGAAAAAAAACACTAAGTTTCACGGCCAAAATAATAAACAACCTTCGCCCTTTACCAATAATAACAAACGGCCTTCAACGTTACCCTTTACGCTATATATTTGCCTCTGCTTTACTTTTTTTACTTTCCCTTACGCCAATTTGATCGTTAGGTTTTCTGCTCCGAACGAAAATAACAAGAATTGTTAAGCTGCGCCAACAAAACTACGCCGCGCGACCCAACGCTAAATCGTCAAATTCTCACGCAACTTTACGCCAAAACACCAAGAAGTTATATTAAAGATTATCACGTCCTTCGCCCTATATACTCTATATATCCTACACAAACCAGGACGTCAAAATAGCTAATGTTAGTGCTTACTTGGAAGCTATTACCGACTCCGCTAGTAAAAAAGTAATTAAGGCCCTCGGATACCTTTTTTCCAAGCATTATTACTACGATTTATGGTGATATAACGTTAATCAATACTTAACCGAAGAGTATTTGACTAATTTCGTTAGTTATTATATTCTTAAATATAATGGAGGCGAAGATTTCAACCGCGCTTTAGGTAAGTATCATAAGTTTTTTGATGATTGAACAATTCATATGTGGAAATTGACCGAAAAAATCGTTAAGTCCAAATTAAAGGCTAACCTTGAACGCCGAGAAATAAACGTGCCAAAGAAAAACTCGACTAGGCTAGTAGAGAGCCTTTTCCAGTTGGCACAATTTGAATAATGCTTTTAAAACCTACGCCTTAAAAGAAAATGTATTAAAAAACTTTAATGCCTTTACATACGATTTAGGAAAACAACCCTTTACATTTAGCTAAGTTAAGCCTTTTTACCCGCTGGCAATAAAAAATCTTTTAATTTGTTTCGTAGCCTAGTACCTTTATCTGATAGCGTAAAGTACGCTTTTAACAGCGGTAGGTCACGTGAAGTAACGGCCGTTAATGTTATCAGATAAATGAACGTCGGTGCTTTATACCAGTGAATTAAGTAAAATAGTTAAGTTTTCCAAAACCTTTAGGTCTCTTTTACTCTCTAATACCTTAATTAGAATATCTAAGCACCTTAAAGGTCTTTTTACGGAATATTTGCTTATACGCGCAAGCTTATAACAAGTTTTACTACAGGACTTTATCCCTTGGGCCAGGCGACTGGCAATTACCCTCAACACCACTCAACACCATACTTTGGAGACTATAAAGCTCAAACTTCTAGGGAATACTATTAATAAAAACCGGGATAACTATCGAGGCCTGTCTCTAAGATCAGTTAAGATGGTTAACATTAAATATAAGTTTTTTACAGACTTTTTCAAAATTTGGAACTATGTAAAAAAAAGTATAAAAGAAATTCTTATAATACTTTCAATACAAAGAAGATTCCTTGTTTAAACATTTGTAAGTAAACAGAGGTTTTTCTTTTTGGGGTTTATTTACTATTTCCCAGAATTTTTACAGGGTATATTAGAGATTACTATCTAACCTTAATCATCCGAGTAACTACCCTTTACGAAGTTTACTATAATATGAAAAACTATTTCGAATACGACGTTTACTTTATCCAATATTATACCAACTAGGCCATCATGCGGTAAACTACGATAAAAACGAGAAAAAAAAAGGAGTAAATGCCAATATATATACTTAATCAGATACTTGAAAAGTTGATATTATGCCAGTAAGTAATAGAAAAATCTTACGTTATCGAAGCTACACTTCGCAAATAGGTACAGGTAGTTGTAACAGGTATTATCGAGTTTAAATACGCTTTATAACGCTTAAATGCCACCTACGAAGGTTTTTTTAACCAGTTGCGCTCGTCACTTATCACGGTAATGGTACGTATAATAAACTCACTTGGTATATACCCCTAAGCTGGCAAATTCCCTAACGTGGATAAAGAAAGCCTTATGATGGTTAATTACGTTCATCTTTAGTACAGCTAAAGGCGCTTTTAAGTTAGCATAAAATGGCAATATAACTACTACGGCCACGCTATTTAAGGTACCGTTAGACCTTGATCACATTAATCTTATTGATTATAGCCAAATTAATACCTTAACCTTTTTAGCGAAAGGAAAACCAGTATTAATACCAAATATACGGATTAACGATCCGTTAAAATCAAGTTAATTACCCTTCGCCAACGTTGTTACCAGTTTGTAATTCCAAAACTTAAAATCCTTAATCGTCTATTATTCTAATACTATAAAACTAGCCGTTTCGACGAAAACGGTATAGTTAATCTATAAACCTACGAAGCCGAAATCCTTTTTTTATGTTACTAGTAAACATAAGTTATATATTAAAAACTTTATAACTAAAATTAATTTGAAATACTACTAGTAGGTTAAAAACTAAGAGACGCTTACTTTAACCAATTAGTATAGTAACTTAATATATAGTATTACCGTCTGTAAGAGGTAAATAACACGTAATTCCTACAAAAACCTTAGCGATATAATCCTCTATAAGTCCGTTGTTAACTACGTATAGGCTTACATTATATCACGGCTATTAAACGTAAACTTACCTTTAATTTTAATTAGTAAATTTTCTGCCAAAGTAACCACCAAACGCTAACTTATTTTACAAACAGTTAGCGATTACGTAAAGATTTAGTTTTTACTTTTATGGCTGTATCTTTAAAAGATTAAATGTGATCTTTTATATCGCTACCCCATAGTTTTACCCTTGACCTCGTAAATAATCCTTAACCTAAAAATCGTAATATTCGGGTCTTAAAGGTTAAAATCAACCTTCGGCATAAATTATACCACCCCTCAAGTTAGTAAACCGTTAATTTCAACCCTATAATTTTCCTTAAAAAGTTTACTAAAAGTTTTATTAATCCCTTATACTTGGAATTTTAATGCTAAGTTTTTGTTATCCTTTTCTTTCCTGCTTACTCAAACAGTATTATTAATACGGTCCGATATATATTCCTTCTCTTTAACGTTAATTTTCTTTGTGAGTTATCTGTGTCGATGACGTTTCATCGGTTTATTGATAAAGGGTAAAGGAGGTTCATATTGACTTTATTGATTTACTTTGAGATCTTTATCGTTAATAGCCTCAATATAGGGATCAACCTAGGTAATTCGAAAAGATATAAAACTATTATCAGTTTTAACAACTATTTTAAAGTTTACAATATTTAAGATTTTATACCGGCCCTTTTATTTGCCCGGCTTCTACTATACAAGAACTTCAATTTATAACGATAAAACCAATACATGGATTATTATAAGGCCGTTCCTAGTGTTAAGGGCGTTATTAAACTAGCCGCATACCAATTCCTTTGGCAATTCCCTTAAAGCTCTGCCGTAAAACATATCACACTTTTAGTACTTATTAATAGCGGAAATTCATTCATTAAACACGTATATTCTTTAAAAATCAACAACGTTGACACTAGATTATTAGGGCCTACAATATCATTCAGGACCATTACCTCTATTTTAAAGCGTACATCCCGATCCATAAAGCTTTTAATTTCTAATGTAAAAATATTATACGCTCGGCGAAATAGGGCGTATATCCTCTCGATCTTTCCAATACTTTGGTAGAACTTAATAAAAACCTGTTTACATTGAATACCTATTATTTTAACATTTGAATAAAACTCCGTCGCCGCAAAATTAACATCGGCATCGTAAATGACGACATCAGGTGGACTCAGGTACGTTTTAATCCACAGAATCTTTAATATTTTTCATATATCTTTTACCAAAAGGGACTTTAGGAACCTAAATCCGTAAAAAGAAGTTATAAAGTCGATGAGATATAAAATAGGCTTATTATTTAAGTAAAATATATTAATACAAACCTCGTCATTAATATTATTACTGTCTTTCAACATAAATTTAAATCTTCGGGGGGTTGAACGTATGTTTAACAATAGTAACTAAGCTTTTAAATAACTTCCAGGGCAAAGTATTTTATATATTCATACCTTACGAACTTTGAGACTTTATATAACCTATTAACGGCTGGGTAATTAAAGCGCCAATATAATTAACATATCTCTGGCTTTATTAGGTTTAACAGTACTACTTTAGGCCTTTAAAAAATAAAACTATAAATACCTCTACTTAAAGGCGAGAGGAAACCTTTAGTCGTTTTTTAACCAACTCTTCTACTTTAACGTCGACGTTAATGCTAAGGGTCTTTATATCCTTCAAATAAAAAAGGAAACGAATAAAGCACTTAAAAATATGAAATATAATTACTTTCACAACAGTTTAAACTACTATTATCCCTAATAACGATAATTATTCGCCTAATTCAAATCCAACTTTAGCTTTACCATCATCGTAACAATCGATCTCATTAGTTGTAGTACTTTCTCTCCGCAGTACCATGTACTACGAATGGACTCCCGTTAAGTACTTTATTGTTATTATGTCTAACATAATGTCTTAAAATATATAGTCCGCGTAATGATCGCGAATTTGAAAGGTACATAAGGGGTTAAAGGTTTAATCAAGGCAAAGGTAAGGATCTTTACCACTTAAGCGGTACAAAAAGGCGTGGTTGGCTAATTAATGGGACGTGCTAAGAGAAATATCTTTATACCACTTAATTTACTTGATGCTATTATTGCCGTCAATTATCTTATCACCCTTGAAGTCTGAAATTTAATCCAAATCATCCTATTGAAAAGTAATAGGATACTATATGTAATATATCACCTTTCTGTTATTTCGCTCGGATGCGGGGGTGGGGGGAGCGAATTAACCAACAGCCAGACTTACCACATATCCAACATCTCTTACCACTATCACGACAATAATGCTTACAATTAGTAAACCCGTTTAAATCCTAGTTCTATTAACGCTAATGTGGCTGCTACATCTAGTATGTAGTCAATAAGCCGAACCTTAAACGTTAAAAGCGCTCGTAACTATACTTACGATCGACGTAATTAACTACCGAAAAGAAGAGACTTCTTCTTTTACTTAGCTTATTTGTGTTTAACCTAGTAGGCAAGCACTGATTAGTATTAGTATACCTTAGACATTGTAACGTTGTCGATTCTATTGGTCGAAGTAACAGTAGTATTGCAGTAGTTAGATGGTGGATGTATTGTTCTAGGTTTGGTAGACCGCTAGCCGGTATGCACAGTAATTTTTAGAGCCAATTGCTTGACCCGTGCTCTAGTCTGAATTGGGTACTCCACAATCAACAGACTAGCAGTCAGTACAGTCAACTTTACTTTAAGTAAAGTTGACTAGCTGTACTGCAATTAACCTGCTAAAAATAGCACTCAATATTGTTCCAACATATTATCTTAATATATTTTTGAAATTTTACCGCGGCAAAGTTTACACTGGCATCGTAGACGACGATATTAGGTAGACACAGGTACTTGTTAATTCATAACATCTTTAACGTTTCCTACGTATCCTTTGCCGAAAGGGATTTTAAAAACTTAACCCT